>CM076581.1:654045533-654443480 GCA_034641835.2 Pinus albicaulis
GTAATATGCTTTAGTAAAGAAATAACACCCTTTTGTAATGATGCTTGATAAAATGACAAACTATAGTAACATACTTCTTAATATATGGAAGGAATGCCATAAAATAATATGAGCACAAACTTGATTATAATACCCATATCCATAAAATCCATAAAGGTGCATGATTAAAATATCCATAAACTCCATAAGCATAAAGGTGCATACGATGTATTATGAATCTCCATTTAAATACACATAAATGGACTTCAAGAGAACACTTTATTACTATTCAGCCCAAGGTAGTTTGACCATGCGTGAAGGGTAGGCAATCACACGGTAAAGTGGAATCGTGAGCTTGGCACGATATTAACACAGAAAATTAAAATGATGCACAATTCTCCCTTTACTGAAGAAATAAAATAAACTAAACCAACTAGGGTGATCAGAGAAATCACCGAAGTTGGGTTTGCTTACTAGGGTGAGATTCTCAAATCTCACCGAAGGAAGCTTGAGGATTTCACCTGAAATCCTCTCTTGAAAACTCACCTGAGCCCTCAAAAATATCACAAAGAAAGATCCCAATTTTTTTTTCCATGAGTTGCTCTCATTCCTCCTCCTCTTTTTATAGACGGGCTACTTAGAAAAACCATGGGCAAATACAAGAAATACCATGGGTCAATACCAACAAGAAATACCATGGGTCAATACTATGGGTCCATTCTATCCACTTTGACTGGATCAAGAAAAAGGATATTACATTCTTCAACGATCTCATGACTTGCAAGAACACAAAAGTAATGATCTCAAGTATCCATGGTGAGGAGAGGAGATCTAGTTTCTTGTTTCATGCTCCAACTATCAAATAATGAGCTCAATATCTCTCATACATTTTTTCCATATAGGTGCACACATTTATGATAACAATCATAGATACATTAGACACACCCCATATCATATTTTCATTTTAAATTGAGATCTATTAAGTACTAATAGGAAGCCTACATAATAATCAACAAGTTGTTCTACTCCTAATATATCATCACATAATTAATGCCTATCACACAACACACTCAAAAAGGTGAAAACAAAAAAACCCTTAAGAATGATCACCATGAAACACGTGGAATAAAGAAACTTTGAATTATCAGTTTCACTTACATTACTTAAACATCAGATGATTGTAATTCAATACTACACTTGCCCCAACAAGCATTAAAATGTTCAACATACAAGTAACCACTAAATATACATACCTTAAGACTCCTATATACACATCCATATAAATGTCATTAATATTCATTCTCATATTCTTTTTTGTGTTTCTCCAATGGATTTGACAACCTCATTAAGTTCCTCATGTGAGGAATTGGACAAAAATAATTAGAGGTGGAATTTCTTTTCTCCAAAGTTCCTAAAAGGCACTAGATTAAGGTAACTATCTCTTTCACATTAAATCTCTTATAATCAACCTTCTTCCTCACAAGTAAGTCTACTGGAAATCATTTTCATTAAGGTACTCAATTTATGCTCATTTCAATTGGGAAATGCTAGATATTTTTATTTATTTTAGTCATTTATGTGAGTCCTTTTTAGGAAGGATTTGTTAAATTTTTTATTAACGAGCCACATTCGTTTATATTTAGAATGAATAAATAAATAATTACCATAGATGTGAGTTGACAATAAAAATAACTATACATAATAATGATAATAATAATTAGATGATTCACACAACAATACTCTTCGTTGGCTCAACCAAAGCCATAAAAATTGATTTCGACAATCTACATTGGCTCAACCAAGCCATAAAAAGCATTGATAACACTTCTTATGACACTAAGATATGTAGCAAAGATGATCATCTAATCCCATGAGTTCCTATAGGCTACACCTATCACCACCTAAACATTTTACAAAGAGCTTATGGGGCATCACATAATACATTGATTTATAAATCAAATACCCAACAATAAACAATGGACATTGTACATATTGCTTATAATATATATTGTATTGCCCTAGTTCCATGTTAACTTTGACCTAGTTCCATATTAACTTTGATATATTAAACATCTAAATTAATAAAAACAAATAATGATTCATACCAACTCCTAAGCAAAATGCAACATGGTGTCAACAATCATCTTGTTGTCTAAATGACTAACCTTCACATCAAAAGTTAATGGAATCTACATCTTCATGCTCCATTCATTATCCTTATATTGTCCTCAAAGTGAGTTGTATTCTTATAAAGATATCAAAATATCATCAAATTGTAAATCATTATGAGCATGTTTTGTGTTGCATGAGCTTAGTAGTAGATCATCAAATGGCATGATTGCTTATTTTAGCACACAAATATTCCTTCTCTACCAAAGCAAGGGTTGGGTTTCCCAAATCTTTCTCCTCTACCAAAACAAGAGTTGGGTTTCCCACCTCCTCCACTTCCTTATATCAATCCTTAAATCCCCTCTGCGGACAGAGGCGATCCCTACTAGCCCAGCAGGGGTCTAGCAACAATCATCAAATGCTACAGCGCAAGCTCCTAATTGCGAATAAATAAGCCAACGATGGAGGCCTACCTGGAGTCCAGTGCTATGATTCGTAGAAGAGACAGCGTTCCCGTTCCTCAGCCTCGGCAGATCACGATCCCCACGATCTCCGTGAATGGACACCTGCACATGCAAGAAACAACACGAATACAAGCATAAAATCCATAATACGCAACTATATATCAGTCAGAAAGGATATAACTCATCATTATCATAAGTGAAAAACAGAGTGGAACCATAACCGGTAGTCATTCATTAATAAGCAATCGAAAGAGAGTACAACCAATGTTCTGACGCTGCGGTCTCCTTCGGAAGGGTCCCCAGTCGTTCACGTCTCGCGAAGCTCGCCAGGGAAAGGGAAAACCTCTCTAGAGTCTCTCGACGATAGTCTCCTTACTTGAGTCGGCCTTAAGGGAAGAAAGAGGGCTCTTACAGCACAAAGGCTCTTGGGAATTTTGAGATTCAAAGCTTAGGCACTTCAAGACTAGCTTGCAATGGCAATAGGCAAGCTTTTATAGATGGGGAAGGAGGGAGTTGGGATCCCTATTATCGTGGGATTGGCCCTATCATCAAGGAAGGTTCCATGAAAGGTGGCAAACCACTTCCCTTCCATGGAACTCCCGTAGCCAAACCTCCCAACTCAAGATAGGCAATGGTTTCTGAGTTTGTTGAAACACTACTTCCGCCATCTTTATTTAAAAAACACTCCTTAAATTGGCTGGCGCGACTGCTGCTCTGGGACAAAGCGCCAGTTGGCGCGGCCTCTTTGCAGGATTTTCCCCATTGGTTCGAGTGATGAACTGTCTACCCGCGCCAATGAAAAAGGAGATGTTTTCATGGTTTTTTGCAAGGAGATGTCTTTAGGGCAATTGAAGCTCATGTTTAGAGGAATGCATTGATGATGATTTCAAGGCATGACAATGTTCACAGGTCACAAAATGGGTCCTCCATTGTGCGGGACGTGGAATGGTAGGGACGGTGACAAATTACTGTGTAACACACTTGTTTTGAGATCTGCACCTCTCCCCATAGTCCTATTATTTTTTTTAATCTTTTTGGTAGCTAGTGGAATCGACAACTGGGTAGGTCTTGTACTCACATGACGCAAGGTCAATTCCATCTACTACCATTGTAATTACTAGGTGCACCATGCTACCCCTAAAGTGGACACATGTTAAATAAAGGGATTGAACCAAGGACCTCCTAATATTTTAAATAATACTTTATATACACATGCTTTTCCAAGTGAGCTACACCCCATAGACTACTCCTCTCATTTTTGTTGCCTCTCACCTTCTCATTGAAGACTTTACCAAAAGTTCATTATTTGATATCATGACTATATTCATGCTTAATGCATTTCAACATTAACCTTCACCTCTTTCTAAAAATATACTATTTTTTTTTTCAATTAAGAGAATCAATAACTAGCTAGCCAAGATCAGTTAGATGAGACCAAGATTCGAATCCTTGGTTGCCACTATAAACCTTAGGTTAAGTGTGGTAGTGTGCAAGCCACACCTAACATGAAACTTATGAATCAACCTAGGATTAAGATGTCCAAATAGAGACGCCTCCTCTTTCAATCTAAGATAATAAGTCAATGTCTCATTGGGAATTGGGAATTTAAATTCAAGTAGAAAAAGTACAAATTTTACTTCCCTATTATTCAAGCTATTGCCCTTAACCTTTTATGGTTGTCGTGTAACCATTACTGCTCAACTTTAAAAATGATAAGAGAATGAATTTTAATCTAATTTACATAGAAGTGAAGACAAGCCTTACATGTTTAACCACTATCCCCAAATACCTTCATAACACAACTTCAAAGATCAAACACCTTTATACAAATTGAACCTTGATGAATAATATGCTAATTTATCAACTAAATAAATGAAATTTATAAGGATGAGCATTATGATGTACTTTATTACGACGAGTTGCACGTTTTTGCACGTTGTAGGGTTAGAGCATGCCACATCCCAGCTTATGTGCAAATTTGACTTGGTTTTGCATATAAATGTACCCCTTTCGAATCTTTGTAGGTTAGAATTAGAATTAATATTAAAGTATTGAATACATGCGGGAATCACATATCAATCAATAATGATTTAATTTTTGTTTAAGGCATAAAGAATATTCTATAAATCAAAAGAGATTGTGGGTTGAGTGGCCTCTTTCTCCTTCACAAACCCTTGTAATATAATACACAACAATGAAAAACTAATTTTTTGTTATTTCTTCTTGTAATTGAGATTCACACCATTCCAAATGGGTTTGACAAGCGTGGTTGATTGGGCATGAAGCAAGCTTTGAGAATCTGGTTGATTGGGCATCAGTGTCATTCCTTTCTTTATACTTTATTAAGATTTCATTTGACCATTGAATATTGTGTACTCATTTATACCCATTAAATTAAACACTTTGTATCTATGTAAAGAATAAATAGCTAATATCTTAGCCATTTTAATCTATGTTTTGGGATTTTGGATAAGTATTTATATTTAACCTAGGATAGGATTAGGGCAGGAAAATGTTATGATGTCAATTTTATTTTATTTTTAATAGTGAAAATTCAATATATGAATAAATATTTAAATTGTATATTAATAAATATTTAAATTTATATTAATAAATATTTAGGTAATGTTTCTAATTTTGAGTTTGATAATTTTTTATATAAATAAAATTATAATAAAACAAGTGATGGTATTTTAGTTAAAGTGATATGGTATTTTAGTTAAAGATTTATATATTTAACCATAGAAATTTATAATATTTATGTTTTGTTTTTTTTTTTTTTTTTAAAATATGAAAATATTATTAAAAAAATAGTTAATAATATGGGTGTTTTGTGAAATGTTGGGTTTGACTTCTTTGTTAAAATTTTATACGTACAAATAAAAAAAGTTATTATTCTAATCTTTTCTATACAATTTATTATTATTATTATTATTATTTTATATAATAATAAATGACTAATTTTAAGTATGTTTCACTCTCTATCTTTATCTAGCATTTGGTTAAAGATCCATATTTATAGGTAAAAGGTTATGAGTTCCACCTTGCTAACACTATTCCTTAAACAAAACTCCTCCAAAAAGGAATAAATAGGTAATGATGTGGATACCTTGTGCATATCTTAGTCTAGCATTTTGGTTTAGGATTTCATAGGTAAAAGGTTGCTAGTTTCAATCACTAATCCATCTTACTTGATCATGATAACTCCATATATAATTAAATAACTACTAATATGTACCTTATTGAATGTCTAGATATTATATTTTGATTTCGTTTTGAGATCCAAATTCAAAAATACAAAGTTAGGAGTTTCATCTTTTTAATTACTCCATATATAACTAAATAACTATTAACATAAATATCTTATTAAATGCCCAAATATGACATTTTTATTATTATTTAAGACTCATATGTACATGAGTAAAAGCCTATAAATTCCATTCTCCCTTCAAATATTGTTCTTTGATTTGAAAACCATATATACTAATAAATACTAAAATATTAATTCCTTGGAATTTAATATTTTAATAAAAAATATTTTTTTAAATAATTTTTCTTTATTATAACAAATCTATATCAAAATAAATATTAAATAACATTATTTTAAAAAAAAATTATAATTACTCTTAAAGTCAAAATAAATATCAAATAAGATTTTTTTTAATTATAATCACTCTATATATATTTTTTTATACACTTTGCATATTTCATTATTTAAATAATTTTTATTAATATTAAAATTCTATATAAAAATACCTATATAAATTTATTATTCGTATTAAATATATATTTTCCCAAATAAATAATTATAAAATTATTATCTCCATCTTTATATGTACAATTTTTAACTCCAATCCAAAAGAATTCAAAATTTAAACCTCAAGCTAATAAACCCAAAGCTAGCCGGGAAGCGCATGTCGCAATCAGTTAACTGAATGGATCTATCCAAAGATTTGAAACTTCGAGTTAGTCCCCACATGAAACACCTAAGTTGATTCTAATCCACATCCTTCAAAATTTCTGCAGGTGGTCCCATGGAATGGATTTCTTGAAAGATATGAAACTTCGAGCTAGTCCCTACATGAACCACCTAAGTTGGTATAATCCACATCCTTAAAAATTTCACAAAGGGTCCCATGGTATTTTCTAATGGTGGCTATGAAATATTTTTAACATTCTTGAGGAATTCCTCTCTCCCAACACATATATCAATGATTGGAAAAATATAAATTTATGATGATATTTTTTATAAAATATTTTTGATATATATATCATTTCAAATTTTTAAATATTAAAAGAATATATATATTTATATTTATTGATAATGCGTTGTTTTTAATTGAGATAATATGTTTTTTTTTCGTTAAATAGTTTTATTACATTATAAATTATTAGAAAATTAATTAATATTTTTAATTTAAAATATAATATTAATTATTATTATTATTACTATTTAATTATAAGGTTATGACAAATTAATTATTAAATTAGTGTATGGGACTTTTTTGTTTGTGGGATAAAGGATCCGTTGTCTATGAAAGCATACATACTTTATCTCTTCTGTTTTGAATATGTGATTTTTTAGGAGGAAACATATGCTCTTAACCATTAAGCCCATTCAAGAAAGAAACTCATGATTCTTAAAAATTTTAGATGACTATACTAATAATATATCACTTTTCAAAATTTCATTGAACAAATTAAAACTCAATATATTACATTCCAAATTTCAATTGAACAAATTAAAATTCAACATATCACTTTCCAAATTAAAATTCAATATATCACTTTCCAAAATTTAATTTAACAAATTAAAATTCAACATATCACTTTCCAAATTAAAATTCAATATATCACTTTCCAAAATTTAATTTAACAATTTTGGATGAAACATAAGCCCTAACATTATGGTTTGCTATAAAAGTTAAGCATTTATTCCATCTCCAGCTTATGAGACCAAATAAGGAGGAGAAAATACAATGTCTAGTTGAGCCAAGAGGCCCATTCTACAACCTAGTATGAGGGGGATGTGTAAGTTTTTCCGTGAGTCCTAATTGATACACGCAATGAATATATTGTAAAGTAATTAGAAGTAAAAAAAAATGTAAAATGTTTATGTATATATAAGGAAAAAAGTTTTTATGGTTAAAACACTTATTTGGTTAAATTAAATATTTTATTTTGCACTCTAAAAAAGTTTACATCCCTTTCCACTCATGTTAGATCTGTATTTAATATATATATATATATATATATATATATATATATATATATATATATATTCTTAAAAAACTAATTAGTGTAATAAATTATTTATTTAAGTTTAAATTTATACTCATTTTAATTCAACAACAAATAAATAATCTACAGTAAAATTTCTATGTTGAAAAAATCGAATTGATATAGAGTATGTGGTGTCATCTTAATCATGTGATAGATAATTTATATGTAATAAAATATCTAATATAAAAAATTACAATCTGTAGTATATTAAAATAAATAAAAAAAATTGTTACAGAAAGACTTTAGTGTGAATGCAAATAATTTTTAAAATTCACTCTGCGGTTGTGCCCACATGTTAAAATATCCAATGAGTTTGCTAGTGTGGATTTTGACAAATTAGATGCCCTTGGGTCACCACTTCTGAAACTGCAAGTCAAACCTGGAAAATCACAAACAACTTGACAAAAAAAAGATTTTAATTTTTTATATTTAGAAATAATTTCTAAAAATTATAAATTAATTAAGAGTCAAAGCACTTTTACACAAACTAATTACAATATACTCTTTTCCAAGTATAAAAATATATATATTTTAAATATAAAATATAATTTTTATCTTTAATTTATAAATTTTATTTGATATTATTATTATATTTAGAGGAATTAACAATTGGGCTAATTTCATATTCTTTTGATATAAGGTGATTCCAATTGCTTCCACTATAATTTTTAGATGCCAAACTCGTCATACATAACACACCTACCTACCTCTAAAACTATTTGATTTTATTATTTTTAAATACTTCATCTATTTTTTATTTATTATTATTTTATATATCATTAATTAATTAAGTTATTTTTAGAATATCATTTTTATACAAATAAAATATTATTTCATTAATATATTTTTAATAATAAAATAAATATTTTAATATTATTATTTTTTAAATACCAAAACTTATTATAATTTATTCTTTATTCACCAATTATCAAATCGTGTTTAAACTGAACACGTAATTTAAAAAAAATTATTTTATTTAAACTTTTATATTATTTTTCATAAATGTTTTATTATTATTATTTAATATTTAACTACAAAGATAATAACTTGAATTGGTTACGAAAATAAAAGTTTTTTTCCGTTTTTTTTTTTTTAATTCATATATATATATATATATATTTGTATTGATTTAAAAATCTATGTATGATGTATAGTTTTATACATTAGGTTACAATTTAATTTTGTTATATATTTTAAATTTATTTAATATAATTGTATCAAAATTTTCTTTTGTTGAGAAAGATTAAATTTACAAACAAAGTAGTAATCTTCTGAAGTGAAATCTTTCCAACAAAACTCAAAATAAAGTAAGATCTGCAAAACATTCAACCTATTTGAAATTTAAAAAACAGAACCCCAAAATAAAGTAAGATTTGCAAAATATTTGATCTATTTGAAATTTAAAGAACAAAAGATGGCTTTAATTCACCATCCACTTTTAATTCACCAAACTTTTGGCTTCAATCTTCATTGGCAAATTCATTTGGTTCTTATTTTTATTTTTGTCCAAACTTTTCCTGAAAAATCACAATATCATTTGGAAGGCCAAGGCGTTTCGAACTACCCAGTGTAGTTCATCATCAGGATTTTGCTATCACAATAGTTTCAAACTAGCCAGTGTAATTCATCATAGCAAAGTCCTGATGATGAACTAAAAGCGTCGGCCCTCCAATTGATATTGTAATTTTATGGAAATAGTTAATTAAGGAGATTTATTTTGCAACCTATTATGATGCGATTTAATATGTTTCCCAATATCTTGTCCCTTAAAAATGATCCATTTACCATGTGTTGAATAATTAGAAGGAATCCCCCAATACAATAAGAGAAACATTATTATTTTCTTAATCCATAAAGAGGTCTTATAAAAGACCATATACTTCTATCTAATTATTTGTCATCTTTCTTAAATCCCATGAATACTTCAATACTCTAGTTCCACTGGAATTATAAAATACCCCTCCTCCCTTGCCACCCCTAATTTTACATATTATTACTATAATATATTATTTAGAGTTTTTTTATATAAAATATTTCTTTATAACACATTATTACTATTATTATTATTTTAACTTATATTTTATTTAAAAATAATTATTTAAATTTTTTTTTTTAACAAATCTTTATAACATACCATTATTTTAAATTTAGAAATTTCTAAATAGTATTTATTTTAAATATAATAATTTAACTATTTTATATAATCAAATTCAATTACACAATTTTTTATGGAAAATTTTAAATAAAATTTAAAAAATATATATCAAAAATTTTAAATATATAAATTTTAATATCTAAATATCAAATAAAATAAAAATATAATAAAAACTCTTGATATGTGTAGAATATAATGATGGGTGTATTGTTATCACATATGTGATGTTAAGGTCATTGGTTCACAATTTTGTGGAAAAAAAAATCGGTTAAAAACTAGTGTGATTTAACAAAATGCAAATTCTAAATAATTTTGAACAACTTGTTCAAATTTCTTAAACTAAAAATTAATCTAAAAACTCACCTAACTTAATATATATATATATATATATATAATATCTCCTAAACCTTAATCTAAACACTCAAACAACTTAATATATATAAAAATATAATATTTCTCCATTAAATTGTATTTAGACTTAAAAGACTTTTCCAAAATTGACTGGACATTTGATTCAATACGCCAGAATCAATATAACGAAATTCTGATAGATTAATGAATAGAAAGAAAACATCAACTATAAATAAGATAATAATAAACTGCAATAAATTTTAATTTTGATGTACTTCTAATTTTTTAACCTTTGACCTAGTAATGTTGAAGAGGGGTCGCTCTCAGCTTCGTGGGAAGTGGTGTGATGGAATACATAAATCGCATATCGCAGGGTTAAAAAAGCACGTTAATCTCTGAGTTGGATTCTAGGACAGTCGATACCTTTATAACCGACCATATTATAAAAAATTATTGGATCTACGGCCACCATTAAAATTAATCGATTTCAACAAATCAAAACGAAGGAAGCTTCACTGCTGTTATTCTTCGTACAGGAGGTATCCATATGTACCTCGGTCACATTCACTTCTCAATGAATAAGCTCACCTGCTTACGAAAATTCTCCCCATTTTTCCCATGTTTCTAGTTCGGTTCATAAAATGACAGGGCACCGCTGAGAATCCAATAAAAAATTGTTCTATCTTTGATAAATCCGGGCACACCAACGAAACTCTTAGGAAGCCCAAATATTACCATGGATCCCAAGTGTTTGATAAAATGCCGCTGTGAGATGCACGGAGTAAGACATAGGTCTCTCTTCTTTAGATTCTCTGTGATTACCATGTACAGATCTGTTATAAAATTTAAGTAGGAGATTAATGGGCCTTGGAGTCTTTGAGAAAAAATGAAAAAAGCAGGAAACTTTCCTTGTTGCCTGCTTTCATAGCTTTTTGAGACACACGAGGAGTGATTAGTTCACTCCGTGTTTAGGGATTCGAAGTCAGAAGAATCCAAGGCATTGGTGAAAATGCGGTTTGTGAGTCTCAAGTTCTTGATTGGCTGGGCAGAAATGGGTAACAGATGGGCCGCTGCATGCCGCGGGGATTCGAGTCTCACAGCAGACTCTGGGAGAGACATTGCACAAGTTCTGCTGGGAAGCCCTGGGCTGAGTCCCAGACATAGGCGTTCTAATTTTCTAAAACATTCGGCGGATTCAGATTCACTTGAGGCCTTAAATTATTTCAGGTCGGGGACAGATGACTGTGAGAGTCGTCTTGCTGGAGGGGCACATTGGAGGAGGCACGGATTCGCTCAGATTGCATTATATTTCATCATGTGGAATTTCTTCGTTGGGAACCTGGTCAGGGGCTTGTTCAAGCTTGGTTCCAGGAAGAGTCTGAGGCAGTATGTTCTGTCTGTTGGTGTCCTGTTGATGGTTGTGATGTTGTTGGTCAAGATTGGTTCTGTTGGATTGCTTGGTCCCAGACCTCGACAGGTATTGGTTTCCTCTTATTTATCAGTTCTTTTTTTTTCTTTAATATCTTTTATTCAAAGAGAAGCATTGCAACTGGTTCGAATAGGTTGGTCGCCAATGTGGCCTGATATGCCACTGCCTTTTGCCCCCGAACGATTGGCTCCTATTGGCAACTCATCAAAATTTCATTATTTGTATGTTTTTGTTGACTATTCTATATTAAACAGAACAAATGCAGGTAGGGTTTTTGAATCTTGATTGCATCGCTGTTCGGACATATTCTTGAGGTGAATAATGGCTTAAATACCCTTGTCTTTATTCTTATTGGACCACCATTCCTATTGTTCTATGTGATGAGTTTCTGATTCCTCAAATGGGTACGGCTTCAAAGAGCAATTTGGCTGTTTTTCAATAAATTGCAATGGAAACCAGTGTTGCTGCGGATGGTGCACAGACTGACTAGTTATCTGCAGACAAAAACTCATTACAACATATATCCCAAAAGGATAGAATGGTTATCTACTTTGGAGGCATAGTGTGTGTTTTGAACGCATCAGAATTTTAATTGCTAAACAATAGCACATCAAGAATGTGCATCATCAAGCCAGGAGATCACACATACAGATTCCCCTTTCTACATAAGCGATTGAGGCAAGCATGTCTTCTTTGGTTTTAACTTCCGGATAACATACTTCTTTCCTAAAATATCCATTTTAATGGAGAGTTGCGTTGCCAACTTTGATCTAAAACCCATTAGTTAACCTAGATGGACTGGATCAATTGTCTCGTGAAAGGTTGTTCAATCCTGTCCGTTTTTTAACAAGGAAATGCCTGGCAGTCTGATCACATCCCACTCACCCCTTCCTGCCCGTGAGAGCATGCAGTTACTGCCAAAGAGGACCCCTTTCCATTGTAGAGGGGCAACAGAAGGAATACTGTATTCAGCAGTAGTATGTGCCCAAAAAGCAGCAATCCTGTTTGTTCGGTTTGATAGTAAGTGTATAATGTGTCCCTTCAAGGTATCTTAATCCTCTGCTTGCTATTGGCGTGTCTAATCACTTGACCGAAATCATTTTGCCAAGTCTTCTGTAACTCCTAACTAGTGAATACAACTGTTTGAACTTTGAACATTGCTTTACTCTTCCTTCCTCGGCTGAGTATGCAGTAACTGTTATATTATGCTGTTCTTGTATTTGTTTTCTCATTCCTTCATCTATTCATCATGCAGTAACTGATAATGCATCGTTCTCATATTTATTTCTCTGATATCTATTTTGTACGACCAATCTGCGTAATCTGATAAACAATATTGGAATTTACTATTATACCATTCTTCTGTGACCTCAAAGTGTTTTAGTATCTGTTTAATGCTAAACCAGATTTTAATTAAACTTATGCTTCTGCTAAATGACAAAGTTTTGTGTCATAGATACCTAAAAAACTTTTCTAGCCCTTCTTTTAGATCTAAGATGGTAGGCAGCAAATGTAGACTTTCTTTATTTGTTTAATATGTGGATTACGTTTATTCAATTCAGAGAATCAGAAGAGCTTGCTCAGGATAAAATCTAAAGTCAGGTTGTTCTGCTACTTTATCATATTTTGCAGGTCATTCCACAATATTTGTCCCTGAAGACAGTTGGAGGTTCAGGACCGAATCTTGCGTTGACAGAGGAGACTCAACTTCCTACAGATATTGATGGATCATCTAATATATCCGAGGTGGATGGTTAAGTAGGCATGGCGAATTGAAGAAATTGGAAAAGAAAAATTATATGTTCAAATTTGGAATATGCAATTTTAATTGCAGTTTTCTTGTCTTTTGAGGAATTGGCTGTCATATAGTATGATTTCTGAAATATCTAATTGTTCAAAACCAGGATTATCACTTGACACACAAGCTGTGGGCGAAGCCTGATAGTAGAGAGTTTGTCCAATGCTTTGATCGTCCATGGCATCACAAGAGTAGGCAATTGTTCTTTGTCAACAAAGACTCCCCCCTTTTGCAGTTCCTACTTTTCAGTGAAGCAATTTACTGCAGCTTCTTTAATAAACCTTTTAATTTGCAGAACCAGGTGAGCGACATAATGGTTATATATTTTTCAAGGCCAATGGAGGATTGAATCAGATGCGGACAGGAGTAAGTGCATGAAATAACGTACTTGTAACATGGTTTATAACTGTTGGTTCTAGCATATTTTCTTGTTTTTTTATAAAGAATTTCTATCTTGCAGATTTGTGATATGGTCGCCATTGCAAGGATTATGAACGCTGTACTTGTTATACCGACTTTGGACAACAGTTCATTTTGGGCTGATCCAAGGTGAATGCAATCTCTCTCCTAAGTGACATGAATTGGGTTATTTATTCCCTTGGAAAATAATTATCCCTGCTTTTTGTACTGTTTAGTTATATATCATGCTTTTTCAACAATACAAAAAATGTCAGATCTCACATCCGTTTTAAATTACTGTGATCCAGTGAATTCAAAGATATTTTTGATCTTCATCACTTTATTAATGTTCTAAAGGAAGATGTGCGCATTGTTGAGTCTTTACCACGATCTCTTAAAAATGTTAAACCATTGGAGAAGGCCCCAGTGTCTTGGTCAAAGGTGTGTTAGACACTAACATTATTCTGGTCGTTTTTGATAAGTTTTGGAAGGAACCTTTTCCATACACAACTTTTGTTCAAATTGCTGTTGTATTTCTGCTAACAGAGTATTGTACACTGTTTGTTGTACAGGCATCTTTCTACAAGCATGAGATGCTTCCTTTGCTAAAAAAGCACAATGTGCTATATTTCACTCATGCTGATTCTCGTCTTGCAAATAATCACCTTCCTCATTCAATTCAGAAGATTCGTTGTCGTGCCAACTATCAAGCGCTAAAATTTGCTGACCCTATCGAGAAACTTGCACAAACTCTTCTTGCCAGAATTCAGGGAAAGGCACCCTTCATTGCCCTCCATCTTAGGTATCTCATGTTTAAAATTGGTAGTGTCAACGAATGTGAACAGAAGGCACATTAGTTATCGGTCTAGAACTAGGGATTAATGAACTTGATATTTGTTTTTCTTGCTGTGTTTAGATATGAGCAGGATATGCTTGCATTTACAGGATGCACACATGGGCTTGCATTGGAGGAAGGAGAAGAGCTCAGAAAAATGCGTTATGATGTTCCACATTGGAAGGAAAAAGAGATAGATGGGGAAGAAAGACGTAGGCAGGGAGGTTGTCCACTTACTCCTCATGAGACGGGCCTTTTTCTGAAGGGATTGGGCTATCCAGCTTCAACAAAACTCTATATAGTGGCAGGGAAACTTTTTGGCAATGGCAGTTTAGAATCCCTCAAGAGACATTTTCCCAATGTATACTCACATGCAACTCTTGCAACTGAGGAGGAGCTTGACTCAATGAAACAGTACCAAAATAGATTGGCAGGATTGGATTATATAATGGCTTTGGAAAGCAATGTATTTGTATACACATATGATGGAAACATGGCCAAAGCTGTCCAAGGCCACAGGCGTTTTCAAGGATTTAGGAAGACAATCAGTCCTGACAGGTATATTGGGAATTGTTTAACTTTTAAGTTTAAAAGTCAGTTCTTTAGCTTTGATACTAAATAATCTGCATCTGTGCTTCACTAACTCTTTTAATTTTATGATATTTGATGCAGACAAACTTTGGTCATGTTGATTGATGAGTATGAATCAGGAATGATCTCTTGGGATACCTTTGAGCATGACGTGAGTGAAATTCATTCTAATAGGACAGGTGCTCCATACCGGCGAGAACCTGGGGAATTTCCAAAAACAGAGGAATACTTTTATGCTAATCCCCTACCAGGTTGCATCTGTGAAAATAAGCAATTATCAAGGGAATTGTTGAATGGAAAATTATAATGATGGTTTCATATACTCGGGTCCATTTTAGTATCCTTTTGCGTTTTGTATAGTGACCAATCTCTTACAGCAGTTTGAGGTTGACTCAAAAAGTCTTGCTTTAGAGTCTCTGAAGATTATTCTATGCATCATTCTTTTCTCACCTTACAATAAATTTGTGGCCTGTATCAACAGTTAAATCTGTACAGACACCGCTGCTCCTTTGTAGAATTCCATAAGCCCCATTCATTGTATTGACTTGTTCAGGAGCATTAGCATGCCTTTCACTGCCATTGTGGAAGGTGGTATGGAAGATGCAGCAGTTATCTTATTCCTTTGCTGAACTGAATCATAAGAAGTAAGCTTCCGGGGGATGCAATGCTATTAGTCTCGTCTCTTCTTCCTTTATATCATTTGATTACATAGGATTTGTGCTTATTGTGTATATTCTGAAGTACAGAAATCCCCCAGGGATACCTTCGCTACTGGGAGCTCTATAGCGTCCATACATGGTCCTGAAAATCATTGTAATTCTTTAATATCTTATCTATTATGTTAATTATTCAGTTCATTCGTGCTCCCTCTTTGAGGCTTGAGGATTTCAGCCGAGGTATTCTCTGTTATGGCTCTCCATCCCAAAAGTTGAAGTATATATCCAGTTTATATATAGTTATACTCTTGCATAACTTGTGACATTTGGAAGTATACAGGGGAATACTAAAGAGGCTGCTGAACTGGTTCTACATAGATTCTTAACAACATACAACTTATTTCCTGTAGGGCAAGGTCAGCTTGCAATATATGGCCTTTAGAGGAAATCGTTGAAATGTTGCAGATTTGCATAGAACGATCAAGGACGTGCAATACTTTGATTCACAGTATATTAATAGATAAAACACCTAATATTATGTTTATTCATCCTGGAAGTAATGGTAACTAATGTCATTAAACATTGAATAAAAATATGTCCCATTGAGATGTCAAGAGAGCCCTCAAGGAAGAGAGAAACTAGACGTTTGAGTCTTGAACTGCACAAGACAGGAATTTATCTTTCATGGCTTTGCATAAAAGATTTTAGGTGGTATTTTCACTAGATATATCACCAGAAATCACATATCAAATGTTCTCTCTTAATTGTTGTTTAGATTGATGGTGGGTAGTTTTGACTTGTGTATCAGTTTCTTATGAAAACCGAGTGTTGCTCACTATACGTATAGATAAATCCCTTTAGTTCATTGAGAGGGTACTCTAAAAAAAAGGACCATTGCAATATCACTACTGCAAGTCTTGATGGATTTTAAACCTGGGTATATTATGAAAGCACTTATGTTTCCCATTTCACAACAGCCCACTTCACAAATGTTGCTCGTGTATTATCTTCTTTTCAGTAAGAAAAATGAGAAACAAAACAAATGATTGCCAATAATACCAACTATGAGGATCACCTGTATACGACAAAGGGTGATCCATCTAATACAAGCTAGCTTGCTGGTGTAATGCTATAGAGATGAGACCAAGTTTTCATGTTGAAATCATCTGTTATCCTCATCATTATTGGCACAAATATTCTGTTGGTGTTCTCTCCACATCAATTCTCCTTGACAAACTTCTTAAATGAAATAATGGGGATGATTCTCACAGTCGACAGGGTCAACTTTCCACCTCGCACTAAAAGGAATCTCTCAATCTACCCTCATGTTGAGATGGAATTATCTAAATCTAAGCATCTTTCGTCTTGAAGCAGGAAGAGAGGCGTAAAAGCTAGTCATCGTCACGGGAATACTTCATCCTCTCTTATGGTATAGAAAGACACATTGTACTTTTAGTACAGAGACACGTGTTGGAGTTAGTACTTTTAATTTTATGTTCTCTCATTTTTCCCTACGTATTTTTCCATCATCTGTGCATCTACTTCTTGTCATTTTTTTATCTATGGAATTGATCTATTGCTTTTCTTTTGTTTTGTCAGCTTTTTGGTCTTGTCTTGATTTGTACTCGTTCGTTTGTCTTCACGTGATTCATATCAGGGTTTTTGAAACATGTGAGCATCATTGCCCAAAAACTCTAGTAATTTGTATATTCAATTGAAAATAAAGTTTCCATTTTCTATTGAAAGACATTATTATTAAAACAAGTTTAAGAAAAACCATGATATTTAGTTTTTTTCATTTTCAAGTTACGGCTTATTCCAATTGGATTTTATTTTATTAATATGTTTTTAGAACATTTTTGAAGTTGGGTCTTGAAAACCATGTTTGAAAATTGAGGTGCGCAGCAGGTAATACAGACTGATTTTCATTTAGATGCCAAGTTTGAAGGGTATATACTCAGAAAAATTGGTCATAGTTTGACCTTGTACCATTTTGAACATACCATTTATGTAGTGCAGGTTATTGTAAGAATTAAATCTTTAGTGAACTTCTTAATAGTTTCCAAATTGTCAAGTGGGTATACCTAAGTAATCCAGCCATATAAGGTTTTACAAAACTGATAATGCTCACCCAACCATGTAAAATTTTGTATTAATATAATGCATCGGTAAATAACATATTAAAACAATTTTCACATGGTAGCCTACTTATGTTACCATGGGCCCATTAATACACATTTTTATTGTCATTCCTCATATGGCAAGTTGATTACTAGTTTGTCTTGTGAACTATAAATCCAAGTTACATTCATGAGTGAGAATTTATTCCTTGTTAAGGTTTGGGTTTCAACTCCTTAAGAAGACACCAAAAAATCGACCACACTCAAATGGTGCCAAAGAGTGTTGAGCTGTCCTTCAACACACCTCACCTTCGATGGAAGCTTGTGCTAAATGTGAAAATAATTGCCCATAACAATATGACTCAAAAAAATTGTTCATAACAACAATAAATTTTCATATTTTAGAAATAAGAAAAATAGGCTCTATAACATTAAATCGACCCCCAAAAGGCAACTTTTTGTTAAGCTTCAAACAATATAGACCTTTTCATAGTGAGTTACATATGATTGAGCATTCAATGTAAGTGTGTAAACTGCAATAGATATTTCATTGGGCAGTTTGTCACAAAAGATCTGATAAAATTATAATTTGAAATTTGAAATCTACACTAAGGGGATTTATTTCTCTTTATATTTTTGGATATGTGTATTATTGTTTATTTTTTGGTAAGTTGGGTTATTCTATTAATTTGAAAACATAAAGTTACATATGCTACAAGCTGGGTTGACAAGCTGTGCTTAGCCAATCCCAACCTTTGTTACACAATTTCTAGGTTGTCTCGGAGGAGGAAACCAACCCGAACAAAACTTAAAACAAAAAATTCAATTATGCGCATTAGTGCTGGCATATCTAAGAAACACGAAGTAAACGGTGGCAAAAAGACACTGATGGCGAGCATGACAAAAAACATAGGAGAACTGTGCAGCTGCGCAGGCTTCACTTTTCGTCTTCATCATCACTGTTGGGGGCCTCCTTCTCAATGGGGCATGGCACAAATGATGCTCAAGATCAGCGTCAGAACACCCTTCAAGTCAGCCCTCAATAAGATCTACAAGTTGGCCTATAAATTAGTGTTCTAGTCAGCCTCAGTACACATGGACAGGTCGACTCAATTCCAGGTTGGATCAACTATATATATCCTATATATACTGCGGGGAAAAATATAGGTAGATACTCAGATTCCTCTATGATTTTCAGATAGAATTTAAGGTGAAAAAGACTGCGAATTACAGACATAAGTGTAAATTTTTGTAGATTTTCTATGCTTGATGCAACTTTACTTTTATACCCAATATCAAATAACAATCACATAAACATGAATTTAAAACGCTGATAGAACATACCAATAGATCGACGGAAGACAAGCCAAAAATACACTTAACTTGATTAGCAAAATATATGTGTTGTGGTGTGTTATGATGGTCAGCAGGATGCTTCAACCAGTAAAGTCTCCTCACGGTCAACCAACTAGAATGTGTCACACTATCCTCTCGGACAACTCTACAATAGTCAACCCAAAGTAAAAAAAAGTCAACGTTGTCCAGTCAACGGTCAACGCAAAACAGTGGCAGCAGAAAGTCAACAGAGTCAAGTCAAAGTCAACGTTCAGCCTCGATTTTTGTGCCAAAAAATGTAGATTGAGGAGATCGAAGTTTAGGGAGAGTTTTGGGTCAATTTGACTAAGCGTTGACCAAATTCAACGTTGGTCAATTCTGCGCTGAAAACCTTAGAACAGCTTGAAACCCTAGCTGCTGTTTTATCCGCGTGTGAGTGAATAGAAGCCTCCAAGATGATGATCGAACCAATCATATGCAAAGAGAGAATGTGTGATGAGTGATGGTGAAAATGACCTCCCACGTTGACCTATATATATCCATCAGTGAGGATGTCTGACACATCTGTTGGGGCTCCAAGCCTACGTTACAATTCTGGCCGTCCTTGCACATAAGTGGAATTAATTCAAAATAAATGTTCAGCTCATCGGATCAAGATGATCTTTAGATCGATCTTGCACTTCTCTGAAAGAGGAATCCAATAAAAATATTGGCATCGTCATCTGAGCTTCACAACATGGAGTTTGGACCTAGTTGCCCAAAATTAACACTCCCTCTCAACTAGGGAGAAATCTATCCACCTGTGCCATCCAAACATCGTGCGTCATCCCGCCATAACTTGCTTTGCTGGCTTCTTTATTTTAGAACAAAAAGGTGAGTCACAAAGACATCACTCTCAGCTGACAAAATCAGCTCAGAGGTCGGAAACCTCTATAGGACTCAAAGGAGTCACTTACCAACTCGAAGTTGGTTTAATTGACCCGAAGTCAGTTGAAGGTCTGAAACCTCACTAGATTTGATCCCAGATTAAGTGGTTGGACACGTGCCATCCTAGACATAGAGAGTACGACAATCTCCATTGCGTCCATCAGTCTTGCTACTGGTCTCTAGCTTTTCCCACCTCATTGGCCAAGATGAGAGGTACTTCCCATGAGTCTGAGACTCCATGGGTAGGATGCATACGAGGCACAGATCAAAGAGAGGTGAACCAACTCAATATCATAACGGTGGGGTAGAAGCACACCAACAAGGTTCAACAAGCCTAGCCCTGTGGTTGCTTGTAGCTACAAGAAGCTATCCTTAAAGCCCCTTGGAGCTCCCAGAGCTCATCGTCCAACAAGATCCTCAGAATAGGATCGTTCCACGATTCCAAGATTCTCAAGGAAGGTTAGGAACTTGACCTTCCCCAAGGGCTTTGTGAGAATATCCGCAACCTGCTCATCAGTTCCTATATGATCGAGCCTTACGATGCCTCGCTACACCATATCCCAGATAAAGTGGTACCTGATATAAATATGCTTGGATCGATCGTGGAACACGAGATTCTCTGACAAACGAATCCTACTCTGGTTATCACAAAGGATAACAGTGGTATCTAGCACATGCCCGAACAACTCACTGAAGAGCTTTCGCAACCAAACTACTTCACAACAGGCCATACTCGCTGCAATGTATTCGGCCTCAGCAGTGCTCAAAGCCACCAACTTCTTCTTCCTGCTCGTCCAAGATATCGAAGCAGACCCAAGTGTGAAGCAACATCCAGATGTGCTCTTACGATCCACCACACTGCCAGCCTAATCGGCATCAGTGTATCCATGGAGTCTCAAACTCTTGGAAGTGTATCTCAGCCCATGGTTTATCGTGCCCCAAAGATATCTTAACATATCTTTGGCTTCAACCCAGTGAATGTGATGAGGATCAACCATGTGTTGACTCAAAGTGTTCACTACAAAACATACGTCCGGATGGGTGTTCACTAAGAACATCAGGGCCCCTACGAGTTGATGATACTCGGTAGGATTTGCTAGCACGGGCCCAGCAGTGCTTCCACTCAACTTCTTAAAGTTGAGCTCCATCGATGTTAACACGGACTTACAGTCCACCATTGCAAATATTTCCAGCAACTTCACAATGTATTTTCCTTGAGAGAGGGAAATCTCGCCAGGTCTCTGTGAGACCTCTAGGCTTAGGAAGTAATGCATCAATCTTAGGTCCTTCATCTCGAACTCACAAGCGAGTTCCCTCTTACATTGATGAATGAGAGGGTCAACACCTGTCAGGAAGAGATCGTCCACATAGAGACCCAGAATGAGAGGATTTTCTCTATCAACCTTAGAGTAAAGGTTTGGATCAACATTACTACAAGTGAAGCCCAACTTCATCAAGTAGCTATCTATACTCTTGTACCAAGCCCTAGGGGCTTGCTTCAATCCATAGAGGGTTTTCTTCAACCTACATACATGGGTGCCTCTATTCTGGACTTCGAACCCCAGAGGTTGCTTCACATACACCTCTTCCTTTATCGAACCATGCAGAAAGGCGGTCTTCACATCCATCTGATGAAAATTCCATCCTTGCTTAGCAGCAAGAGCTATGATAGATCGGATGGTAGTATATCAGGCCACAGGTGCAAATATATCATCATAGTCTATGCCTTCCTTTTGAGAGAATCCTCGGGCAACGAATCTTGACTTGAACTTTTCAGCACTACCATGAGATCCATGCTTGATCTTATAGAGCCATTTCGAGGTGACAATAGCTTTGTCCTTTGGTCTCGGAACCACATCCTAGACATCATTCTTCATAATGGACTCGTACTCTTTGTGCATAGCATCCCTCCAGACTTGATGCTTTATTTCTTCTTCAAAAGATCCAGGCTCAAATTGTACGATTGTACTCATGGCTGCTAGATACCCTTGGTATCTATTTGGCTTTTTTCTTTCACGGAATGTCCCCTTGGGGTCATATGTCTCTCGGCATCTTCGAAAGTATCCTAGAGCCATGAGGGTCTTCTCTTCATTGAAGGAGCTGGATGAATGGGGTCCATCGGTCCTTCAACATCGGGCATCATCTCATCCTTCGGTTCTTCCTGATTCCCAGACCTTACTTCATGATCTTCCTTAGAGCTCGGAAGATTTATCACTTTCTTGAGGGAAGCATCTTCATCAAAGGTAACATCGTGGCAAATCTCCACTTCTCTTTGACCAGGCACATAGACTCTATAAGCCTTCGAAGTTTCATTGTAGCCCACAAACATTCCCTTTTTCCCAGAAGCATTCAACTTTCTCTTCTTCTCTTTCGGCACATGAAAATAAACGGGACAACCAAAAACTCTAAAATGAGAGACATCAGGTTTCTTACCAGAGGAAACGTCTTCAGGAGTTTTGGAGTCCAGAGTGGAATGCGGGCATCGATTTTGTATGTACACAACAGTGTTCGCAGCTTCTCCCCACAGAAACTTCAGAAGACATTGGTCACATAGTGTGGCATGGGCAACTTCCACAATGGTCCTGTTCTTTCTTTCAGCAACACCATTTTGCTCAGGAGTATATACGGTTGTGGTCTCCCTCTTGATGCCAGCTTCTCTGCAAAAGTTATTGAACTCGTTCGTCTCATATTCAGTGCCATTATCGGTCCTCAAAATCTTGATCTTCTTCCCTATTTGATTTTCCACTAAGGCATTGAAAGTACGAAACCACATGAAAGCCTCATCCTTCTTCTTCAAGAAGTATATCCAGGTCTTGCAAGAGAAGTCATCTATAAACGTCATATAATAAGAAAGTCCTCCCAAGGATGTCATGTGCAACATACTAGACAAATCAGAATGTATCAATTGCAAGACATCAGATATCTTTGTGACACTTGAGGGGAAAGGTCCCCTTGTATGCTTTCCTTCGGCACAACCCTAACATACACCTTCATGATAATTTTTGAATTCGGGCATCCCTGTCACCACCTTCATTGCTTCGGGAAGGGATTTGTAATGAAGGTGTCCAAAACTCTGATGCTATAGTTCGGTTTGATGAATAGTATCACATGTCATAGCCCCAGTGGACTTCATCCAACCTGGTAGAGTGTATCAACTCTAAACCAAATCATGATAGCTTCCTTGAAACTCTTCTTCCAGATGCATACCTTCCCATTGACGAATGCCACCTTGAAACCTGTCTTCCATGGCCGAAATAGACACAAAGTTCTTCTTCAAATCAGGGACAAGCGGAGGACTTGACCTTGAGATCAGTGGAGAGTCACAATACCTTTCCCTTTCACGGGATATGTGGCATTATCTCTAAGGATAATTTTCATATTAGTATCCTTCTCAATCAAATCAGAGAGTGCTTCTTTAAACCCAGTGAGGTGCCTTGAAGCACCACTATCGATCAACTAGACATCCATAGTGTCGGGTAGAGATGCAGCAGAGAGGGCAGAGACAAGAATGAATTCATTTTTCTTATCAACAACAACATTAGATTCCTCGTACCTGGAATTTCTTGACGGTTGCCCATTTCCATTGCGACCAGAGGGAGTCTTCCTCTTTCCTTTGAACCTATTGTTCCTTTGATTTCCATTCCTCCTGTTGTTGTTGTCATCATCCTCGGGAGAATCCTTTCTATTAGGACATTCTCTAGCATAGTTGCCGATCTTGTTACATGTGTAACATCTTCCTTTCTTTCCTTGGGCCCCTACTCTTCCATGGTTCCTTGGACCAACATTGTTCTTCTTCTTAGCATGAGTGGTGAAGGCAACATTACCTTCATTTTCATATTCTATCATTCTTGTTTCCTTTTGAGTGCATCTCAACAATACTTCGTCAAAATCAGGAATCACATTGTTATTGAGAATGGTAGTAATGAATACATGCCATTCATAGGAGAGACCTCCAAGTGCGATGAGAACCATTTCTTGATCAACTATTGTTTCCCCAATGGCCATAAGATTATTTGATTTTAGTCAATTTCAAAAAATAAGATTAAATAGATTCATCCCTGCCTTTCTTAAGATTCTTCAATTGGTTCTTAAAGAAAAGGACTTGATTTTCATTGTTGGCCCTGAACATATTGACCAACTTATCATACATCTCCTTAGATGTGCACAACTCAAAGATGTAGGCAACTAGACTCTTATGGATGGAATCCCGGATGATCAGCGTTGCTTTGATTTCCCCTTTCTTATACTTTGACTTGGTGGTAGCAGGTGCAGATGATGGAGACTCTTAGATTTTACCCTGCACATAGTCCATGACATCTTGGTCTTCCAACATTAAATCCAAAGACATCTTCCAAGCATGAAAGTCAGCCTTGCTAATCTACTTCTCATCAGCTTTGAAGCCATTATAATTTGAGGTACCCATGAGTCCTTGACAAATGCTACTTCTACGGTGATTTCTCTCAATACAAACTTGGGCTTTGTCTTCACCTTAGCTCTGATACCATGTAAATTTTCGTAGATGTTCTATGCTTGATGTAACTTTACTTTTATAGCCGATATAAAATAGCAATCACATAAACATGAAATTAAAACGCTGATAGAACATACCAATAGATCGACGGAAGACAAGCCAAAAATACACTTAACTTGATCAACAAAATATGTGTTGTGGTGCGTTACGGCAGTCAAAAAGATGCTCCAACCAGCAAAGTCTCCTCATGATCAGCCAACTAGAATGTGTCACACAACCCTCTCGGACAGCTCTACAACAGTCAACCCAATGTCAACAAAAGTCAACACTGTCCAGTCAACGATCAACGCAAAACAACAACAACATAAAGTCAACACAGTCAAGTCAAAGTCAACATCTAGCCTCGATTTTTGTGCCGAAAAATGTGGATTGAGGAGATCGAAGTTTAGGGAGAGTTTCAGGTCAATTTGACTAAGTGTTGACCAAAGTCAACCTGGTCAATCTATGCTGAAAACCCTAGAACAGTCTGAAACCCTAGCTGTTGTTTTTCCCACACGTGAGTGAAGAGAAGCCTCCAAGATGATGATCAAACCAATCAGATGCAAAGAGAGAATGTGTGATGAGTGATGGTGAAAATGACCTCCAACGTTGACCTATATATGTCCATAAGTGAGGGTGTGTGACACATCTGTTGGGGCTCCAAGCCTACATTACAATTCTTGCCGACTTTGCACATAAGTGGAATTAATTCAAAATAAATGTTCTGCTCATCGGATCAAGATGATCTTTAGATCGATCTTGCACCTCTTCGAAAGAGTAACCCAATAAAAATATTGGCATCATCATCTGAGCATCACAACATGGAGTTTGGACCTATTTTCCCAAAATTAACAATAAAGAACATGGTTAATACAACAAGAAGATAGTGTGAAGAAGGATATAATAATATATATATGGGAAGTTTATAAGGTCTGAATTTTGCGGACAAAATTGCAGAAATAAACTTCGGATATACGACTATGTTAAGGTGCGGATAAGATTGCGTTCAAGTATAGAGAAGCTGTGTATTATATGACTATGTTAAGGTGCATAGCGCTGTGGTGAAGTGCAAAGAAGGTCTGTAATAAAGTGCGAAGAAAGGCTGTGATTAAAGTGCGAAAAGGTCTATAATAAAGTGCGTGGAAAGGGTTGTGATCAAAGTGTGAAGTTGCAATACTGTGACAAATACAAGGTCACAGGTCTATGATGACATGATTATGTGAGGACATCACTACAATATAGTGTGTATTTCTCATCACTACAATATAGACACCGTGCTGATATAATAAGCAACGATATCATACAGTCAAAGAAGAGAGAATACAAGTAGAGACCGAGTTCTCTAGTCTTGGTGCAGAACGGTGCAGGAAAGAAGGATAAGTTCAAGGAGTCAATGAAGAAGTAGTGACAAGGTCTTGGAGGCATACAAGGGTCAAGGGTCTGTGTCATGGTCACGGTACTTTTCATTTGAAAGTCTATAAAAACAATTTCTTGTGGGTTTTCGGCTCCAAGAGGGAGAGGTTTTGGCCTTGGCTCGAAGAGCCTAAATTTGTGTCTCTTGTGTTTTTGGTAATTGACTTGATGAAAGACATAATAAACTAAGAAGAGAAGACATAAGTAAAAGACGTAAGTTCACAAGTAATTATCAAGAAGAGAATTTGAATTAATCACTGCCCTACCAAATTCTCAATAGATATATCTTGGAAAATCCTTTTAAGAGAAAACCCAATTGGAAGGTGAGGTCACTATGTGTTCTTTCTCAAGAAGAGAATTTGAATTAATCACTGCCCTACCAAATTCTCAATAGATATATCTTGGAAAATCCTTTTAAGAGAAAACCCAATTGGAAGGTGAAGTCACTATGTGTTCTTTCACAGAATAAAAAATGGCTACGAGTATAAAGATGTAACGCTGAATCAGGTGGTATTCCTTCACATATTTTACATATATCAATAAAGAAGCTCTGTCCCGTTCCTGATGTCGTGATCTTTAATGATTTTATACATTGTATGATCTTGTTAAAGTTGATTTCATATTATTTCTTATAAGCTTATATGATCTAACCACTGACATCTAGAACATGCTTTATATTACTACTAGTCTATGTGCTTTTCTTGAATGAGTTGCAGGTTTTGAAGCACGTGGAGAAGTAGAGGGTTTGAACCCTGCGGAAATGACCTCAAATGTAGGACCTATGTGTAAGGTCACTTCTCCCAATTTTACTAGTTTAAGCATTATGTCTACTTGTTTGCTTGCTTCTTGCTAGTGTATGCCTCTTGCTCTGTTGGGGTTCTAAACCTAGACCTTAGGGTAATTCATCCCGTAACAACCACTCCCATAACATACCCACTCGCATCTGTCTCCACTTCAAAGGGTTGTTTCAAGTTTGGTAATTCCAGAACTAGTGCTTGAATGGTCTTCTTCTTTAGCTCCTCAAAGGCCCTTTGTTGACCTTTTCCCCACTGGAAGTTTTTGCCACTTGTTGTTATGGCATGGAGTGGTGTTGCTACCAGTGAAAATGAAGCTATGAATTTCCTTAGGTATTGTGTTGCACCAATGAAACTCTTAACCATAGAAACATTAGTAGGCATCGACCATTTCATGATGGTCTCCATTTCTATTTTCATTTTTCCTACACCTATTTCATACCCCAAATACACCAAATGCTACTATGAAAACTCACACCTCGTGAGATTTTCTAGTAGTTGGTACTTATTTAATGTCTCCAACACTTACATCATAATGAAAAATCAATCCGGTAGTCCTGATTTTGGGATCTAGGGGAAAATATTTGTGTATATGTGTTTCAAGTTTATGTTCTCGCTATTGTTTATTTTTCGTTTTTAAGAATTCATTTGTAGGTAATTTCTGTACAGGTTTAAAACCTACATATATCATCCAAATAGACAATAACAAATGAATCTATCAAAATGATGCATTATCATTCATTAGACTCATAAACATCGCTGGTGCATTGCATTGGATGAATGACATGACTAACCACTCATAAATGTTAGAAAATCATGAAGGCATAAATATTTTATTATATTGATAATTACTTGTGATATCTTAGTATTCTTATTATCTTTTTTTATGTCTTTTTTTCTTCTTATCATCAAGCAATTTCCAAAACATAAATGCATGAAGATCAAAACAACAAGGACACATGATGTAGGTTCTCAACTAGGGAAAAACCCGAAAATTCTCGTCTTCTTCATGAACCCAATCAAATGAGACAATCAAGACCCTTTGACCAAGACAAAGACCTCCTTCAATCCACCAAGTCATTCTCCCAAGAGGATTAGTCAAACTCTAGCTAATTTATTCAAAAGTCAACAAAAGTCAACTATTCAAAATAAGTCAACAAGGGTCTTGACTGATCAGAAACTGAATTGGGGGCAATAATTTGCTAAAAATTCAAAGTTCTTGGAATGGAGTGGAACCTGAATGACTGGATAGGTCTTGTCTTTTTAATTCCAGCGCACTTCATTTCGTTCAAAACAGAGTCCATATGAGAAAGTTAGAGCGATCTGTGTGATTGCACAAACAGAGAAATTTTGGTGACAGAGATGTTGACTAGGCATCTGTATAGCCCAATCAACAAAAAGAATATTCCAAGGAATATTCCTAGAATATTACCCCAAGTGGACCAGTGAGTTGCTGACAAGTTTCATTTCTAGATTGGTTGGTGATTTGTTGCAATTCGGTTGGTTTGGGTCGGACTAATGATGCACTGACACGTGGCTAGCCCGGAGGCCGCCACGTGCCCCTCTAAGGTTGAAATTGTGGATATATGTTCGAACAAAATTTTATGTTAGAGGGCCGGCGGAGGTTGGGGTCGACCTTGTGACCTCACCCGCAACACACAACACACATACCAACTCCCCTACGTAATGTTTCTTAACATATGGTGGAGTCCCCATATATTTGAAGTTTCCAATGGATTATGGCAGGGGAAAGCAGGGCCAGCCCCTCACCACAGGATCACGCACCCGTGACCAGGAAGTGGCCTATCCATAACGGCGGAGGATTAGTGCTAAACCACACTTATTAACCACTAATCCGGTTTAAAATGCACTAAACCCTATTTAAGTTGCGGATTATATTAATGCGCAATTAGATAATTAAGCGCACTTAATCTCCAGTTAACATAAATTTCAAATTAGCACTAATTGGCAGAGTCTGCTAATTTCAGAGGAACTCCAAATTTGTTGGAGTTAACTGGAGTTGCTCCAGTTTTGGAGGATTTTTCCTAGGAGAAACTGAAGAAGCCATAACTTGAACATTTTTTGACCAAATTAGGCTAAAAAAGAGTCTATCCTAGATGATTTGGATGCTCTGAGCAGATTTGTGCAGTTGCAGAGGCAAAGGAGCAATTTTGGAAGTGATTTTTCCACTGAAGATTAAAGATGCCTAGGGCCATAAGGAGAGGAGGTCATGTCTGCTTCACTTAAAAACCATTTGAAGAGCCAAAAGATGCTACTTAGGGATTTTTGGGTCTTATGAATCTGTTGGAGCAGGTTGGGCATCCATTGGAGTACTGTAGGTGCATGCAATCAAATAATTGACCATTAATTCAAAGAGGGCCATGCCATTGAAGCACGTCCAAGGAGATGTAGCCCACGAGGGGTGAACTCCTTTATAAGTTCTGTGTAATGTGTTTGCTGTGTATTATTTCTCTGCAATTTACTTGCTGTATATGTGTTTTTAAAAACTAATTTACCTCATGATTTGCTCATATAAGACACACAAATTTGACACATAAACCCTCTCATAAACTGGTTATTTGAGACAATCCTTAAACACTTTTATTTTATCCTAATGAGGAAGATAGCACAACAAAAATAGTTTGTCCATATTCAGATCAAGTTGGCATCGAAGCACAATTTAGCTCATTTTAGCCCAAGTTTATCTCAAGGTTTGCCAAGCTTAGCTAGAAAATTAGTTATTGGTTTTGTATTTGTGCAAGGAGAATTAAACTCTGTGCAAGTTTTTGTGTGTAAGCTGAAGAGAGGAGAAGGTCAAGATTGAGGACCCAACTAGAAAATCACAACAAAGAATATTTTTATGCGTTACAAGTGTGATGTGTCGATGACAGCTTCATCAAGTGATGTTTCTAATTCATCTTCCTTAGAAAGACTCTTTGATGAAGAGTTGTTGCAAAAGCTCTTCATCATAAGAGATATGGTGCAAGAGATGTTTGAAGATAGGAAGGAAAACAATATACTTCATGAGAAGTTGGTGGCCATGAAAGAGGAGAAGCAAGAACTTATGCAAAGATGCAAGAGATGGAGACTCAGCTCCGTATTCAAATGAAACCCTAGCAAGGTTGCATGAGATGGAGACTCAACTACATGATGCCAAGGAAACCCTAGCCAAGCATGCGCATGAAAAAGATGTATGAAATTCAAGTTTATCTTCTATTTCCTCTCAAAATGAATGTGTAGGTGCTTTTGAAAGACACACTAGAGGAATAGGGTCCAAATTATTGATGAAGATGGGCTATGAAGGTAAATGATTGGGAAAACATACACAAGGCATAGTTGAGCCAATTTTTGTTGAGGAAAGGCCTAGGTATTTGTTTCTTGGTTACGGACAACATGATGGAGAATGCTCCAAAGCCAAGGAGGCACATGAAGATGTTCCAAGAATGAATTTCATTACATGTTCATTACCTCAAGCTTGTGAAGTTTGTGTTCATGAGGAATGTAAAATTTTTATACCCAATTTGCAAGAAAATGCTCATAAGCATGCAACTAATGAGAATGCAAAACAAGAGGATCTTGAAAGCTCTAATGCCATTGAAGCCATTGTTGGTATTCTGAAGAGAGCTTCTACCTCATCAAATTCACCTCCTCAAGAAGGTGACAAAGGTGAATGTGCAAGATATAAATATGCCTTTAGTCAAGTTGCTTTTAATTATGATAAACATGGAAAATCCTCACATAATATTTGGAGAAAATTTACATGTTCCTTTTGTGGTTTGAATAACCATACTGTTTCGAGGTGTCCGGGAAGAAGATAGCCATACACAGGAAAATTTCAAAACAAAGGAGACAAAAAGCCAAAGGTAAAATGGACAATGAAAACCATGTTGAAAATAAGATGCAATTATTTGCACTCATTGCCATAAGCAGGGTCATCTTGTAGACAAGTGTTGGAATTTGTATCCAACAAGTCATCCACGACATTTGAAGAATGTGGAAAGAGATCTTGACAAGAATGGAAAAGAAGATTCCATAATTAATGTGGGTCAGATGATTCACATGATGAAGTGCAGCTAAAAGAAGCGCCATTGAAGTGGTTTGGAAAGAGATTGTTAGATTTCTTAACCAATTAAGGCCGTGCGTTTCTTTTAATGCTTGATGCAAATCTTGTCTTATAGATGCATTTCTTTTCCAATTGAATGCATTTCTTTTCTCTTGAAATTATGATGCATATTGCATGAAGCAAGATGTTGGAAAAGTAGAGTTATGTTGGCTCACTTGGATGCATCAAAGATGGCAATTTGTAGTTGAAATTTGCATGTGAATGCATTTCTTTTTCTCTAGAATGCATGTTGCATGTTTACACCAGGAAGGTGTTTGAAAGTGGAGTATGTTGATTCATTTTGTTGCAGCAAATTTGGTCATTTCAACTCTTTAAGTACTCGTACATATCAATGAGATTCGTGTACTTGTGATTGTAGTTGCGAGAGAGTTGAGCATTGTATACATGCTTGAGAGTTTGTGTGTGTGAAAAGTGGAATTTTTGATAGTTTCATTGTTTTGGAACATGCATGAGAGTTTGTGTGTGTGAAAAGTGGAATTTTTTATAGTTTCATTGTGTTTAAACATGCATGAGTGATTGACTTGTGTTGGTTGATTGCTTTGTTTATCATGTATGTTTGTCAACTTGATAATGTTGAACATTTGCACATGCATGAGTGTCAACTTGTGTTGGTCGATTATGTTACATGTATGTCATATTGACTTGGAAGAGTTGATTTAGTATCCAAGGATGAAGGGGATATGTTGATGAATGTTTTCATAAGATGTGAAATTCTTGTTGTTTTGGGAGAAGAATTGTCAAGTTGCTGTACATGCTTTTGTTTGACTTGAGAGTCAGTTGTTTGAAGAGGCATGTTTTGTCGACTTGTGTTTGGTCAATGGGTTTGCACACCAAGATGTAAGAGTGCATGGTGATGTTCACAAGATGTGACATTTGTTGCTTTGAAGGAGAAAAAAGAAGAGACCGTCAAGTGGTGTTTCTTGCATGATGTGTTTTTCAAGTTAATGGTTTTTCTTGTGACAAGATGTCTCAGGATTTTGGAAGGTCCACTCTTGAGCGAGAGGCTTATGATTAGCCTTCATTCTCAAATCATGGCATGAGCAGCATGCAATACTGGAGGATGATGGAATTAAGAAGCAGAAAGAGAGACAAGATGCCAAAAAGTTTGCAGCCAAAACATCATCCATTGTAGACCATTTGATGTGTTGACGCCAAGAAGCGAAAGAGATGGCGAATGCATTCTTCTAGATGTGGAATTTGGAACTGTGGAGGTAAAAATAATGGTTATTTCTTTTCTTGTGATTACTGATATTGGAACTCATTGCTGTAGTTCACTCAGATGGGCTTAACTTGGAAAAGTGGTTTCCAAGGAGAAGCTTGCATCAAATGCATGTGTGTGCAAAGGAGAAACAAGATTCTCAGTGGGAAGGCCATCAGTCAGTACAACAAGGTGTTTAATCAGTCAAAAAGCAACCAACAAGTGTTGGATTGGGTCAACAATGAAATGAGGACATTGGTTGAAGTGCCATGCCATTTGCAAGGCAAGGCATGTTAGTGAACCAAAGTGGTTGTCATGGAGATTTTTCCAAGTAGAATCAAGTTGATAGAACTTGTAAAAGAGTAGAGTATTAAACTCTCATCAGATAACCAACTTTTTTGGGTCCAAAATCCTGTCAGTGGGAAGGAATGATCAGAAAATGAATTAGGGGCAATAATTTGCTAAAAATTCAAAGTTATTGGAATGGAGTGGAACCTAAATGACCAGATAGGTCTCTTCTACCTGTTTCCGGCGCACTTCGTTTCGCTGGAAAATGAAGTCTGTATGAGAGAGTTAGAGCGATCTGTTCGATTGCACAGACAAGAAAATTTTGATGACAAGGATGCTGACTAGGCATCTGTACAACCCAGTCAGAAAAAAGAATATTCCAAGGAACATTCCCAGAATATTCCCCCTAAGTGGATCAGTGAGCTACAAACAAGTGTCATTTCCGGATTGGCTGGTGATTTGTTGCAATTCGATTGGTTTGGGTCGGACCAATGATGTGCTGACACGTGGCTAGCTTGGAGGCCGCCACGTGCCCCTCCAAGGTCGAAATTGTGAATATATGTTCAAACAAAATTATGTAAGAGGATTGGCTGAGGTCAGGGTCAACCTTGCGACCTTGCCCGCGACACACAACACACATACCAACTCCCCTACGTAATGTTTCTTAACATATGGTGGAGTCCGCATATATTTTAAGTTTCCAATGGATTATGGTGGGGGAAAACAGGGTTAGCCCGTAGGACCAACCCCTTTCCACAAGACCATGCGCCCGTGACCAGGTAGAGGCCTATCCATAACAGCAGAGGATTAACGCTAAACGACACTTATTAAACCCTAATCCAGTTTAAAAGACACTAAACCCTATTTAAGTTGCAAATTAGATTAATGCGCAGTTAGCGAATTAAGCATGCTTAACTAGCTCTTAATCTCTAGTTAGCCTTAATTTTGGATTAGCACTAATTGGCGGAGTCCACTAATATTGGAGGAACTCCAAAATTTTCAGAGTTAACTGGAGTTGCTCCGGTTTCAGAGGAGTTTTCCTAGGAGAAACTGAAGAAGCCATAACTTGAGCATTTTTCAACCAAATTAGGCTAAAAAAGAGTCTATCCTAGATGATTTGGATGCTTTAAGAAGATTGGTGTAGGTTGCAGAGGCATAGGAGCACTTATGGAAGTGATTTTTTCACTTTGAAGATTAAAGATGCTTAGGGACACAAGGAGAGGAAGTCATGTATGCTTCACTTATAAACCATTTAAAGAGCCATAAGAGGCTACTTAGGGGTTTTTGGGTCTTCTGAATCCATTGGAGTAGGTTGGGAATCCATTGGAGCATTGTAGGTTCATGCAATAAGATAATTGACCGTTAATCCAAAGAGGGCCAATCCATTGAAGGAGGTCCAAGGAGATGTAGCCTAGGAGGGGTGAACTCATTTATCAGCGCTGTGTAATGTGTTTGCTGTGTATTATTTCTCTACAATTTACTTGTTGTATATGTGTTTTTAAAATATATTTTACCTCATGATTTTCTCATATAAGACACACAAATTTGACACATAAACCCTCTCATAAACTAGCTATTTGAGACAATCATTAAACACTTTTATTTTATTCTGATGAGGAAGCTGGCACATCAAAACTAGTTTGTCCATATTCAGATCATCAACCCTCTCTGAAACTATGAAATTCGTCCCGAACCTTTGGCCTTGCAATTTAATTCTTCTATCTCATATTTATTCGCACGTGTGAAAGAATAAGAGCAGATTTTTTGGTCCGTCTTTCCTTCGCTTGGACTCTTTCCTTCTTTCAAAGTTAAGACCTTCCTTTCTAGGCCCTTCACACTTCTTTATTTACTTAGAATTTGTATATCAAATCTCTTACTTGGATGGCCTCAAAATAGGTCGAATGCACAACTATATATAGTGGTTAAAGCTCCTTAATGAGGTCAACACCAGGAGAGGGAAGACCAACTTGGTGGAGGAGGTTTATTGACCAAATTACCTGAAATAATTTTTCTTTCATTGACATAATAAGCCCGGGAAGGGTATTTTACATGATGAATATGAAAATGAATCATGACTCAACCCTAGAAGCCCATTCTTATAAAATCAAATATTTTTCTTTTACAATAATTTTTATTTTTATTTCTTTTGACAAATACATAAGAATTACATCATGATCCAAATACAATTATGAATACCGATACTAGTTACATTTTTAACACTCCCTCTTAACTAGGGAGGTATTCATAGTTGTTCAACTGGTACAAGGATGACCTCAATTTGAATTGTTCCAAGAAGAATACAACATAATATACAATAATAGATACCATCAAGGTCAAAAACTACCAAGGTATCAATCAAGTGTCATCAAGGCTACCTGCCAAGACACCTATTCAACAGGGACTAAGGTGTCATCAAGGCAACTTACCACTGTAGGTACCATCAAGCTATAACCCTGGTATCATCCCACATGGATATAGATACCATATAGGCCTCCATGCCAAGACACCAACCCTCACAGGGATCTTAGTATCATCAAGGTCAATATATCACTAAAAAGGAGCTCAATATCATTAAGACCAAGATACCCTCCCACACCGGGATCTAGACATTATTAAGGACAAACTATAAATGAGATCTCAATATCAACTAGGCGAAGATGTCCTCCCAAGTACCATCATACAAGCACACAACCTAAGGTAGTCATCTCTCCCTCTCAACCAAATTAATCCAAGCATGTTTATCAAATATTAAAAACTTATTAGGGAGAGGTAAACACATCAACTACTTATTGATCCATCAGAAGATATTGTAGCCTCACGACCCCAATAAATATGAAATCTCCAATATATTGGTTTTTTTTACTATCAATATGCTAGCATAAAATCTAGGGTCTACAACCATTCTAATGCTACTTATTTCATCATAATATCCAAACAAATCTTGATGGAAGCTTCCTTTTCCAACCTTCTCAATGTAGAAAGTTTGGTGTAGATTTGCAATTAATCATGAAATTTTAATAAAAATCACAAGACACAAATCTACTCTATTGCTCCTCGAAATTCAATTCACAATCTAGAATAATAATTTCATACATGCAATAAGAAATAACACACATGCACACAATTTTTTTTGCCCGAGAAAGAAATTTTATAAAAACCCTAATGATTGCTTGCGTTAATATGATGAATATAAATGTATTAAAATTTATTTTCTCAACTGAGCATAACCTACAAGTGAATAACCTATCTCTCTGCTCACTGAGAAGCTCTGACCCAGACTTAGTAAATTTTTGCCTCTTCTTGAGCCCCTATTTCCTTGTGGAATTCTTAAGAAATTAGGCTCCTATTATATAGGAATTTATCCAAAATGGACTGCACAATTCCCAAGGTTGATCATCTAATTGCATGCAACACTTGTACACTCAAGACTAGTCTACAATTGATGTTACACTGAATTGAAATATCCACCAAAACTGGGGAACTCAAATTCTTTGCACGCACTACCTATTTTGTGCTGATTGATCAGTTAACTGGATGATCATTGAGTTTGACTGAAGTCCCACTCCACAAATGACCTTCCACTTGTTCCTCATCAGTTAGAACTAGTTTAACTGAAAAAAATTGAAATAACTGACCTTGATTGAAAAAATTAATAATCACACATGCTTAACTAAACTCTAACTCCTCTAACTCGAAATTGAGCTAACTGAGTGACAAAAGCCATGTCACCTTAGTTAACTGCATCCAAGTTGTCTATTGATGTGTAAATTCGATTTTTCTCAATTTAATCAAGAAAAAATCAAATTGAGAATTTATTGATGAATTTTTCAACACTCCCTCTCAGCAAGAAAGGGATTATCAACCACCCCTATCCCGTGTTAGCCTCCACAATGTCCCAAGGCTGAGAAAGCATATCGACGGAGGTAACCTCAAACCAATGTTTTAGTTTGGTAGCTAGCCCTATCAAACTAGAGAGGGATATCTCTATGATATCACAACCAAAGGGTTTGACTAGATGAAGATTGGATTTTAGGCTAGTTAGGTCAGCTCTAGGGTTTTGAAAGTTTTATGGTTTTTTAGCTAGATCAGGGATGAAAATCAAGTAGCTAGGTCAAATTATCAAAGGGTTACAACTGCAAATATATAAAGGAGAAAGGTAGCAATGCTTTAGAGACGAGCTTAGGGTTTTTTCGGTGTAGTGTAGGGTTTGAAAGAGTGGAGAGGATCTTAATGAACATGCATCATGAATTCATAAAAACTGAAGGAAGCAAACATAAATGATATTCCCAAACAAAACAGAGCTCGTGAAGAATTTTGCTTATCAAAATTTTAGGAAGATCACTAAAGAAAGAAATGCATGGAAATAAAACGTGTATATCATTTATAAAAGACTATAATAGAGAAAATACAACATCAAAAACTCACTACACATGAATTCCTAGATAATAGCTATAACTGGTCCTTTGAATTTCTGAATAAAAGCTGAAGCACAAGCTACAATGGTCTCAAACCTCTGATTTCTGACCATAAAATGAGTAAGAAATGCATACATATAGAAAAAAAACCATTTCCCCTCTCTCAGGGGTCGAATCCTTGAGTGGAGGAACTAATCACATGATCCTCTCACCTAAAACCTAAAGACTAGGAAGGTTAACAAGACTCTCCCCAAGTTGGAAAAACTGATACCTTTGACCAAAAATGACTTTACAAGCATGTAGGCTACATCATTTTTACTCTATCCAACATAATTACATGTGTTTACATCATTAAAACATAAAAAGTGACTAATTACATCAGTGGAGGTCGAATCTGGACCAATTCAACTCAAAAAATTGACATTCAAGCAAAAAACGCAGCGAATTCAGGCAAAAGCGCAACGTGCCAGGAGAAAATACAGTGAAATTGGGAGAAGTGAGTTTTGGAGGCCTTCCTGAGGTCCAAATACTGATCTGAAAAATGCTAGAGATATATCTTCCTGTTGGCTACATCATAGAGTCCTCAAGCACTAAAAATGACTTATCCTAGCCCCTCAAAAATTTATTCTCCCAGAGGTAATCTAAAAACGTAGTGTGTTGTTAAAAAAGAGGGCGGAAAAGTGTTTTTTAGTGGTTTTTGGGCCTTTTGACCTGCCATATGTTGCTAAAACTCTGCTCCTAGGGGATATAAATGATGTAGGAGTGATGAAAAATCCAGGGATGCAATCCATTTGTCATTTGGAGGCCTCCATCAAAAGCGCAACGTGGCCCACGTTGCATTTTTGACCTAGTGACTGTGTTTAAAAGTGCAAAAAACCAGAACTCTTCAAAATTTCTCAAATTTTCTCCAAATTTCCTCAAAATTGCTCCAGACTTTCATCATGAACACCTGAGATGAATGCTATGCTATGAGGGAGGCATCAACTAACAAATCAAACGCTCCCTTCTCCTTTTCCTCCATTAGGGTTTCTTTGATGTTTGCCTCCAATTGCTTGATTTTGGCCCGAGAGACCTGATTTCTCTTATAATAGTGCATGGCCACGTGTCTGTGAATGTTATTGTTCTTCAAGATATTTTCTAAATGACCATTAACTCTATCAAGCCAATACTCCCCGTCTTGTTGAATGTCTGCTAGTATGAGCTCATTCACTGTCATTTGTGCCTTTGGTGGAAATGCCACTCTTTGTTGTTGAGGTGCCCTTTTTGGCCTCTATTTCTTGGCCTCTTCCTTCTAACCTCCTCTTCATGCTCATCTGAATAATCAATATCAACTATTTCTTTTCCCTTTACTGCCTGTTTGTTGGCATCAACTTTATGTCTATTCAAAATTAGATGATTTACCTTCAATTACATGTTCTCCTGCTCTACGAATGAAATCATGAAGTTGGCCTTGGACAAGCTGTCCTTTACTTCCCTGATATTAGCATCTTTATCCATGATGACCTACTCAGCTTATCTATGCTCCAATTATGTCCCGTCAATGTCAAGATGGATAGACTCCTCATCATGCAAATGTGCCTCACGCTGTGGTGATGATCTCTGTTCTGCTGATGTAGGCTTGGCCCCTTCCATAATGTTTGGAGCAAACACAAGCCTCCTGCCTCTTTGATATGTTTTGGTCACCTCCACCCTAAATGTCTTCTTCACTGAAAATCTTCTAGATGAGCCAATCTCCATTTGTTTGGATGGTGATGATGGTGTAGCCGATGATGTACCTTGGCTAGTAGGCTGACTAGCAGAAGGAAAAAAGACATGGGACTCAATGAAGGTATCCCAAGTGATGTTCTTCTCTGCAAGCTGGTGCATACAATGATTTTGATGAGGGCATGGTAAAAAACGCTGGCTTGATGATCACTTTCTCTATGCTGCACTTTCTCTGCCATCTTGGTCAAGATCTTGTAGAGGTAGTAGGGTAGGTTGAGAGGTTTTACCCTGGTGAAGTGCATGAGAAATCTGACATGGTACTTGTACAATCTATAAAATATGACCTCACATGTAAATTACTTCATAATGTCCATTAACAATGGAGAAAACTTGTCAAGTCACTGACCAAAAGGAAACACTTTCTTTATTTCATCTTTGTAATGACCTTTGATGAAAGGTTTTTAGTTCTGCACATCCAAATCTAGGCTCTTAAACCACTGTTCAACATTTTTTGGTATCCCTGTAGCTGTAGCTATGGCTTTAGCTGATATTGTGAAGCTCACCCCTGCAATCATGACCTTATCTCTCCTAAGGTTAGTGGCCAAAAAGCTTGTCAACTTGGCATGGTGTTTTACCTTTTGAATCTTCTCACAAAACCTTAAACACCCTACATTCTGAAAACATTGTTTGGCAAGTGAAGATGACATCAGCTCATGAGTGTTGAGTGGTTCAAATCTCGACACTTTTCCTCCCTTGTTATAAGCTTTCCTTTCTCCCTCCATGTTTGACAATTTTCAGGGTTAGAACTCTAGTGGGAAAAACATGGGTAGTGAGTGGGGTGAAGGGATGAAGGGGTTAGGGAAGGGATGTGAGTTAAGGAAGTAGGTAGGTGTTCTAGGGAACTTTGGGAAGTGGAGGGGGGCGAAATAAGTGTGGGAATTGTCCTAGGGAATTTTTACACATTCCAAGCCCTAGAAACTGCCCAAAACATAGCGTGGAGCTAGGGTTTTATTGTTGGGACTTGGGAAATGGGAGTAGGGGAGTGTAAGAGTTATGGGAAGCGTGTCTGAGTGTGAGGGAGGGTAAGATGTATGTGGGATAAGAAATTTATCTTTAAAACTTGAAAAATGAGATATCACCCACCAAAACGTAACGTGGGACAAATGGAGGTATTGCACCATACAAACAAAAAATTGGAGCTGAAGGAGGAATGTAGGGGCCTTAAATTACTTGTACATTGATGATGAAGACTTCAATTATTCTTCAAAACCTTTGGAATCAATATTTTTGGCTATTGGAGTGAAAATGCAACGTAGAGGAATAAACGTAGCGTGCTCCTTGAAAGCGCAGCGTGGCAGCTTGGAATCACTTCCTTGGAGTGTATTTTGATGCTAAGAGTGCTGAGGTTTCCTTTGCCGGTGAGTGAGAGCTCTTTCACAATGAAATGAGTGAGTGAAATAACTTTGATGGTCTTTTGTAGCTTGTTTGAAGTCTTTTTCTTCATTATGGTGTGGTGGCCCACCATGTGCTTTTCACTTTTTTATTTGAAAAATATGCAACTTTGGAACAAATAGAACTTATTACATCATAATTGAATAAAAATACATAAGAATTTTTTTTTATTGAGAAAATTCCCTATTACTACTCCCTCATTTTCCAGATTTATTAATGAAATGACTGATTTCGGTGACTGAAACTCTAATAACCTAATGGTGACATTGAGATGAATGAGAACCATGGTGACATGACTGAGATGAAAAAGATGACTTTGCAATGATGACTCATCCAACTGAGAGATGGTAATGACCAACACATTTTTTTTTTTGAATGGAGTAGTAATAGACCTAGACACCACTAGCTAGTGACCAAATTTTTATTTGAAGACCTACTGAAACCATAAAAATTTGAATCGACACCCTAACAAAAACTTTGAAAGATCCCATTTGAAAACCGGTGGCAGGCAGAACTGACTGAAAATAACATTGGCTCCAACTAGGTATGACATCTCCTTGGAGGTGTCAAGAGCATCATAGACCAAGTAGCCTAATCCATTGGGCATGGAGTCAAAATCAAAAGACTAAACTCGAAACAGAAAACCAACTGAAAAACTGAATTGAATCTGACTGAAACAAAAACTTACTGTACTTAGAAATCAATATCCAATCACAGAAAATTTATGGCCTTCACTTCAGGCTCCAAAATTCGATGATCAACTCCTTCACACTTCAGCAGAAAAATAAATTGATATGTAGAATGGTAGTGAGAAATTTCAGAAATCTGATCAAAACAGGTAGTGCTTGAGAAGCCTACCATTGACTGGTCCTCCTCCGCAATCTTGCCCATTCATTTCCTCCAACAAGTAAGCATGCTTTCCTCTTGAAGCTGAAATATTATACTATCCTTTCCATAAATTCTCGAACTTACTGTGCTTCCCTTTATCTTCATTTAGAGCATCCCAATAGAGGACCACATCACCAATGCTGAAGTCATTTGCCTTTGTCTTGAGACCATACACATTTTTGATTCTTTCTTGAAGCTTGGAAGTGTTTTGAAACACCTCCTCCCTGGTTTGTTGCAGATGGATCATTTGATTTATCTGCCGCTGAACATCATTTGGTTCGCTGCCAATTTCTTGCAACATCTTCATGACTGTAACAACGAGAGAAGTAGGAAATATTGTATTCAAAAGGCAACATGCCTATGGACTCCTTATTAATTACTTTGTCTTCCCACAAGGCATTGATGAGTTTCTTATGCTGATTTTTCTTGTTTACCTCTAGCATATTCTTGATAATGTTGACCAAGGACTTATTCGAAGATTCGTCTAAACCATTACCTTGTGGGTAGTATGTAGTGGAATGACCCAATGTGATGTTTTACTTCTCACAAAATTCCACCATATTTTTGGATTTGAATGCAGCTACGTTATCTGTGATGATCTTTTGTGGACAACCAAATCTGGACAAAATATTAGATTCCAAAAATTGAATGATAACCAAATCAGTTGTTTTCTTGGTTGGGATTGCCTCAATAAACTTCGTAAAATAATCTGTATCCGTCAGAATCCACTTGTGTTGGGTGGATGATGAAGGATTGATCTCACCTATGAAATCAAGAACCCATTTCTGAAATGGTGCCTGAACTGATATGGGTTGCAAAGGCAGCGGGAACAACTTCGTCTTTCCTTGGAAAATTAGACATTCGTGACAACTCATCACGATCTTGTACACATAAGCAAAACGAGTGGGCCAATAGAAACCAACCCGCAAGACTTTGTTTGCTGTGGTATTCCAATATAAATGACTGCCACAATCACCTTTGTGGAAATCACTCATCACTTCCTTCGCTTCAATTTTGATGAGACAATTCAGCAAGACACCTCTTGGGTCTTTCCAATACAACGCACTGTCTAAAATACAATACTTCGAAGTTTTTAATATCAATGATCTACCTCTGCTTTTAGACACACGCACCAGAGGATTTAAATGTTGGAGAACATACATTATATCAGAATACCAAGGTGATGAAATGAAAATTTGAGATACCTGTATCATTGAATCATCAACTTCTTCATGAGAAAGTGCAGAAATCATATTTATATCGAGCACATTTAGATTTGATTCCGCCATTAGCCTTGCCAAACCATGCCCTTGATCAACTTTATTGGCTTTATCTCCAAATCATACTCAAGCATGGCTGCAATCCATTTCCCTCGCCTCCCTTCTGGATCTATTTGCGTCGGCACATCTTTTACTGCAACATTTGGAACATAGGCTAAGATGTGAAAATGTAAGATGTATACCCGAAAGTCCTTTAGTGCTTTCACCAAGGCCAAGGCTTGCTTCTCAATTATGTTTTATCTTAGCACTGCATGTCTTATGGTCTGACTGAAAAAGGAAATTGACTGCTCCATCTTGGAATCTTTTTTCTGCATTAGTACAGTAGCCAATGAGTGCTTGGAAGCGAATGAAAATATTATGAAATATAAAGTGTAATCAGGGCTAATCAACGTGGGAACACATGTCAAAGAAATTTCTACTGAATTAAATGACTTCTTCGCATGTTCTAACCATATTACCTTGTTGTCCTTCTTCAACATATCGGTCATATATCTAAGGTGCTCAGCAAGATTGGGGATGAATCTCCTCAAAAAGTTTATCTTTCCATTGAAAGACTGAATCTCGTTCTTCTTCCGTGGGAATTAAAATTGATGAATTGCTTCAATCCTGGAGGGATCAATGCGAATACCATCTTTTGAAATAATGTGCCCAAGTAATTTACCATCCTCCATGGCAAATAAAATTTTATTCAGATTCAGCAAGATGTCGAATTTTCTGCATTTATGAAATACTATCCTTAAATGGTGCAAGTGCTCATCATTTGATTGTGAAAATAACGTAAAATTATTAAGTTAAACTACAAGAAACACACCCTTCTCATTTGAGAAAACGATGTCCATAGCCCGTTGAAAAGGAGCCCCTGCATTCTTGAGCCCAAATGGCATTTTGGCATACATGAAGGTACCCCAAGTGTGGTGAATGCTATCTTCTCTTGGTATTCTTAATGCACTAAGATCTGGTTGTATCTTGAATATCCATCAAGAAGTGACATCCTTGAAGCTCCAACAACCCTCTACAAGATGTGATCCATCTTTGGCAAATGATAATTGTCCTTTAATGACACCTTGTTGAGATTTCTGAAATCTATGTGAATCTCTCCTGTCTTCTTTCTTACCGATATAAGATTAGACATCCAATCTAAAAATCGAATAGGAACTATGATACCAGCCTTGTAAAGTCTGTTTCTCTCTTTTTTCGATCGATGGCAACAACTTGGGATTGAATCTCCTCAAATTTTGGCGGAAAGGATTTTGATCCGAATTGATTGGGATAGTGTGTTGGATGATATATTTGTTGTACACCTTTAGATATGAATATTCCCAAGCAAACACATCAAAAAATTCCTTTAAGAGAGCTGTATATTTACCTTTCTCAGGGGACAAGGATCTTGATAGCTTGACCATCTTGGGTTTTTCCGCTGTACCAATGTTCACATCTTCGACACCTGTTTCTTTAGGGACCATCTTTGGATTTTTGGCCACATCATCACGATCAAACAACTCTTCAAAAGGAACTAAACCTTATGGAATGTTTTTATCCTTCAACTGCAACACCTCAAATTCAACAGCCTCAATTACGTAATGACCTTTCTTGTAAACTTCATCAATGTGTGAGTTAGCAAAATCTTCTTCCATCTGCAAAAATTTATTAATCTATTTGTCATCCCAAAATACTTGCCAATATATGAGATTCTCTAGGATAGTCGGGCGATGCTTCACATGAATTTCAAACTTTTTAGTAGCATGAATGGTAATCTTAAAATTACTAGCCACCGTGGCAAGTGAATCAACCATGAAATTTTGACTTCTAGGGATAAAAAAAAATGTATACTCTAGAAAAGTTTTCAAAACATAAAGAAAAAAATTACAATAATATATCATCCTAGGATGTTTGGCCTAGTAATCCCCTTTTCCCTGATTTATCACCAACTCAGAGTCGACATATACTGTGATTCTTTCGTGCCTAGCCTTTTCAAAATACAGAGATCGGTGATCAAGGCCTCATATTCTGCTTCATTGTTAGAGAAATAAAAGGCTAGCTTCTAATAACATAATCTTAAATTCCTTAGGAATTTTGGTGATTGATGTATATGGCTAGAAATCTAGATTCTAATCCCAACTCCATCTTTTCCCAAATCACCATCGAAATCCATGGTCCAAAGACTGTCCTCATCATCGGGAAACTAAAATTTTGTGGGATAGAATTTTTCTTCTTTCTGATCGGCTGTCTCAATATGATATTTACCTTTCTCTGATTCAACTCATCTCTGCTGTGACTCTTCCATATTTTTATCTGAAGTGTTTGGTTGCAATCTTTCTAAATTCTGATTTCCGTTTTCTTGTTTCAAGACTGTTTGAACACTATTTGTTAACTCTGAAATTTATTCACCATCTACAAGCTGAATATCCATCAGTACCACTATCATTATACAATATAAATGATTCTAAATCAATATATACAGAATGAATCGAGTGATTCTTAGGCCTATCCTTACTAGTGATCATGTACTTCATTTTCACCTCTCGATATAAATTCCTAAGCTGGCCAAATATCAGAATTGTTTCATACGAAAAATCAAGCTATAAATTACCTCTCAATTTGGCTCCCCAAGACCGTGAAAGCAACATGCCATACCTTGGAGGTATGTCAGCAACCACAACATCCATCAACACATTTTTAATGGGAATTTGATCCAAGGGAACAACTAGGTCTTTGATAAGACCGAGGCAACAGACTCTAATGGAATCAAAGGAATAGAGGTCATGATATGGTCGGGTTATGTCCAAACCCAACTTGTCCATGATAGTCTTCGACATTAAATTATGCGAGGCCCCAAAATCCAACATGGAATTATGGAGAATATAACCGTGGACTCTCAAGATAAGATAAAAGGGAGGGATTTCACTATCTTCAAGGCTTCCATCTATGACTGGACCAAAAAGAAGTTCGGGATGGTGATCACTGCAATTGACCATGTCTAACTGTGGTCTACTTTCAACATCTTGAAATCTGAGATTTATATCTATCATTCTTAACAAGTTCAGTGAGAGGAATATACACCTTTAACTTAGAAATTTCACTCTCTAAGCTAAACAAGTTAGATTGTTTTTCTACCTCTTTCATGATGTTATCCCACTTTTTAGGCTGTTATTTTGCTAGAGTTTCCTTCCTTTACGCTTATTTATCCTTCTTCGATGTCCTTGTGAATGGCTCACTGTTTTTGCTCTGATTTATGGCAATAGGCTCCTTATCCTTGTTTTGACTAGCTTGAGGAGTTAGTTTGGGCTAAGTATCTTTTTGCTGAGTTGTCCTCTTTTGAGTAGGAGTGATAGGAACATCTCGGTTTCTCAATGTGTATTGTCTCTGTTGTGAGTTGAGAGAATTTAGATACCCCCTTTGATAGTCATCGGGTTAGACTGCCAAGCCATCATCATTTGCAAGCACAAGTTCATGATCATTTGGCACATAAGTTTCTTTGATATACTCATCATCCTTTGTAAGATAAATAGGTCCCTAATATTTTGAAAAGAGAGGATTCTCTTCAACAATATCATCATCATCTTCTAGGGCTTGAGCATAGTTGTGCTGTAACGGAGTCTAAATTTGTTGTTGATCTTTTTGATCTGGAGCTCTCTATTCTCTCTGCTTGATCCTAAACTGTGGCTGTTGCTGTCCTCAGAAGTTAGGATTACGAGCTTGATTATCTTGCTGAAATTTAAATTCTATCTACCATATTCTCTATGGTTCTTATCAAACTGTCCAGCTTTGCTTCAGATGAAATTGATGGCTCTTCTTTTATTGTGACTCTCTTTTCCACTTTACTCTTTGACTTATTGATCAGAAGATTAGCTTTGAAAATGATTGCATTTTTCTGCATCTAATCCAATGAGTTAAGATTCCTTTCTCTAAGATAATATTGCATGTTCGGGTCAAAGGCATCTGGATAGTTCAACAAGGCCAAATCAGGTGGAGGCTTGATATTGGCAGGGATGGAGTTATATACATTGATGAAGTGTGTGGTATAGTATTGAAGCGACTCATTAGGCTGTCTCTTCATTGAATTATACTCGGCCAATATGTGAAGTGGATTTTTATTTTCCTCCCACTTGGTGAGGAAAAGATCTGTTAATTGCTGTGAAGTCTACACTGAACCAACTGCCAAAGCTCTGAACCATTTCTTTACTTCCCCTGAAAAACTTTAAGAAAGGATTCTCATCTTGGCATAATCATTGTCTACTTCTTCTAAAGAAATGAAATCTATAATCTTGTCAATGTGTAACCTCGCTGTAACATCAGTGGTTCCATCGAAGAAAGGAAGCCTTTTTCCATAGTTCTGCGGTAAATCAGTGAGCTGACCCGACAGAACCAATGGAGAAAATCTAGCCATGGTTGTTCTAGGAGGTAAGCTCGTAGGTACAACATGAAGTGCTAGTATTGAAGGTGTTTGTGTAGGAATGGAAGTGGATGATGTAGAAGCACTGGTATGGACGGATGAAATTGAAAGAGGATCAACGGAAAAGAGTTCTTGCTAATATTGTATGAAAGCATTCTCAAAAGTATATTGGAGATGATTTGATAATTATCATATTTTATCGAACTGACTCCAAACCTTCCTATCAAACTATGAATTAGATTCTATGGATGATATACTAGTTTCAGGCTTTAGGGAATCAAACAGAACTTCAGATAGTGATGTTACTTCAGACAACCTTAAAGGATCAAATACAATTTTGGACAAGGATGTTTCTGATTTTGATCTAAAAGGATATAATTCAAATTTTAGATCGAAAGGAATATCTTCAAGTGAAAACAACTTAGTAGGCAAAGATGTAGACCTTACCAAAGTAGATGAACTCGATTGAACCTCAGAATGCTGAGGTCTTTGTTTTCTGATGATTATCTCCACATATTCAACAGGAGAAATTAGATGTGGATCAGGATTCAATGATGTGTGCCTTTTTGGAGCCAGTATATTCTTGCTTATGCACGTTGGCTCTTTGAAACTTGAATCAGCCTTCACGAAAACTAGGGCCTATCACCCACATGCCCAGAATTCAATGAAATGTATGGTACACCCAGGGAAGATCTTTCACTTCGTTCCTTGGCAATGGTGCTAGAAATGTTAGCCTCCACAATGTCCTAAGGCCGAGAAAGGATATCTACGGAGGTAACCTCAAACCAAGATTTTAGTTTGGTAGCTAGCCCTACCAAACCAAAGAGGGCTCTCTCTATGAAATCACAACAAAAGGGTTTGAGTCGATGAAGAGTGGATTTTAGGCTAGTTAGGTTAGCTCTAGGGTTTTTAAAGTTTGATTTTTTTCTGCTGGATCAGTGATGAAAACCAAGTAGCTAGGTCAGATTATCAAAGGGTTACAACTGCAAATATATAAATGAGAAAGGTAGCAATGCTTTAGTGATGGGATTAGGGTTTTTTCAGTGTAGTGTAGGGTTTGAAAGAGTGGAGAGAATCTTAATGAGCATGCATCATGAGTTCATTAAAACTGAAGGAACCAGACATAAAATGATATTCCCAAACAAAACAAAGCTTGTGAAGGATTCTGCTTATCAAAATTTTAGGAAGATCACTGAAGAAAGCAAGGCATGGAAAGCGAACATGTGTATCATTTATAAAAGACTATAACAGAGAAAATACAAAATCAAAAACTCACTACACATGAATTCCTAGATAATAGCTGCAACTGGTCCTTTGAATTTCAGAATAAAATCTGAAGCACAAGCTACAATGGTCTCAAACCTCTGATGTCCAACCATCAAAATGACTAAGAAATGCATACATATAGACAAAAAACCATTTCCCCTCTCTTAGGGGTCGAATACTTAAGTGGAGGAGCTGATCACATGATCCTCTCACCTAAAACCTAAAGACTAGGGAGGTTAACAAGACTCTCCCCAAGTTGGAAAAATTGATACCTTTGACCAAAAATGAATTTACAAGCATGTATCTACATCATTGTTACTCTATACAACATAATTACATGTGTTTACATCATAAAAACATCAAAAAGTGACTAATTACATCAGTGGAGGTCGAATTTGGACAAATTCAACTCATAAAATTGACATTCAAGCAAAAACGCAGTGAATTCAGGCAAAAGCTCAACGTGCCAGGAGAAAACGTAGTGAAATTGGGAGAAGTGAGTCTTGGAGGCCTTCTCGAGTTCCAAATGCTGATATGAAGAGTGCTGGAGATAGATCTTCCTGTTCGATACATGATAGAGTCCTCAAGCATTGAAAATGACTGCTCCTATCCCCTCAAAAATCGATTCTCCCATAGGTACTCCAAAAACGCAACGTGCTGTTCAAAAAGAGGGAAAAAAGGTGGTTTTTGAGTGGTTTTTGGGCCTTTTGAACTGCCATATCTTGCTAAAAATCTGCTCCCAGGGGATAGAAATGATGTAGGAGTGATGAAAAATCCAGGGATGCAAGCCATTTGTCATTGGGGGGCCTCCATCAAAAGGGAAACGTGGCCCACACTGCGTTTTTGACCTAGTGATTGTGTCAAAAAGTGTAAAAAACCAGAATTCCTCAAAATTTCTCAAATTTTCTCCAAATTTCCTAAAAATTGCTCTAGAATTTCATCATGAAGACCTTAGATGAATCCTATGCTATGAGGGAAGCATCAGCCAACAAATCCAACTTTCCCTTCTCTTTTTCCTCCATTAGGGTTTCTTTGATTTTTTCCTCCAATTGCTTGATTTTGGCCTGAGAGACCTGGTTTCTCTAATAATAGTGCATGGCCATGAGTCTCTGAATGTTATTGTTCTTATTAGCCCTCTTCAATAGCTTTTCCAAATGACCATTCACTCTATCAAGCCAATACTCCCTGTCTTGTTCAATGTCTGCTAGTATGAGCTCATCCACTGTCATTTATGCATTTGGTGGAAGTGCCTCTCCTTGTTGCTGAAGTGCCCTTTTTAGGCCTCTAGTTCTTGGACTCTTCCTTCTAAATTTATCTTCATGCTCATCTGAATCATCAATATCAACTATTGATTTCCATTTACTGCCTCTTTGCTAGCATCGACCTTATGTCTATTCAAATTTAGTTGATTTACCTTCAATTGCATGTTCTCCTGCTCTAGGAATGAAATCATGAAGTTGGCCTTGGACAAGCTGTCCTTTAGTTCTCTGATCTCCACATCTTTATCCATGATGACCTGCTCAACTGATCTATGCTCCAAGTCTGCTATGTCAGTGTCAAGATGGATACGCTCCTCATCATGCAAATGTGCCTCATGCTGTGGTGATGATCTCTGTTCTGCTAATGTAGGCTTGGCTCCTTCCACAATGTTTGGAGAAAATACAAGCCTCCTGCCTCTCTGATATGTTTTGGTCACCTTACCCCTAAATGTATTCTTCACTGAAACTCTGCTAGATGAGCCATTATCCATTGTTTTGGATGGTGTTCATGGTGTAGCTGATGATGTACCTTGGCTAGTAGGCTGACTAGCAGAAGGAAAAAAGACAAGAGACTGAATGAAGGTCTCCCAAGTTATGTTCTTCTCTGCAAGTTGGTGCATACAATTATTTTTATGAGGGCATGGTAAAAAGGGTTGGCTTGATGGACACTTTATCTATGCTGCACTTTCTCTGCCATCTTGATCAAGCTCTTGTAGAGGTAGTAGGGTAGGTTGAGAGGTTTTACCCAGTGAAGTGCATGAGAAAACTGACATGGTACTTGTACAATATAGAAAATATGCCCTCACATGTAAAGTACTTCATAATGGCCCTTATCAATGGAGAAAACTTTTCAAGTAGCTGACCAAAAGGAAACACTTTCTTTATTGCATCTTTGTAGTGACCTTTGATGAAAGGTTTGTAGTTATGCACATCCAAATCTAGGCTCTTAAACCACTGTTCACCATTTTTTGGTATCCCTGTAGTTGTAGGTATGGCATTAGTTGAGATTGTGAAGTTCACCCCTGCAATCATGACCTTATCTCTCCTAAGGTTAGTGGAAAACAATCTTGTCAACTTGGCATGGTATTTGACCTTTTGAATCTTCTCACAAAACCTTAAACACCCTACATTCTGAAAAAATTGCTTGGAAAGTGAAGATGACATCAGCTCATGAGTTTTGAGTGGTTCAAATCTTGACACTTGTCCTCCCTTGTTATAAAATTTCCTTTCTCCCTCCATGTTTGACAATTTTCAAGGCTAAACCCTCGTGGGAAAAACAGGGGTAGTGAGTGGGGTGAAGTGGTTAGGGAAGGGATGTGAGGATAGGAAAATTTAGGGAAGTATGTAGGTGTTCTAGGGAACTTTTGGAAGTGTAGGGGGGTGAAATAAGTGTGGGAATTGGCCTAGGTAATTTTTACACAGTCCAAGCCCTAGAAACTGCCAAAAACACAACATGGAGCTAGGGTTTTCTTGTTGGGACTTGGGAAATGGGAGTAGGGGAGTGTAAGAGTCATGGGAAGTGTGTCTGAGTGTGAGGGAGGGTAATATGTATGTGGGATAGGAAATTTAGCTTGCAAACTTGAAAAATGAGGTCTCACCCACCTAAACGCAACGTGGGGACAAATGGAGGTATTGCACCATACAAACAAGGAAATGAAGCTGAAGGAGGAATGTAGGGGCCTTAACTTACTTATACATTGATGATGAAGACTTCAATTGCCCTGAAGAACCTTTGGAATCAATATGTTTGGGCATAGAGGTGTAAATGTAATGTGCTCCCTGAAAGCGCAACATGGCAGCTTGGAATCACTTCCTTGGAGTGTATTTTGATGCTAAGAGTGCTGAGGTTGCCTTTTCTGGTGAGTGAGAGCTCCTTGTCAATGAAATGAGTGAGTGAAATAAATTTGATGGTCTTTTGTAGCTTGTTTGAAGTCTTTTTCTTCATTATGGTGTGGTGGCCCACCATGTGCTTTTCGATTTTTATTTGAAAGCTTATGTTGCTTTGGAACAAATAGAACTTATTACATCATAATTGAATAAAATTACATATGAAACAAAATTTATTGAGAAAATTTCCTATTACTACTCCCTCATTTTCTGAATTTATTAATGAAATGACTGATTTTGGTGACTTAGGGCCTAATGACCTAATGGTGACACTGAGCTGAATGAGAACCGTGGTGACATGACTGAGATGAAAATAATGACTTTGCAATGATGACTCATCCAACTGAGAGATGGCTATGACCAACACAATTTTTTTTTGAATGGAGTAGTAATAGACCTAGAAACCACTTGCCAGTGACTAAATTTTTATTTTAAGACCTACTGAAACCATAAAAATTTGACTCGACACCCTAACAAAAAATTTGAAAGAGCCCATTTAATCACTAGTGACAAGAAGAACTCACTGACATTAACATCTTGAACCTATGGAACTTGAACTTCACTCTTGAAAATTCCTTTTCTAAAATGTCAGTATCTTGTTCCTTTGTTGGATTGTACTGAAGCAACATTATCTACCTCTGCACACAATCCCGTAAATGATGATACCATATATCTATATGCTTGGATCGATTGTGAAAAACAAAATTATGAGAGAGATTGATGCAACTCTGATTATCACAATATATCACAGTTGGATCCATCATTTGACTAAATAGTCCCACAAGTATCTTTCTTATCTAGATCACCTCACATGTTGCTTGACTTGCAGCCATGTATGTTGATTCTATCGAGCTTAGCGCCACATATATTTACTTCTCGCTGTATTAGGAAACTGCTGCAGACCCAACACTGAAAATTACACATGATGTACTCTTTTGGCATGATGGAATCCCCACCCAATCCGCATCTCTGAATCCACACAAATTCACTCTCTCTGTCCATTTGTACCGTAGTCCAAATTGGGTAGTGCCTTTGAGGTACTGTAAAACATGCTTAGCTTCCATCGAAAACAAGTTGGTCGACCTAAACATAGCTTTGATCATTCGGTTGATTGCATAACACATATATGGTTGTGTGTTCACAAGATACATCAGTGAACCCACTAGCTACCAATAAATGGCAGCCTCCACTTCCTCACCTGAAGTGGCATCCTCCTTCCTCCAGTTGGTTGCTAGAGGTGTCTCCATGGATTTGAAAATCTCCGTGCATAATCTTTGTAGTATCTCATTTGCATACTTTCCTTGAGACCCAAATAGTTCCCCATCACGTTTCCATACATCGAATCTAAGAAGTAGTGCATGAGACCCATGTCCTTCATTTCAAATTCCCTTGCAAGGTCCTCCTTGCAAGATCTGATCAATTTCTCATCACTAGTTAAAATGAAATCATCAAAATATAGGACAATAATAAGAAATTTATATTTTACCAAAGTGTGATAAAGGTTTGCATATAATTCACTCTTTGTGAAGCCTAAACTGGTGAGATAGCTATCGATCCTGGTGTACCAAGCACTGGGTGCCTGCTTGAGACCATACAACTCTCGCTTGAGCCTGTGCACATGATACTCCGGATCAAATGTCTCAAAACCTTCTGGTTGCTTGATGTGCATGTCCTGCTCAATAACCCCATTGAGAAACGCTATTTCTACATCCATTTGGTGAATCTTCCACCTCATATGCACATCTAGAGCAAGAATTGATATAATGGATGAGTACCTTGCTACAAGAGAAAGATATCCTCATAGCTAGTTCCCTCAAATTGAGAGTACCCCTTGGCCATGTTATCACTCCCCCCTACTTCCCAAGGCTGAGAAGCTGAAGGAAGGTAACCACAATACCAACCTTTAGGTCAGGTAGCTAGCTCTAATAAAACCAAAGAGGGATCTCTCAACGTAACTTAGCAGTCAAAAGGATGAATGAATATAATTTTTTAGGCTAGTTATGATGCTCAGTAGATTAGGTTTTTTGTTTGTTTGGAGTTTTGCTGGATATAAATGATAGTTAGGAAACTAGTTCTAGGGTTTTGGTCTGAATTCAAAGGTTTAGTTGCAGTGGTAAGGGTGAGGCCAGGTAGGTAAGCTAAGAAGCATGCTTAATTTGTCAGTGTGTATAGAGTGAACTAAGAGAATCATAATGAGCATTAGGTGAATTCATTCATTAAAAGAGCAAAGACATTTCATGTAAATATTATAAAAACAAAGCATGGAAAGCATTATTTCTATTAATAAACTGATAAGAATTAGCATAAAGAAGCATATATGTGAAAGATGTATAACATAACTTTCAACATGATAAGTTTATAGAGAAAAATAAATTCTCAAAGGAATACCACTGGAGTCTCAACACCATGTTTGCAACACTGTCTTTGATTTCATTGACAAAATCTTGTACGATAGCTCCATTGCAAATACCAACTATCAAACATCTCAAAATACTTGAGGTGGACTAATTATAGAAAATAGAGTTCATGAAACCTCATAGGGTCAAAATGTTATCCAAAAATCATCATAATTACATAAGATGAGTCACTTCCTAGAATATGGGGAATTTAGAAACTAATCCCTGGAATTTAGATAAAGACTAGGAGTGAGTGTCTCCTCCATTAAATTGCAGGTTTCCTCATCATAGAGGAAAAAAAAACTCAAAAAAATAAAATGACACCTCATGGGACAACTAGCATCGAATTTATGGAGTTTTCCTGGCATGACATATGTCTGAAAGGAATCCTATGCATAAACGTGGTGCTTGTAGTAGAAACGTCGTGGCTGTCTGGCAGAAGCGTCACACCAGTGAAAGGCTGATTTTGACCCAATTAGAAGCATCCAAATGTAAATATGAAAGTTTTTTTGAGTAGCCCTATGATTCTAGTTTCCAATGCACTTTGAATTTTTGGAAAACAACCATAGGAAGACATCCAAAATTTGTTTTTCCCAACCTCACTCTAGAAGCGCCGCGCCTGGTCAAAACCACTAGTAGAAGCATATAAATCAGGTAATTTTTTGAGTTTTTCTTCAAAACCAGAGACTGTCATGGAAAAATAAGTCCATATATGGCATGTAATAATAAATATGAACCCATCCATGTAAGAAAAACTTGATTTGGATGCCATGAGAGAAAGCGTCACACCTCGGCGTGACGCTTTTGAGGAGACAATTTCTAGATTTTTGCAAGAATCATCAAAAATAAAAAAAAGTGCTCAAAATTGACCAAAATTTGTTCTATAACACCCGTGGAAGATAGGATAAACATACATGGATTCCTCAACAAGGTGTTCTAAGTTTTCTTTCTCCTTCAGCTTCATTTGAGCTTCTTTAAGCTTTTTCTTATCTTGTTTGAGCCTGATTTGGGAAATTTTTTTCCTGGCGCAATAGTGATTGGCCATATGCCTATGGAGGTTATTGTTATTTTTAGCTTTCTTCAGAAGCTTCTCAAGGTGTCCATTGATCCTATCAAGCTAAAACTCTCTATATTGATTGATTTCATCAAGAATTAGTTCATCAAAAGTCTGCCAACCTGTTTTAGGAGCTGATTCTCTTTTTGTCTGAAGCGCCTTCTTTAGGCTATTGTCCTTGGTTTTCTTCTTTTTTTTCCAACTTCTGCATCCTCCAAGTGATCATCATCTACTATTTATTTTCCCTTTCCTTTATCTGCATCAACATGTACCTTTGTCTTGTCATGAAGGAGTAATTTCACCTTTAACGGAAATTTCTCTTGCTGTAAGAATGTGATTTGAGAATTTGCAATTGAGAAAACCTCCCTCAATTGTGCTATTTTTCATCTTTCTCCTTTAAGATCTCCTCAAATGACTTGTCCCTCTAAGGTTGCTTGTTCATCATGGTGCTGCAATGGTGACTCACCATCATGGCTAAGTGGTTGATCCATTGTTTGTCTTTGCTCAAGTGTAGCTTCAAGTGCCAATACACTTATGATGGTTTTAGGAGAAAAAACCATTATATTTCCCTTAATAAGTTTGAGTTATCTCAACCCTAGGTTATCTTTAAATATGATTTTTCTTGCTTGAAGAGCCAACCTCCTTTGGTTGTAATGTTGTTGTGCTATGAACAATAGGTGGACTAGTACCAGGAGCTTATGCTAATTTCTCCATAAAAACTTCCCAGGTTATATTGGTTGCTGAGAGTTGGTGCAAAACAATAATCTTAACCAAACCTTTGTGAAATAGACTAGGATGAGGATTTATACTTTTTCTCTATATTTTTTCTACTATATTGACCAAACACCTGAATAGATAGTTTGAAAAATTGAGTGATTTGGTAGCTGTGAAGTGCATTAGTAACCTGACATGGTATTGGTACAATATTGAAAATATTCCCTCGTGTTAGTGCTAGAATCAACACTTGGATTGTATCAAGTGCCTGAGCTCAAGGGATTTTATTATAATTGGATTAAGTTTTGGAAGGAGGTTGGAGTTCTCACACACTGGAAAAAGGATTTTGAATAGAAAAATCACTCACACATATGGGAGTACTAGTGTTTGATATGGTAGAAAAGATAAGTTTGTAATATAATGGTTTGGAGAGTATGAAGAGAACAATGGGTCTATAGGATAGAAGTCCACTGCTAAGATGAAAGGAAAAAAAAAGATTTCAAACTTGTAATGTATTGATGAAAGAAAGAATTTTCAAGACTTGTAAGAATCTCATCATTCATTTTAAATATTCCTTTCACAGGGAATGCTTATGGATAGGCTTACCATACACATCTTATCAATAAATCTTGTAAAACATGAATGATAAAAATAGATAACCATTTATTGCTATATCATAAGACTGAAAAAAACATGTGACATCATTATATATCACTGTATGCAAATGAAGTTGTAAGATATGGAAACACATAAGGAAAATACACAATACACACATCAAAACATTCATAAATACTCAAGAGTGTATCTGGATATTATAAGTTCAAAGATGTACACAACTAAAGATGCAATGCGATGAACAACTCATGAAACTTTTCATCATTAATTTTCATAATATATATACAAAAAGGTAATCTGTTAAAGATCAACAAAAAGTGCAAGTCTGTTGTAGGAAATTTATTACAACTTTCTAAATATAGCAAAGCATATTTAAAGTCTATCTAAAAAAACAAAAGGGCAGTTTGATGTACAATATTTGATTTACAAAAGTATGTAAATAGAACTTGATAATATGAAAGTCGAACTGGTTGAGGTGAGGTGGCTAAATTCTCCTTGGTTCCTGGAAGATCTTTCTCCATAAGGAGTGCAAAAATTACTAACTGAATGTGACTTGGATCTTTTTCCACAAAAAGTGTAACAACTACTAACCAAATGTGACATCTGGAAGACAACTCACTGGATAACACTTGGCTGAGAAGAGGGAAAGATTACCACTAAAGCAACATATACTTAATCACCGTCTAATTTCATTCCTTGAAACCAAAACAACCTACCCTTATATATTCTTATGATAAAAAAAATAGAGCTACCTCTTGGAAAATGTAGCAATTTCTGATAACTCTATATATAGGCCCAAAATAATATTGGTCTTCAGATTTTCCTTGCTTTAGATATTCAACATAAGGAATATAGCACATAAGACAACAAACTAAGACCTTATGCCTTAGTGACCATGTTATTTGGTTTTCTCTTTTCTTCTTGTTTCTTCTTCTGAGCCTTCTTCTTCCCTGAATAATTTTCTGGGCTTTCTTTTATATTTATAATCTCATCTCTGAGAGTAGGATTAGCTATTAGCTTGTTAGTTAGCCTAATATTATTTTTGGCTTTGGTATGAAGTCTTTGAATATATGGGTTAAGAATGTGTGAAGTCCTTCTTCTTCCCTGATAACTCTGCTCTGCTGCTCATCTTCAACCTTTGTTTCACTACTCTATTCCTCAAATGATGAGTATGACTGGATTGTTACTTTCCTCTTTCCTTTAGATGATGAACTTAGAGAGGAATCAATATGAGCTATTGTTGGTTCCTCTATTGCCAGAGTCACATTGACTTATTTCCTCTCTTGTCTAATCTCTGAAACAAGGCTTTGTGCCGATGGTTTAGGGGTGGCCTTCTCCACACTACTAGCTTCCACTGAAGATCCATATAATAGAATCAGTGTTCTTCTGTGTTTATTTCTTGAAGAGGAATCCAATTCTTCTTTGTCTTTAGAAATAACATTTTTCTGAACTGGAGTGGCCTTTTGTTTATACCTTCTTTCATTTTCTTGCCAGAAAGACTCTGGGGTTTGTGGCTCATCAGGTAACCTTTGATTTATGGTGTAAACCTTACTTGCTAGTTGTATTATAGGTGTAGGAACAATAGCTTCAAATATAGCTCTTATAGCTGTGCTTCTTTTCTGACTGCTTGATGGAGAAGATGATTGGTCAGCTTGTAAAGGGGTCGGTATAGGTGCAGGGTTTGACGCTTCCTCCTGGGTCTTCTGTTTTTAAGGCCTTCCTACTTTTCTCCTTTAATTGATACTACTGAAACCCTCATCTGCTAGAAACTTGTTCCATGTGGTTCTGTTCTTCTTAAAATGATACACCACCAAAATTTTAATTAACCATCGGTGATAAATATTATGGAGCGAATAATTTGGGGTTTGCTGTATTTTCATAGACATTTTCACTAGTGATTTGTAAAGGAAGAAAGTGAGGTTCATAGGTCTAGAGCCCGAAATATGAGATAAAAATATCATTTGATACTGGTGAACTGTAGAGAACCTACCTTCACAGGTGAGATAACATTGAAATGTGGTGATAAATCCTTGCCATTTAGGCTTAAAATAGAAAATATGGACAGTAGGGGTCCAATTCACATTTACATGCTCAGGTTTAATATATGCATTTAAATCCTCTGCAATTTTTTTTTTCTTTTATACCATGACTCACCTGAATCCGATAGTTGGGTAGCTCATGCTATCATGGCTTCTGATATTTTGAAAGTCTGAGACCCCAGATTGACCTTCTCTCCATTAAAATATTTGGTGAATGCTTGAGCAACCACAACATTCTCCCCTGAGAATTTCTTTAAAAAACGATACCATCTAGCTGCCTGAAATTGTGCCTTTGCACGGTGGTCAACAAACCACGTATTAGCAGGCTTCGAGTGGTTTACCTTACCACTTTTTCCCATTTTGGTTTACTAACAACCAGTTTAAATTGTTGATGAACACCTATAAAACAATGAACAGAGGCAAGCCACGAAACCCTAAAATTTTGCTGGAAGATAACCTCGAACTGTAGCTTTCTCGAGGTAAATGGTTTTGGGAAACAATGAATATAGACCCCTGTTCTCTGCATGCCCTTGATTACCGTGAGGTTAGCTGACACGAAATTGAATGATTTGGTTTTAGGTGCCAACTCACTCCACCAAACATCTCACTCCACCAAATAATTAACTAACTACTACTCGTACTTTAGTTTTGAATTGCTTCACCTTCAATGAGTAGCGTTAGAATAAATAAACTTAGCAATTAGAATAGCCAACCCTTTTTTAGTGATCCTCCAACTAGAAATGGCTATGTTCCAAAAGGGTAGTTCCTTTTTACTTGAGTAGAGCCTTTTCATCTCCTTATACAAGTTCTGAAGAAATTGCAACTTTTCAAAAAAGGTAGCTATTTCTGTGTTGCTTTTTGAAACCAAATTTTCTGGGAAAATTGCTACTTTTCAGAAAAGGTAGCAATTTCATGTTATTTCTGAAACAACATATGATTTTTGGCATTCTATGATTAACCTTGGATCATTCACTTTAAGAATATATCATTATGGATAAATAATACTCTCAAACTGAATCCATGGCCTTAACTACTCAAGGTAGTTAAAGACTTATTTAGAAGAAAATTTACCCTAATTACTCTAAGACACAAAAAAAATATTGGACTCAAACATTTTTTGATTTTGTTGAAAATAATAAAAATTTTGACACACTTTTTAACCTTCAAGGGCCTTCAACCACAGGTTAAAGGGACAAGAGAGGATCAAAGGCACAAATGTAATGGTGACCAGACTTTGAAAAATTGTAGTGCTAACAGTGGCACCTATTGGAGATGAAGTCCTCCCTACAAGGCTTCAAGGACCATAGATTTAGTGCCTTAAACTCTCAAGACTTTTACAATTTTAGAAACTAATGACGATAACTGAATTTTCATTGACTCAACTTAAGATTGACTCTATTTACAGACATATACCATTGGGCATGGAGTTTTATTGAAACAACACTCCCGATATTTACAATGGAAAGAGTGACTAACTTAACAAATGATTTTTTTTTTGAGAAAATGACCATTGACTGGACCCCTAGTCAATTGATCATCATCTAAGTGCTTCAGCAGAAATGTGTTGTTCTCCAGAACTTGAGAAATTTTGAATGGCACGAACCACAAGTTGTCGAACTTGTCATGCTTTCCATGGTCTTCTCTTCTTACATCCCAATGCAATACCAAATCATTTTATTGAAATAATTGCTGGCTTGCCCTTTTGTCAAAAATAACTTTTACTTTGGTTTTGTATCTTGTGCTTTGTCCGTCAGGGATTCCCGAATTTTATGAGCTTCTATAAGTTGTAGAATTCTTCTCTAAATGGGATTTGAATCATCAGTTTCATCCTGTATAAAATTCATAATAGGAAGGGCCAAATGTAATGGCATCACAACATCAGTACCATAAAGTTGAAAGGGAGAAATTCCAATTGATCTATTGCTACTCACCCCGTCTGCCCAAAGAGCATGAACTAGCTGAGTGTCCCAACTTATTTTATTTTCTGGTATCATCTTCTTAATGATTCTTACTAGACTTTTATTTTATGACTTGACTAATCCATTACGTTGGGGGTAATAAGGTGTAGAATGAGTCAAATCAATATTATATTTTTGACATAAATTATTCATCTTGGAAGATTTAAAAGCCATTGCATTGTTGGTCACCAAATTATGAGGGAAACCAAATCTAGACATAATATTTTCCAACATAAATTTAATTATTATCGTGTTAGTGGTATTCCTAGTTGGAATGGCCTCAACCCACTTGGTGAAATAGTCTGTGGCTGTAAGGATCCACTTGTGCTGTCTTGATGATGGTGGATGAATCTCACCAATGAAGTCTAACCCGCACTGCTGGAAAGGGGTGTCTATTGAAATGGGAATGAGAGGTAGTGGGAGCAGCTTCTTCTTACTGAAAAAATTTTGACGCTCAGTTCAAGCCCTAACTTTAGCAAAAAAATCAGAGAAAAGAGTTGGCCAATAATAGCCATCTCTTATAATTTAATTAGCAGTAGATTTCCAGTATAAATGCCCACCACACACCCCTGCATTTATCTCTGACATAAATTTCTGTGACTCAAATTCATCTACACATCTCAACAAAACCCCTACAGGATCTTTCTAATAAAGATTATTTTCCATTATGACATACTTAAAAACCTTCAGTTTAAAAGCCCTTTTCTTTGATTTTTCCATTTCTGGAGGACAACTGAGATTTAATAAAAAGTACACTATATCCTTATACCATTTAGAATAAAATATTTCAAGATAATCAGATATACCTTCTTTATCTGTCTCTTCAACTACCTCCATGTTCAGATTTAAAGCTTTGTAATTTTATTTTGCCATCAAGTGGGCTAAGCCCTGTCCTTTTATCAGCTTAGTAGGTATGATTTCATTGTCAAATTCCAGAATTTTTGTTAACCATATTTTGTGCTACATGTTTTTCTTCTGTTTTAAGAGGAATTTTATGTTCCATTATACTTCTGTCACATGTCTTCAAATCACTATAGGACCATGCAAAATTGTTTGCATATCGCTTCAACAAATTGACATATTTAGTTCTAGTTTCTTGCGGAAGAAATTTAGAAACTTAAACAAATCTAGGCTTATTTTCTGTACCATTATTGTAGTCAACTATATTCCCTCCATATGTCTTACTATCAGGCTTTAAAAAGACATCATTATTGTCAAAGAACATCGCTAAAGGAATCAAACCTTTAGGAATAAAGTTTGTTTTTAGATCAATAATGTCTTTTCTAGCTATAGTATTTTTAAAGGGCTTACTGTTCTGCCTTTCAACCGTGTCTTGATCATTATCAATTTGAATATCTGAAAATTCCTCTACACATTCCAAGAATTTCTTTATCATCTTCAAATACTTTCCAGTATTTGATATTGTCAGGAATGGAAGGTATGTTTTTTATCTGGATATCATATGTTGCTTTAACATCACTGAGGAACCTTAAAATTATTGATAACTATGGCCCGTGAATCTGCCATTTCATTTTCTTCCCTGGAACCATAATTTAAATTGAACGCTGAAAAATAATGTTCAATTAAATCCCACACTTCATTTCTGTAGGTTTTAAATTTTGAAATTTTCTCTTGATAATTATCTCTCACCTGTTGTACCACCAATTCCAAATCACCAAAAACAATCAACTGTTCAACTCCCAAATCTTTTGCTGCTTTCATACCCAAAACAAGAGCTTCATACTCAATAGCGTTGTTGGTAGTGACAAATTATAATTTGTATGATAGGGTCACTACTTGCTAAGTGGGAGAGATAAGAACTACACCAGCCCCTGATCCCTCTCGTGATGAGGCTCCATCAAAATATAATTTCTAGATCTGCCCTCTTTCCAAATTATTCTCATTTATGACCTGTAAAATCAGTTTTTTTTTGTGAGTTTAGGCTGAAAATTGCTGTCATTTGTAGCAAGGTGTAACATGGATGATCCAACGTCCTCCTCTGCATATATAAGATGATTTAAGGATTTTTTTGATCACTTATGATATAAGCCATTTGTGTTTCCCTATACAATCTCTTGAATTCTCCTCCAAAGACTAGGATAGTGGCATAGGTCATATCCATTTGAAGGGTGCCTCCCAACTTTTTGGACCAAGATTTGGAAATAAGCATTCCAAATCTAGATGGTATGTCTGCAACCACTATGTCCATTACTACAATTTTTATGGGGATCTGGGTAAGGGAAATTACCAAATCTTTGATCACTCCTAAACACTTGACCCTTTCAGAGTCAAATGTGTAAAGTTCATGGTATTGCTTAGTGATTTCCAGTCCTTGTTCATCCATCACTTTATTATGCATTAGATTGTGAGAAGCCCCAGAATCTAATAGGTACTTATGCAGTAACTTGTTATGAATATTGAGTGAAAGATAAAAAGGTGGGGAATTATCATCATTCTGATATTAGACATGGCTACCCAAATATATGGTAGGATGTTCATCCTCTAGATTTACTAAGTCAAGGGAAAGAGTAGATGGATGTAACATCCTTTTAAATGATTCTTTGTAGGCTGGATTTTTCAATAGGTCAAGGAGTGGAACCAGAATCTTGATTTCATTTAGTTCTGACTAAAAAATGAAAATAAGAGGGGCCAAATCATTATTTTCTATAACAATTTTCCTAACTGGAGGAAGGTTAGGTGATGGAGGAGTATCATTAACTTTTTCCTTTTGTTTGGCAACATGTTTTTCAGAATATTGTTTTTTTGGGGCTGTTGGAAAACTGCGTTAGACCTCAAATTATAATTTCTTGTTTGATTTTCAGCTTGCTTTTTCTCGTTTTGGACATAAATACAAGCATCTTATTCATCTCAAAAGATATTTATCCTAGACTGATATTCATACTCTTGCAAAGTCAAACAAGTTGACTGTGATATCTCCCCAACTAGATTTATGTCTTCATCTTCCTCTTCTTGTTCTGGCTGTTTTTCTTCAGGAAAATTATTTAGTGGAGGCTGAACATTCTGATCATCGGGATTTCTTCTTGGACACTGTAAAATCTGTTGAGGCTGAAAGGGTCTCCTAAAAGGAGCATGATTTCTATTTCCTTCATTTTGAGTGGGTCTAACAACAACCCGATTTTTTAATTCCAGTTTAGACATTTTTGAAGCAAGATATTTAATTAAACTGGACATTTGATCAATTTTTTCTTCGGCTGTAAAAGATTTAGAGGAAGAAGGTAGTTCTCCTCTTTCATCTTTTTCTTATCCTTTTCTCCCTTCCCTTATTCTATTTTTTAGTTTATTTGATGCCAAAATATTATACTTCACTACAATAGCAGCATCCTGCATAGCTACCAATGTTTGTGGCTTCTCAACTCTTAACCATAATGAAAAATTGGAGTCTAAGGCATTGGAAAAGTTTATCATAACTATAGTTTCAGGAGGTTTGAATTCTACAAGAATATTTTGATAAACTTTATTGAATCTCTTTGTAAAATCTGTTAATGACTCATTAGTCTTCTTCTTTAAAGCTCCAAACTTCTTAAGGTAATACAAGTAATCCTTATGTCCATCTAATTTTTTTACAAACACTTCCTCCAAATCATATATTCCTGTTATTGAATTTACTGGTAGATTTATGAACCACTTACGAGCTTCTCCATCTAAGCTCTGAACAAAGAGTCTCGAACAAACATCTTCATGTTCAATGTTTTGGTTATTGGCATGACTGTAAAGAGAAACTAAATTCTCTTCAACATATATTCCTTCTCCCTCCCCTGTATATTTGGGCAAATATTTCAGATAATCCCCTTGAGGAAGGGCATGCAAAGGTTGAGGGAGAACAAGAAGTGCATATGTTGCAACAACAATTTTCTGCATCCTTGTAGGAGGAGGTTAAGCCATGAATTGCTGAGGTATAATCAACAGATGAATTATTGATATAGATGTTTGAGTGCTTGAAATTGTAGCCTGCGGAGTCTTTATTTGTTCCGGAATAGCAGAAGATTGAATTTCTTGGGCTAGTTCTTTAGGATTTTGAGCTGAGAACAATGGATTATCAAAGAAATGAACACAAGAGGATTTTATTTCAAACTCTCCACAAGAATCAGATTCAGTTGTAGATTCTTGAAAGACTTGGGTAACTTCAATTTTTTTTTGTTGAGCTAAAAATTCAGAGAAATTAAAGTCAAATTTTCAGGAAGATTACCTTCTCTTTGATGAGAAGAGGAGGAGCCAATAGATGGGTTTTGGAACAAGTGATAATAATCTTGTTGTGGGCTAATAGAGGACTGATATTTAGGATGAGTTTGAAGAAAATTTAAGCTTATTTTAATATCTTCTTCAGCTAAAATAGCCCTATCTAAGAAGGATGCAATCCCTAATACTTGTTCTAATTCCCTTTCTATAAACACAAAGGCTTTTTATTACTGATTCTCTTCACTAACACTTATCTCTGATTTACTAAATGATGACCGAGGGGTATTTTTAGCTACATCTAGGCTAACATCATCTACTTTATCTTTTATAGAAGTAGTTTCAACTTGAGATATTACAATAGAATCTACAATTGAGGATTGATATGAACTTTCTACTGAATCCTTTGAAACTGAAACTTAATTTTCTTTTAAAATAGATGATGGTAACTTTTCTTTGGGAATATACTTCAAATGCACTTTTTTCACTGAATGTGATGTAGCTTCCATTAGGGGAATTTTGAGGTCTAAAATGGGCCTCCTAAGAAAAATGTACAACCAAAATAAACTTTATAGGAACCAATAGGATTCAAGATGATGATATCAACCATGGGGATGATTAACCATTTTTGAACTAAAAGGGTAAAAAGATAAAATATAAAAAAATAATAAAACTACTTTTTCAACTCGTATTTCAACTTATCTCCCAAAGTTTTTAATAAAATTTGGAGCGAGAGTACTTGTTGGATGAAAAATTTAATTCCTCATCCAAGGAGTACCCATGTTGCATACTTTTGATGGACCCTTCTATGCGAAAAATGAGAAATACATGAACAAACGTGATTGCAATCACGTTTTTCATGTATTTCTCATTTTTTGTGTAGCAAGGTCCATCAAAAGTATGAAACATGGGTACTCCTTGGATGAGGAATTGAATTTTTCATCCAATGAGTACTCCCACTCGAAATTTGAGTAAAAACTTTGGGAGATAAGTTTAAAATACGAGCTGAAAAAGTAGTTTTTTTCTTTTTCCCTTCTAAAATTTGATGATGTCATCAAATCTTACTTTATTATTTCCACTATTATTTTATAATTTCCTTATTAGGCCCATTTTAGACCTCAAAATTCCCCTAATGAGTTGTTTTCTATTTCCCTCTTGCATCCTTTATGATATTTTCTAGATTAGCGACTAGAGTCACCTGAGGTGATCTCTGATTTCTTCTTGTCGTATGTGGTCTTGAAACCCCTCGTCCTCATTGTGGAGTCTCCAGGTGAACTAATTACAATCAGAAAGAGTGACTAGTTTTTATTCACCCCTAAAAACTAGTACAAGGCGATCATGCAAGAAACTCGGGACAATACTGAGTTTAGGATCTTCGTCTCTCGACAGATGCACCAAAAGATGTTAGAGCTGGAATCAACACTTGGATTGTATCAAGTGCCTGACCAGACACATCTTAAGCTCAAGGGATTTTTTGTATATTTGGATTAAGTTTTGGAAGGTGGTTGGAGCTCTCACACACTGGAGAAAGGATTTTGAACAGATGAATCACTCACACATATGGCATTACTAGTGTTTGATATGGTAGCAAAGATAAGTTTGTAATCTAATGGTTTGGAGAATGTGAAGAGAACAATGGGTCTATAGGATAGAATTCCATTGCTAAGATGAAAGGAAAACAAAATATTTCAGACCTTTAATGTATTGATGACAAAAAGAATTTTCAAGACTTACAAGAATCTCATCATGCATTTTAAATATTCTTGTCACAGGGATTGCTTATGAATAGGCTTACCATACACATCTTATCAAGAAAGCTTGTAAAACAAGAATGATAAAAATAGATAACCATGTATTGCTATATCATAAGACTGACAAAAACATGTGACATGATATATATATCACAGTCTGGAAATGAAGCTGTAAGATATGGAAACACATAAGGAAAATACACAATACACACATCAAAACATTCATAAATCCTCAAGAGTGTATCTAAATATTGCAAGTTCAAATAAGTACACAAATCAATAAGGAATGAGATGAAAAAATCACAAACCTTTTCCTCATTGATTTTCATAATATATATACAAAAGGTAATCTGTTAATATCCACAAAAAGTGCAAGTCTGTTGTAGGAACTTTACTACAACTTTCTAAATATAGCAAAGCATATTTAAAGTTTATCTAAAAAAATAGAAAGGCAATTTGATGTACAATATTTGATATACAAAAGTATGTAAATATAAATTGATAATATGAAAGTCGAACTTGTTGAGCTGAGGTGGCTAACCTATCCTTGATTCCTGGAAGGTCTTTCTCCATAACGAGTGCAACAGTTACTAACTGAATGTGACTTGGATATTTTTCCACAAAAAGTGTAACAACTAATAATCGAATGTGACATCTGGAAGATAACTCACTAGATAACACTTGGCTAAGAAGAGGAAAGATTACCACTGAAGAAGCATATACATAATCACTGTCTAATGTCATCCCTTGAAACCAAAAAAACCTGCCCTTATACCTTCTTATGTTCAAAACAAAGAACTACCTCTTGGAAAATGTAGCAATTTCTGATAACTCTATATATAGGCCCAAAATAATATTGGTCTTCAGATTTGCCTTGATTAGATATTCACATAAGGAATCTAGCACAAAAGACAACAACCTAAGACCTTCTGCCTTAGTGACCTTCTTATTTGGTTTTCTCTTTTCTGCTTGTTTCTTCTTTTGAGCGTTCTTCTTCCCTGAGTCATTTTCTGGGCTTTCTTCTATATTTATAATCTCATCTCTAAGAGCAGGATTAGATATTAGCTTGCTAGTTAGCCTAAGATTATTTTTGGATCTGGAATGAGGTCTTTGAATATATGGGTTAAGAATGTATGAAGGCCTTCTTCTTCCCTAGATAACTCTGCTCTGCTACTCATCTTCAACCTCTGTTTCACTAATCTCTTCCTCAAATGATGAGTATGACTGGATTGTTACTTTCCTCTTTCCCTTAGTTGATGAACTTAGAGAGGAATAAATATGAGATATTGTTGGTTCCTCTACTGCTGGATTCACATTGAATCCTTCCCTCTCTTGTCTAATCTCTAAAGCAAGGCTTTGTGGTAATGGTTGAGGGGTGACCTTCTCCACACTACTAGCTTCCACTAAAGATCCTTCTTACAAGATCAGTCTTCTTCTGTGTTTATTTCTTGAAGAGGAAGCCACTTCTTATTTTTATTTAGAAATAAAATTCTTCTCAACTGGAGTGGCCTTTTGTTTATACCTTCTTTCATTTTCTTGCCAAAAAGACTCTAGGGTTTTTGGCTCATTAGGTAACCTTTTGTAATATTCCAAAATTCACATGCAGCTAATTGGAATATTAAATTTTTCTGATTTCACTTAGGAGAAAAATAAATGGGTAAGCAGGCCCATACATTTAAGAAATAAGAATAAAATCCCTCATAATGTGAAAAGGGATCATAATGCTAGCTATATTTTACACTCTCATGTGTGAACAGTAACAAATGCATGTGGACAAGGTCAAGTTTGACCAAGTCAACAATGCTGGTATGAGAGGAATCATCCATAGAGACAAGACAATGCAAGTAGGAGGAAGATTCCTTGGTGAAGGAAACCCTAATGAGTGGGGCCCAAGGCAAGAAGGCTCACACATGTTTAAAAGGAGGGCAAGTTAGCCATAGCAATAAATCTTATGAATTGAATATTGTATTGTGATCTGCATGACTATTCTGCTTTCTCCAACTGTTTAGTTGATATTGCTGTGCTGCTTAGCACAAGGCATTCCTATTTAGGAATTCCTTCTCATTTCTTGAGAGGCCTCTTGAAGGAGCTTATACTGAATTTCTCCACATCTAGGCTTGAGGCCATGCATCCTCCTCCATCTACAATGTTATTTCTACAGCAATATAACGTTGTGTTGTAGGGTGTTGCAGTGGGGGTTCACAACACCACTTCCTGCACTCATTTTTCAAAGGAGGGAGCCTCCATTCCTTTGGGAGATCAGTAAGGAAGGTTCTGGAGTATATTTCCACATATTGACACTTGGAAAAAGTACTCCCATCATCTACAGTGCAGTCCCTTGCAGGAACTGCGTCATTTCTTGCAGTGTTGCAGTGTGAGGGTCCAGACCTTTGTTTTTGAGCTAGTTTATGAGGAAAAGGGCCAACCCTTCTCCCAGAAAGCTTGTAAGAAGGATCCTCCTACATTTCTTGTATTATTCAGCTGTATGCATACATAGCTTTAGTTATACTGTGTTATTTCAGATCTAGATCTGCAGATCTAACATTTTGTACTTGTGCTTTCATGAAACAATTGCCGAGTTATCTTCGTAATGTGTAAAAGGAGATAAATCTCCATTTTTCTCCATATATTGATGTAATAAAATCAAAATATATTTTTTATACCATATTGTATTAGAAACCCTCATAAAATTATGCTTTTCATGCTTCAGAAAACTCTGCATAGATCAATTCATGGGATTTGGGAATTTTTAAGCCATATTGGGATCGGGAGATCTGTTTAACACATCAAAAGGGATTTTTTTCTGATCCCTTTCTGGATGTGAGTCCCATAATACATAAGAAAAGGGATCCCTGAGTTATTTCTCACATTTATATCGTAATTCCCTGAAAATAACGTTTTTGGGGCACATATTGTTGCATTCCCCACTTTGGGATAAAATAGTGGGACATATTTCTTGCTACTGTACATGTAATTGATGGCTATGTGTTCCTCACACATTTTATGAGATAATTTATCATTTTAAATCCATTTTGTGTTCATGTATTTCTGCATCCCTATTTTGGGATATTGCAGTGGTATCAGAGCATAATCTTGGCTCATCCTGTGAGTTCTAGCCATTATGCTATCAAAAGAATAAGAAGACAGAGAGAAGAAGCAAGATCAGAATGATGGAGATATTTATCTTTTTCTCATCCCTTTTCATATCTAGAAAGAACCTCTCCAAGGAGGTTAAGCAGATGAAGGAGAAGAGATGTAATGAAATTCCTAGAGGGTTTCAAGAAGAGGAAGGGCCATGCAATTCATATTATCAAAAAGGAGGAGAAAAGAAGCATGAAGGACACTTGGAATATAAAATTCTGAGAAGGTACCTTGCAGAATACAAATCCCAACCTAGAGCTTTCAAGGAGACTCTAGCTCTTCCTCAGTTTATCCAGCTGGAAGAAGAAAGGAGGCCCTACAACAATGCGATGATGAGAGGTAATAGATTTCTATTGTCCACTTTTGATGGAGCACTCACATGTGCAACAAAGGCTTGGGTGATGAAGCTAGAGGAATTATTCCTACTACATATAGTAGTAGAGAGAGAGGTTGTAGAAATTGCAGCGCTGCACCTTGAAGGTGAAGCAAACACTTGGTGGTTCAGCCATTTGATCCATGCAAGAGTGACTACTCTTGCTGAGTTTTCTCAAAGGTTGATTAGGAAATTTGGAAAAGGGAAGGAGAAGCCCTCACCACCATTGGAAGAGGCATGTACCCTGTTATAACTATGGAGGAGCAGCCTTCATCTTCAACAGTTTGGGAAACCAACACATATGAGGAAGGAACTCTTGCAGCCCTACAAGATGCTTCCAAATTTCACCAAGGTATGCCTAAGTTTCCATCTCTTTTCATTTCAGAAAATCTTATGGAGGGATATACATCATTGCATACTGCTAATTTAGAGCAAAAAAATTGCACTGCGCTGTACAAGAGCAGTAGTGAAGAAAAGAGGGCCCATTCCTTATGGGAGCATTCAAATGACAGCTTTATTCATGAAGCAGTGGAGGAAGAAGTGATATATGGTAGACATCTTGAGATGAGAAATATTTTCTCCTTTCTAGATGACACTTTCTCAATGAGCATGCCACAACTCAAAGAGAAACTTCTACCTGCAGCAGATCCAAAACCTTATTGGTTTTGGAAGGCCATTGATGAAAAAAAGGTCTCATGGAGAGATCTTATGGGAGGTGCACTTCAACATATCATGGAGTGCAAGGTTCTTCAACAGCTTGAGGAGGTTTTTCCCTCATCAAACTTAGATCCTTATGGATTCAAGAAGTACATTGATGAGATATCTTCATCTTCTCTAGAAGATCTCCAAGGAGTTGCATTTCAACATCCCATGAAATGCAAGAGGAGAAATCTGATTTGGAGGAATGGTAGTCTTTTTTGGAGGAGTACCAAGATGGAGAATGGTAGGAGACATCCACATGTGGATGAATGGATGTGAATGGAGAGAAAGAATCTGGTGAGACACTTGCATATTTATTACACCGGGCAGTAAGAAGCATGGATGTGTTGGCTTCTCTTGAAAGAGTTTGGCCATCATATGACATATCCTCTTTCTAAGGGTATGTGGGTGGAGAAAGTATGGCAGGATACTTGCATCATTGGGCAGTAAGGAGTATGGACACATTGTGTTGATATGGCATTCTTCATATCAATCACTATGTTTTCACCACATGATTTGTATGATGGAGGTATGAGGAGGTAGAAAAATCCATTGTTTCTTGGGTTGTTCTTGGGAGAGCATGGGCATATTTTCTCTCACACCTTACATGATGTTGCAGGAGTAGGAGATAGCACTATCATGGTGCAAAGGGGCTGCTCCTTGTCCCTAGATGATCAGGAGGTACTTCCACCTTGGAAGGAACTTCCTCTATGTAGCAGCATTGTGAGAGATGTCTTTGACAATGGGCATCTCAAAGAATGGAGCTATGAGTTGGCAGGAGCCTATTTGCATAGGCCAACAACACTGTCACTTTGGAATTTGAGTTTATTGATGGAGTGTCCCCAGGATCACTTCACATATGATGCACTTGGTGGACAAGGAGGATGTGAGAGAGATGGAGCAGTGGATGGAAACATCGATTACAGAGATATGATCTTCTTAACTTGGATTTCCAAGCATAAGAAGGGTGATCTTCCTACAGCATATGATTCATTCCTCTTCATGGGAATATGTCATACCACTATGGGAGGCTTATTCATGGATCCATACATCTTCTTACTTCTAGTACATGGTAAGAATCTTGTTTTTACATTTATTGATTGTCTAACACCGTATTTGCATACTATTACCATTTCTATTCAGTGCATTGCTCCACAAGAGGGCAAGCTTTTCATTGAGCTCCATGGTCAACATTGGGCTAAATTGTATGATGGAGACAACCATATTTTATATGGCCTTGGGAAAGTGTTTTATCCTTTCATGTATGTTCAGTGGATGTACCCAGCCATTTAATATTCATCAGTAGATGTAATGACATACATAATTATTCATGTATCAAAAAACAACTTGCCATACTATTTTCTGAAGCAGCAGTTAGGAAAACTGCGTTGTATCCACTTGAGAAACCATTGGTATCATCCAAAATTACACATGAACTTCAACATTTTTCTGATTTGGATGCCAAATGGTGATGATGTTCCATTCATTTTGAATGGGATGATTTGGGCCAACATGATTCATGACATAGGATAAAGGATCTTTGGAGATCTAATCTTCTTCTTGCCACTTGAGGGCAACCTTATTGCAGCCCAAGATCAGCATATGCTCTACACATATCATAAGTGGAGAGGGAGACAACGTGGGGTAGGCCATTTTGTCTACCATGTTCAGTTATTCAACCCACCTACATTGCAGGAGCCCAAGGTGGGGGAGATCTTTCATGAGTTTCCATGTTGGAGGGTGACTCATTTTGTATGGATGATAGCTTGGGGATGGAGGTTTCACATGGGATTGATAGTTCCCAATGCATTTCAGACTCTATGCCTTTAGAGGACCTCTAGACAACACCTAGTTGCCTCCTTGAGTATTTCACCTTTTCATGATGATGGCTATTTGGGATGCTTACCAAATGCCAGCTTGCATGTGTGGGAGGAGAACTCTGGAGACTTATTGATGAGACATCATCATATTCCTTGGAGGATTTCATCATATGAGGATGCTACAGGAGGAGGAAAGGAGACTTTCTAGTTCTATCCTTACAGTTGCTTGAGGACAAGCAACATTTGGGAGGGTAGGACTGTAATATTCCAAAATTAGCATGCAGCTAATTGGAATATTAAATTTTGCTGATTTCACTTAGGAGACAAATAAATGGGTAAGGAGGCCCATACATTTCAGAAATAAGAATAAAATCCCTCATAATGTGAAAAGAGATCATAATGCTAGCTAGATTTTACACTCTCACATGTGAATAGGGACAAATGCATGTGGACAAGGTCAAGTTTGACCAAGTCAATAATGCTGGTATGAGAGGAAGAGATCATCCATAGAGACAACACAATGCAAGTAGGAGGAAGATTCCTTGGTGAAGGAAACCCTAATGAGTGGGGCCAAAGGTAAGAAGTCTCACACATGTTTAAAAGGAGAGCAAGGGAGCCATACCAAGACATCTTGTGAATTGAATATTGTATTGTGATATGCATGACTATTATGCTTTCTCCAACTATTTAGTTGAGATTGCTGTGTTGCTTAGCACAAGGCATTCCTGTTTAGAAATTCCTTCTTCTTTCTTGAGAGGCCTCTTGAAGGAGCTTGTACTGAATTTCTCCACATCCAGGCTTGAGGCTAAGCATCCTCCTCCAGCTACAACGTTATTTATGCAGCAATATAACATTGTGTTGCAAGGTGTTGCAGTGGGGGTTCACAACACCACTTCCTGCACTCATTTTTCAAAGGAGAGAGCCTCCATTCCTTTGGGAGATCATTAAGGAAGGTTTTGGAGCAGATTTCCATATCTTGGAACTTGGCCAAAGTACTCCCATCATCTACAGCACAGTCCCTTGTAGGAACTGCATCATTTTTTGCAGTGTTGCAGTGTGAGGGTTCAGACCCTAGTTTCTGAGGAAAAGGGCCAACCCTTCTCCTGGAAAGCTTGTAAGAAGGATCATCATTCATTTCTTGCATTATTTAGTTGTATGCATACAAAGCTTCAGTTAGAATATGTTATTTCAGATCCATATCTGCAGATCTAACATTTTTTACTTGTGCTTTCATGAAACCCTTGCAGGGTTATCTTCATAATGTGTAAAAGGAGCTAAATCTCCATTTTTCTCAATATATTGATGTAATAAACTCCAGATCTGTTGTTTATACCATATTGTATCAGAAAACCTCATAAAATTACGTTGTGCATGCTTCAGAAAACTCTACATACATCAAGTCATGGGATTTGGGCATTTTTAAGCCATATCGGACCGGGAGATCTTTTTAACACATCAAAAGGGGTTTTTTTTTATTTTTTCGATCCCCTTCTATATGTGAGTCCCATAATACATAAGAAAATGGATCCCTGAGTTATTTCTCACAATTATAGCGTACTTCCTGAAAATAATGTTTTTGGGGCACATATTGCTACATTTCCCCACTTTGGGATAAAATAGTGGGACATATTTCTTGCTGCTGTACATGTAATTGATGGCTATGTGTTCCTCACAAATTTTATGAGTTCATTTATCATTGTAACTCCATTTTGTGTTCATGTATTGCTGCATCCCTATTTTGGGATATTACACCTTTTATTTTTGGTGTAAACCTTACTTGCTGGTTGTATTATAGGTGTAGGAATAATAGCTTCAACTCTAGATCTTCTAGCTGTGCTTCTTGTCTGCCTACTTGATGGAGAAGATGATTGGTCAGCTTGTAAAGTGGTCAGTATAGGTGCAGGGTTCGAATCTTTCTCCTGGGTCTTCTATTTTGAAGGCCTTCCCACTTTTATCCTTGAATTAATACTACTGAAACCATCATCTGCTAGAAAATTGTTCCATGTTGTTCTGTTCTTCTTCAAATGTTCCACCACCAGCATTTTAATTACCCCTGGTGATAAATATTATGGAGTGAATAATTTTGGGTTCTCTGTATTTTCTGAGAAATGTTCACCAGTGATTTGTAAAGGAAGAAAGGGAGGTTCATAGGCCTATAGCCCAAAATATAAGACAAAAATATCATTTGATACTGATGAACTATAGAGAAATTGCCTTTGAGGTTATATAACGTTGAACTGTGGTGATAACTCCCTAAAATCCCTACCATTCATGCATAAAATAAGAAATATGGACAATAGGGGTCCAATTCACATTTACATGCTAGGGTTTGATATATGCATTTAAATCCTCTACAAACAAAGTTTTTCTTTTATACCATGACTCACTTGAAGCCAATAATTGGGTAGCTCATGCTATGATGGCTTCTGATATTTTGAAAGTCCATGACCCCAACTTGACCTACTCTCCATTAAAATATTTGGCGAATGCTTGAGCAATTGCAATATTCTCCCCTGAGAATTTCTTTAAAAATGATACCATCTAGCTGCTTGAAATTGTGCCTTTGAACGGTGGTCAACAAACCGCGTATTAGCAGGCTTCAAGCGATTTACCATACCAATTTTACCCATTATGGTTTACTAACAACCAATTTAACTTGTTGATGAACACTTGTAAAACAATGAACAGAGTAAAGCCATGAAACCCTAAAAGTTTGCTGGAAGATAACCTCGAACTGTAGCTTTCTCGGGGTAAATGGTTTTGGGAAAAAATGAATATAGACCCCTGTTCTCTGCATGCCCTTGATTACGACGAGGTTAGCTGACACGAAATTGAATGATTTTCTTTTTGGTGCCAATTCACTCCACCAAATAATTAACTAACTGCTATTCGTACTTCAGTTTTGAACTGCTTCACCTTTAATGAGTAGTGTTAGAATAACTAACCTTAGCAATTAGAATAACCAACCCATTTTTAGTGATCCTCCAACTAGAAATGGCTACGTTCCAAAAGGGTAGTTACTTTTCACCCAATTAGTGCCTTTTCAGCTACTTATACAAGTTCTGAAGAAATTGCTACTTTTCAAAAAAGGTAGCTATTTCTGTGTTGCTTTTTGAAACCAAATTTTCTAGGAAAACTGCGAATTTTCAGAAAAGGTATCAATTTCCTATTATTCCCGAAACAAAAAATGTTTTTTTTGCATTCTATGCTTAACCTTGGATCATTCACTTTAAGAAGATATATTTATGGATAAATAATACTCTCAAACTAAATCCATGGCCTTAACTACTCAAGGTAGTTTAAGACTTATTTAGAAGAAAATTTACCCTAATTACTCTAAGACACAAAAACAGACTGTTGGACTCAATTTTTTTTGGAATTTGTTGAAAATAATAAAAACTTTGACACACTTTTTAACCTTCAAGGGCCTTCAACCATAGGTTAAAAGGACAAGAGAGGATGAAAGACACAAATGTAATGGTGATCAAAATTTGAAAAATTGTAGTGCTAACACTCGCATGTAAAATATTTCATGATGAGCTTCATTAATGGGGCATACTTATCAAGTAGATGCCTGAAAGGGAAAACATGTTTAGGTTCATCTCTCCAATGAGGTTTTAGGAACATTTGGTAGTTGTCAAGGTCCAATTCCATGCCGTTGAACCAGACTTCTCCTTCATTTGGAATCCCTGTTGCTGAAGCGATGGCCTCTGTTGATAGAGTGAATTCAATGCCTGTTATGGTGGCCTTGTCTCTGCTAAAGTTAGTGGAAAACAAGGTAGTCAATGGGTCATGACATCCTACCTCTATGATATTTTCACAAAATCTTAGACATTGAGTGTTTTCAAAACATCTTTTGGCATAAGGGGAGGCATTAGGTTCTTGCAATGTGGATGGCTCAAATCTAGAACGATGGCTTCCCTTGTGAGATTTATTTCTAGTCTCCATAGTAGTTGTGAACATAATGAAACCCTCCTAGATGAAATTAGTGGGTGGGGACATTGAATTTGGGAGAACAGGGGATATGGATAGGGTAGGTTTAGGGGCTATGATGAGGTATGAGGAGGTTGAGGAAAATTCCCTGAAACATTGAGGCAATAGGGTAATATGTTAGCAGGAGGATACAGGTGGAATTTCGTGAAATAGGTATGGGGAGGTGGATCAAAATGGGAAAACATAGAGATTTATGGTTTTCTTGTGAAAATGCAATGGGGAATTGGGGTTTTAATGAAAACAAGGGTAAAGGGGAGTGTGAGTAATAAGAGATGTTGTGGTAGGGTCTGTGAAAGATGAGTGAAGGTTTAGATGGTGGGAAAAAGGGTCTCCAATGGCTAAAACTAATTAAGAAAGGAGAAACCCCAAAACATAGGAGAGAAAAACCCTAAGGATAGAAAACACTCCTATACTTATGAATTAGCTTGAAGAAGGTAGTTAAGGTAGCCACATATTGATTTTGGATGCCACCTGAGGTTTATACAAATGTTTTGAAGCTTGGCTAGCTAATTTGAAGGATGATATGAAAAAACGTAGCACTCTTGGAATACATGTAGCACTGGCCCAGAAGCGTAGCGCCACCTCTCAGAAACATCACACTGCCCCAGAAACATTACGCTACTCCCTAAGAAATGTTGCGTTGCCTCTAGAAGCATAGAAAAATGGACTTTCTTACAATTGTTTTCAGTTTTATTCCACCTTTGGAAATGGCAAGGTATTCTAAAGGTGAGAGATGCACTTTATCGAGAAAGACGAGATAAAATGAGTGAAATAAATCACTTTTTCCATTTTATATCATCAATAAGACATGCTTTTTGTCATTTAGTGAAAACATGACCTTTTTGAGGAACACTTTGATTTTTTGAATATTTTGACAATGTAAAAATCTTTTTTGAAAGAAGACAAATTGTATTTTTTTTATTCACCTACCTAAGATAACTCCCTTTTAAATATAAATTTTGTATGGTGGAAATGAATCTTCTTCCACCCTCTTTATGAATTGGACATTTATTGTGGCGAAATGAAAGATACCTAGACACTGACCTAGGTGAAAGCATGGTGACTTGACTTGAGACCCTAGATGAAAATGAGGAAATGACTCATGAAATGACAATGACCATGAATAAACTAGAGGGATTAGATTTTAAAAAACCTATAAATATCCAACGATCAAAATTTTATTTGAAAACTAACTTGGAAATGTACATTTTTTACCTAGGACCACTGCTAGACAAATTTGAAAGAGTACATTTTGATCACTGAATATTGGACACTAACATTGAAACTAGCTGGGAATGGTAGCTCCTTCAGGAGGTGTCAAGAACATCGTATATCAGGTAGCCTTATCCATTGGGCGATGGAGTCAAAATTGGAAATTGAAATAACTTGAAAAACTAAAAAAAGAACTCAAAAACTGACTAAATTTTTTGAAAGAAAAACATCAGCTAATCATAGAAGTGTCATGGCCTTCTCCTCAGGCTTCAAACTTCTACAACAACTCCTTATTCTTGACAACAAATAAAAATTGATATTTATAATGAAAGTGAACCTTTTTCTTCAAACTTAGGTAAGGTAGTGTTTGAGGAACCTACCATTCACCGGTCCTCCCATAATTTCTTGCCCATCAAGATATTCTAACAAGAATTCCTTATTACCTATGAATGTTATGATATTGTATGGAACTTTCCATAGATTATCAAACTTACCGTGCTTACCTTTTTCTTCATTCCGGGCATCCCACCGGAGAACAACATCCCCTACTTTGAAATCATAAAATTTGGTTTTCTTGTCATACACTTTCTTGATTTTTCTCCTGAAGTTTTGAAGTGTGATTGAAAAATTATTCTCTCGTCTGTTGTAAATGAATCATTTGACTGATTCTTCATTGGATATCATTTGATTCACTTTCGATATCTTGCAAAATTTTCATCACTGGGAGAGATAAATAAGTGGGAAACACTGTGTCAACACCATACACAAGCTGAAAAGGTGACATATTAATTGATCTATTTGTGCTAACTCTATCCACCCATAGAGAATTTATGAGCTTCTTGTGCCAATTTCTTTTGTTCTCTTGTAGAAGCTTCTTAATTATATTTTTCAACGATTTGTTTGAAGATTCAACCAACCTGTTGCCTTGAGGATAATATGTTGTAGAGTGACAAAGTCTTATGTGATATTTATCACAAAAGTCAGTCATTTTCTTAGACTTAAAGGAAGCTGCATTATTGGTAATATTTTTCTGTGGGCAACCAAAACGAGACAAGATATTACTTTCCAAAAACTGAATGATGATAGTATATGTAGCTTGCCTCGTTGGTATGACTTCAATCCACTTTTTGAAATAATCAATGGCAGTGAGTATCCATTTATGTTGAGCTGATGAAGGAGGATGGATCTCACCAATGAAATCAAGACCCCATTGCTGTAAATGTGCTTGAACTGTGATGGGTTTTAAGGGAAACGACAAAATATTTATTTTTCCTTGAAAATTTTGACATTGATGACAACTCATGATAGTCTTATACACATCTGAAAATAAACTTGGCCAATAGAATCCAACCCTAAAAATATTATTTTCTATAGTCTTCCAGAAAAATGACCACCACAGTCACTTTTATGAAAGTCATTCATCACTTTTTCAACTTCTCCTTCTACCAAGCAATTCATCAACACTCCACATGGATCTTTCCAATATAAATCATTGTTAAATATGCAATACCAAAGAGCCTTCAACTTCAAATATTTAGCTTTACTACTAGGGAAGATGGGAGGAGGATTCAAATGTTGCAAAACATGAACAATATCAACGTACCATGGTGATGAAATAAATATTTCAGATACCTAAGGTAATGAATTAGCCTCTTGCTCCTCAGATAATGTAACAATAAAATTAATTTCCAAATCATGGAGATTTGAGTCCACCATAAGCTTTGCCAAGACTTATCCCTTGATCGGTTTTGTAGGCTTAATCTCCAATTCATACTCCAACATAGCAACAATACATTTTCCACGCCGACCTTCAGGATCATTCTGTGTAAGCACATCTTTGACATCATCGTTTGGAACTTATGCAATCACATGTTAATGAAGAATATAGACTCGGAAGTCCTTCAATGCTTTAACTAGTGCCAAGGCCTATTTTTCAATGATATTATACTTCAAGGCTGCATCTATAATGGTTCTACTGAAGAAAGCGATGGGCTATTCTATTTTTCTGATTTTTCTTTTGCATAAGGACAACAGCTAGAGTATGCTCCAAAGAAAAGGATAAAATGATGAAATCAAGTGTGTAATATGGACTAATAAGAATACGAGCATGAGATAAATAAAATTTAACTTGATTGAAAGAATTCTTTGCTTCCCCATACCATTTTACTTCACTATATTTCTTCAGCATGTTAGTAATTTGCCTCAAGTGTTCAACAAGATTAGGAACAAACCTTTATAGAAAATTGATTTTACCATTGAATGGATGAATCTCCTTCTTGCTTCTAGGATATTCCAAGCTTTGAATCGCCTCAATTATTGAAGGCTCTATTTTAATTCCATCTTTTGAAATGATGCGGCCCAACAATTTTCCTTCCTCCATAGCAAATAAGCTCTTCTTAGCATTCAACGATATGAAAAATTTTGTACATCTCTGAAAAAATATTTTCAAGTGCTGCAAGTGTTGCTCATCTGTCTTGGAAAAAAAAATGATATCATCAAAATATATGACCAAGAATACATCCTTTTCAAGGGTGAAGGAAATGCCCATTGCTCTCTAAAAGTTGCTCCTGAATTTTTCAATCCAAAGGGAATTTTGGCGTCCATAAAGGCACCCCATGGTGTTTTGTTGAGGAGGTAAATCCCCTCTGCGGACAGAGGCGATCCCTACTAGCCCAGCAGGGGTCTAGCAACAAACAAACAATGCTATGACGCAAGCTCCTAGTTACGAATGAAAGACTTGGGATAAGAGCCTACCTGGATTCCAACGCTAGATCTCAAGAAGAAGATGTCCCCGTCCTTCAGCCCTGGCAGATCACAATCCTTCCACGATCTCCGTGGATGAACACCTGCACACAGAAGAAACGAACAGATACATGCATAGGAACCGGCATACGTAACTAAATATCGGTCAGAAAAGATATTACTCGCATTAACATGATTGCAAAAGGAGTGGAACCATAATCATAGTCATCTATTAAAGTGATAAACGAATAGAAGTTACAACCGAGTTCTGACGTCGCAGCCTCCTTCGTACGGGTCTCCAGTTGTCCACGTCTCGTAAAGCTCGCCAAGGAAAGGGAAACCTCTCCAGAGTCTCGTAACAATGGTCTCCTTGCTTAATGGGCCTTAAGGGAAAGAAGGGATTCTTTACAGCACAAAGGCACTTGGGAATAAGGAGATGCAAAGCTTCAGCACTTCAAGACTAGCTTGCCATGGATCTGAGCAAGCTTATATAGATGGGGAAGGAGGGAGTTGGGATCCCTATTATTATGGGATTGGCCCTATCAACAAGGAAGGTTTCATAGAAGGTGGCAAAACTACTTCCCTTCCATAGAACTCCCGTAGCCAAACCTCCCAACTCAAGATAGGCAGTGGTTGTGAGTTTGTTTGAACTCAACTTCCGCCATCCATATATAAAAAACAGTCCCTAAAATGGGTGGCGCTATTGCTGCTCTATGACAGAGCACCAAGTGGCGCGACCTCTTTACAGGATTTCCCTGAGTGGCGCGAGTACTGAACTGTCTACCCGCGCCAATGCAAAAAGAGCTGTTTTTCAGGGATTTTGCAAGGAGATGTCTCAAGGGGAAATGAAGCTCATACTCAGAGGGATGCAATGATGATGTTTTCAGTTGGTGACAAAGGTTCAGCTGTGTAGCGTGCAATGCAATGGCCTAATAGGGACTAGAAATTTCCATGACGGTGAATAAAATTACTCCGTACGTATGCCCCCTAAAGCATGAGGCCCGAGAGAGAGAGGGGTGAAATGCTTACGAGAACATGTCCAACCGAAGGCCCGTCGGAAAACCTGCACAGACAGATACAACTGATATCTCATGTACATGATGTATATATATGGTATGGACGCAGCCATCCGAACAGAGTATGCTATAATCCGGATCCAGGGTATGGGCGCAGCCATCCAACTAAGATCAAAAAAATAGACTCAGGTATGGTCGCAACCATCCAATTATTGAGTCACGTACATAACGACAATAATCCACAATCGCAGCCTGGATTACAACAGACACAATCCAGGGTCTTGCGCTCCATCTCGACCCAAACAAGTACAAGTTCTAGCATGCGAATGTGTGAGCTGATGTCGAACATGTAAGAACATCGTCTGATTACCAGCCAATAATGAAAGCCGTTAACAGACGCGAGAAAAACCACCAATAATGACGATGGTCCTCAAGGTACTACAGGTACAATCTACGGCGTGTGAATAAATGAGCTGACGTCGAACACCCGCAGAATCATCCGATCGGAGGCCAATAATGAAAACCTCTCGTCGAATGCGACGAACCTGCCATTAATGCATGCAGGCTCCAAGGTACCATCAGGAGTCTCTAGACCAACTTCCCGGATAATGAGTTGAAGTCGACAGGAAGTGACCTTGATCGAAGGTGGGCCATAATGATTCCCACATCATCGACACGAGACAGAGGAACATAATGTTTTGTTGTGAATCAGGATCATATGAGAAACAGAGGAAGGTTGATATCCGCAGAGGCCAACTTCTTTTGAACATATAAACGGCACGACAATGGACTTGGCAGTATTTGACATCAACAGATCAAAGGTCATGGCGACGAGGCAGTGAACAGATGAGAGGTCAAAAGACATTACCCAAACCCATGGAAGCAAAGTGAAGCAACGAGATGAGATGTCCCCAACCCGACACGAATGCAGACAAGTGCCATGTTCAAGAGCGACATACTGCCGACGACAACGACGATGGTTCCATTTTTTCCCCCACCATTTCTGGCGAGTACCCCAATTATTTTTGATAACAAGTTTGAAGGGGATAGCATATGCTTGTGATATAAGTCCGCCCTTCGGGCGAATCCATCCTAGTGCATTTAACGAGTCCTAGGAAGGAGAAACTCGGAGAACGTCATTTCGACGAAACCCAATGTCATCAGGGCTTAACGAGTCTGACAAAGGAAGAACTCGGCGTCTTTTCATGTTTAGAGAGTTTGAAAAGACAGCGGAAAAGAAAACTCCACAAGTCCCTTTTCGTAAATAGTTCCCCAGATCCGAAAAGGTAGAAAACAATATCCGGAAAAACCTCCTAGTCGCGATAGGCTAGGGTATTCCTTTTTCGTAATCGATCCAGCCCAGCCCGAAAAAGGGTTAAACTTATACTGGGTGAATGTCGATTCGTGTCCATTTTAACGAGATCGAAACGACAAGGGCCTCTGCGATCTTTTCATATTTAGAGAGTCAGAAAAGAGCTGAAAGATGACTCCAGAGTGACTTTTTCGTGTATTTACCGAGTCCGAAAAAGTATAAAATACAACTCGTTTCCACCTTCTAAGTCACAAAAACCTGTCACTGCACATACCCAACAAGCGTAAAATCCATTTTTTGACATAATACATGCAAATATTTGACAAGAAATAACTTTAAAAACTCATTTTAACGTCGCAAAGTTATAAATATGTCCAATGGTAAAAAATGAAATTACTTTTTACTATTTACCTTGTGGAGAGTAGCAGTGGTCCATTTGGAGCAGAATCTTCTGACGGCGATTGCGACCGATCCAGGCAACCATTCAGCGTCTCGTCCGTGACAGGTAAGAGGCGCTCCTTTCCTCTTTCTTTCCATGTATTTTTTAATGAATTTCCCTTAGAAATCAGCTCTGTAAGGGCACTCTTGAATTTTTAGGGCCGGCCCAAGTGGCGCGGGTATAGGGCACGGACCCGCGCCACTGAGCTCTTTTTATCAAAGGGCCCGCGCCACGTGGCGCGACCGTCAGCAAAACAGTCGCGCCAGCGGCGCAACCCAAATTTCCGCCTAAAAAACCTCTATTATATGCCAAATTCTTGAATTTTTAAGCTTACAGAAGATCTAATCAAGGGCTTTGAACCATGTGAATGCAGATAAACAGTCAGAATGGCAATTGAATGGAAGGAACGGGAACACGGAGATGAGGACGAAGAGGCCATGCAAAATGAGAATTGCATGAATGCTCTAAGGGACTGTGGCCTAAAGAAATTCTTCCTCACGCCATGCTTACGAGCTCAGCCTGAGCTCCTCCAATATTTGATCAACCTCTGGGATGAAAACGACCAGGTATTCAGAATACGAGACCAGGTGTTGGAATTGGAGGTCACCGACATTTACTTTATTACTGGATTATCCCGCAGGGGTCCAATCCCTGTACTGACTGGGAGCAGACCATCAGGGGAGAAGATGGAAGAAGTAATGGCGCGGGTGTGCCATGGGGCACAAACAGGAACAGGGAGTAAGAAGGTGTACATCTCGACCATCCCCGACCTAGCACCGAGAGTCGTACTCCACACCATTACGCGGGCTGCTGGATCGCAGGCACCACACGAGGCTTCAAAGGCTCAACTCTTACTGGCCTCAGAATGCATGGGTCCCCGACTGTATGACTGGGCAACAGCTGTCACCATTAACATGAAAAGGCAGCTCACAAAGTGCAAAAAGGGCAAACTGAAGCAGTTTGGGTATGGGTCCATCTTGGTGTCGTTCATTCTGGAACGCATACCAACCTTCCAGGGCCAAGAGGCCCCTGTGGCGAGTCCAGTACCACGAGAGCCGAGAATGGCTCGCTGGGCAGCACTGATGCCCAGATCTGGAGGCGGGCAACAGATGTCCTGGAAGCCCGAGTTCTTCAGATGGATACGGCGCCAACTGATCGTTGTGGAAGATTGGCCCTATGCGGAAACTGACTTTACAGGGGACCCGGATCTCCCGCTACCAGAAGGAGACCACTGGGACGAAGAGCTGGGTAAGACCTCATATTTTTGATTTTATGTTTATATGATTTTTTTATTAATACACAGTTGTCTTAACACAAATATACATGCATGTAGATGTAGGACCTGAGAGACCAGCCGGGATGTCTCCTATCTTCCGGAGGACACAGCTCGCCCCTGAGATCCAGGGGGAAGGTGCCGAAGGAGGGGCACTGGTTCAGAACCTTGAGGGGATCGTTCATGGGATCCCAGACTATGCCCGACTGTCAGATGTACCGATGGAGTACCAGCGCCATACGGTGGGAGTCCCAAATCGGCTCCACCGAATCCTGAGGCGGCTAGTGCGTGCAGTAACGTGCTATCATGAGCACCATGCTGATTAGTCTCTAGGATTTAGCCACACCTATTTTTTGAGAGACTCAGTGTCTCCGGATGTAAATCCCCTCTGCGGACAGAGGCGATCCCTACTAGCCCAGCAGGGGTCTAGCAACAAACAAACAATGCTATGACGCAAGCTCCTAGTTACGAAATGAAAGACTTGGGATAAGAGCCTACCTGGATTCCAACGCTAGATCTGAAGAAGAAGATGCCCCCGTCCTTCAGCCCTGGCAGATCACAATCCTTCCACGATCTCCGTGGAAGAACACCTGCACACAGAAGAGACGAACAGATACATGCATAGGAACCAGCATACGTAACTAAATATCGGTCAGAAAAGATATTACTCGCATTAACATGATCGCAAAAGGAGTGGAACCATAATCATAGTCATCTATTAAAGTGATAAACGAATAGAAGTTACAACCGAGTTCTGACGTCGCAGCCTCCTTCGTACGGGTCTCTGGTTGTCCACGTCTCGCAAAGCTCGCCAAGGAAAGGGAAACCTCTCCAGAGTCTCGTAACAATGATCTCCTTGCTTAATGGGCCTTAAGGGAAAGAAGGGATTCTTTACAGCACAAAGGCACTTGGGAAATAAGGAGATGCAAAGCTTCAGCACTTCAAGACTAGCTTGCCATGGATCTGAGCAAGCTTATATAGATGGGGAAGGAGGGAGTTGGGATCCCTATTATTATGGGATTGGCCCTATCAACAAGGAAGGTTCCATAGAAGGTGGCAAAACTACTTCCCTTCCATAGAACTCCCGTAGCCAAACCTCCCAACTCAAGATAGGCAGTGGTTGTGAGTTTGTTTGAACTCAACTTCCGCCATCCATATAAAAAAAACAGTCCCTAAAATGGGTGGCGCGATTGCTGCTCTATGACAGAGCGCCAAGTGGCGCGACCTCTTTACAGGATTTCCCTGAGTGGCGCGAGTACTGAACTGTCTACCCGCGCCAATGCAAAAAGAGCTGCTTTTCATGGATTTTGCAAGGAGATGTCTCAAGGGGAAATGAAGCTCATACTCAGAGGGATGCAATGATGATGTTTTCAGTGCATGACAGTGTTCACAGGTCACATTATGGGTCCTCCATTGTGCGGGACGGGGAATGGTAGGGACGGTGACAAATTACTGTGTAACAGTTGTAAAGGTCGTCTTTTCCTAATCATCTGGATGGACTAAAATCTGATTATACCCGGAGTATCCATCCAACAATGAAAGTGTGGAAGATCCAACTACCCTTTGCAGAATATGGTCCATTTTTGGTAGTGGGTAATTGTCTTTGAACGACACTTTATTCAGATTTCTGAAATCTATACACAAGCGAATTTCTTCGGTCTTCTTCCTTACTGGCACTAAGTTAGAAATCCAATTTGAGAAGTGAAGTGGAACTATAATACCAATAGTAAATAACTTGTTACCTCTTTTTGAATGGATGGAAACAACTTGGGATTCATTCTCCTCAATTTCTGGCGGAAAGGCTTCTGATTCGGTTTCAAAGGAATAATATGCTAAATTATACTCTTATCATAAATTTTCAGATCAAAATACTCCCATGCAAAAAAATCAGAAGACTAAGACATGAGTGCTGCATATTTCCCTTTCATCTCTTGGCTCAAGGATTTTCAAATCTTGATTATCTTGGGCTTTTCAAGAGTGCCAAGATTAAGATCTTCCACTCCTACTTATGTGGGAAGCATGGTTAGTTTGTGTGCAACATCATCTTGGTCAAAAAGCTCCTCCAAAGGCACAAGACCTCTAAGAATGGAATTGTCTTTCAACCAAAGTACTTTCATTTCTGCTGCATGCAATTCTTGATCATTTTCAGAAAATTGGTCATCCATTTGTAAATTCACAAATTCCTCTTCCATCTACAAGAATTTTCTGTTCTGTTTGTCATCTTGAAAGACCTGCCAATACTAAAAATTATTTGAAACAACAAGGTGATGTTTGAAATTTATCTCATACTTCTTTTTGGGATATAATGGAATTTTAAACATGCTGGCTGAAGTGGCAAGAGAATCAACAATAACATTGATGTCCCTTGCGATCAATGACAAATTATACTCGGTGAAGGTCTTGAGGATATCTAATACTGCATTTCGGTAAGCTCGCATCCTAGGATGTTTGGCCTGGAATTCCCCTTTGACTTGTTTTATTACCAATTCAGAGTCACCATACACAAAAATTTTCTTGGCACCTAACTTGAGAAATTTCAAGCCAGCTATTAAAGCTTCATACTCTGCTTCATTGTTCGAACAATCAAATGCTAAATTGTAAGAGGAAATTTTAACATTAGGAGTAATCTTGAGAGAATTATCTATTGGGCAGTGAATCCATACTCCAATGCTAGCCCCTTCCTTACCCAAGGCTCCATCAAAGTCCATGGTCTGAAAACCAATTTCTTCATCGTGATGCTACAAATCGGATAACCAAACTTTACTTGCCACTTGAGAAACGTGTACTGTACCAAAAAGTTCTATGTCTTTCACTGTTTCATCTATTTTTTGGGCTGATGCGCTTGGTTCGAAACAACTTGAAATATTTTCTTGATTTTTTGCATTTGCAATTTCTAAAACAAAATTTGAAAATTCAGAAATTTTTGTCTTTTCTTCAATCAAATTTTCTGAAGATGCTGAACACTGATCATTGAATAAGATAAAAGACTCTAAATCTGTGTGAACAACATGTATGGGGTGATTATTAGGCTTTTCTCTGCTATTTATCATGCAATTCAATTTACTTTCCTGATATAGTTTCCTGAGTTGACCAAATACCGGTATTGTAGAATATGAAAAGTCGAGCTCCAAGGTACCTCTAAGCTTCATCTCCCATGAACGAGAGAGAAAAATTCCATACTTGGGAGGGATATCAACCACAACAACTTCCATGAGGACATTCTTGGCTGAGATTTTCTCTAAAGACACCACTAGATCTTTAATGAGGCCAAGACATTTCACTCTACCTGAATCAAATGAATAAAGGTCATGACAAGGTCTTGTGATATCTAGGCCTAATCTGTCCATAATGACTTTGGGCATAAGGTTATACGATGCTCTGGAGTCAAGCATGGCATTATGGAGGATAAAATCGTGGATTGTGAGGCTAAGATAGAACATAGGGACCTCACTATCTTCTAAATCACCATCAACATCAGGCCCAAATAGAAGTTCGGGGTGATCATCACTTACATTAACCATATCATACATCTGATCGACCCTAAGCAACTTGGCTACTTGAAACTTATACTGGTCGTTCTTGACTATTTCAGTTAAAGGAATGGAGACTTTCAGTTTAGAGATTTCATTTTCAAGACTAAAAAGGGTAGAATGTTTTTCTACTTCATTGGATGGTGCTTCTTTCTTCTCTAGCTGATATTTTTACGAGATTTCCCTCTTATGTCCTCCACCTTGGACTTGTTTATATTTTTTCTGACTACTGGTAGAAGCCCCACTGCCTTTTTTAGGACTAGGAACAATAAGTCCCTTGCCTTTGCTTTGATTTGAAGTAGTTGTCTCTTTATGATGAGTATTGGTTTCAGAATTCTATTTTTTATGATTCGAGGTTATAGGAACATTCCTATTCCTCAAACCATACTGTTTCTGTACTTGAGTAAGAGCGTTCTAATATTCCCTTTGGTGATCTTATGTCCATACTAATATCATATCATCATTTGAAAAGACATATTTCTGATCGTCCTATGCATGAATTTCTGCAGAAAAATGATCTTCTCCACTGAAAAAAATAGGCTGCTGATTTTCATCAAATAAATGATTCTCACTAGAAATATCTTCTTCATGGGACCTTCTATGTAGTTTTTTTGAAATGGAGTGTGAATTTTCTGCTGACTTTGTGGATCTTGACCCCTCTGCTCCCTTTGCTTAATATTGTATTGAGGCTTCTGATTTTGATCCCTCAAATTGGGATTTCTAAAGGAAGGTTCAAATTGTCTATCAATGAAGGACATTTTTTCCATCATCTTCTACATGGTTTTGATCAAGGTGACGAGCTTGCCCTCAGATGAAGTAGATATTTATTCCTTGATAGTGACCCTTTTATCTATCTTGATTTTTTATTTTTTAATAATCAGGTTCGTTTCCACACTCACTGCATTTCTATGCATTTATTCAAGGGTTGATGGTAAGCTGGTAAGCCATATCAGGATCAAAACCATCAGGGTATTGAAGTAAAGCAAGGCCTGGAGGATGCTCGATATTTTCAGGAATATAATCATAATATTATTGAACCTAGCTATAAATTCTTGTACAGACTCATTAGGATTCCTTTTCAAGGTGTTATATTTAGCTAGGATTTGCAATGTATTCTTCTTCTCCTCCCATTTTGTCACAAACAAGTCAATAAGATATTGTGAATTATCTACTGAACTAGCTGTGAGAGAGCAGAACCATTTTTTAACCTATCCTGAGAAACTCTGTGCTATGATGCACATATTGGCATCATAATTGTCAATCTCTTCAAGATATATGAAATGAGCCACTTTTAAAATGTGTTGATAAGAAGTAACCTCTGATGTTCCATAAAAAAGGGGCAATATTTGACCATAATTCTGAGGTAGTGTAGTGAGTTGTTGGGGTAAGATCAACAAAGCGAATCTGGCCATTATTAATGGAGGGGGTTGTAAAGGTGTTGATGGAGTGAAAACTTGCAGAGGTAATGATGGAATGAAAGGAAGAGATGATGATGTGGCTGTGTGAGAATGCGTAGTAATAGGTGGTGAAGCAAAAGGTTTCTGTTGGTATTGGAAATAAGATCTGTCTGATGTTACTTGAAACTTATCCACCAAAACTTTAAGTTTGTAGAAATTAGACTAGAATTCACTATAAACCTAAAATAAGAAGACTTAGAAAATGGGACAAAGGCTTCAAAATAAATAATATCAAAGATAATTTCTGAAAGAAATGTTCCAGACTTAGACCTAAACAAATATGTTTCAAATTCAATATCATAGGAAAAATATTCAGAAGCAATTCTCGTAGGCAAGGAGTTTGATTTCACAAGTGGACAAATAACCTTTCCAACTTTGTGAGACTTAGTATTATTCTTTCTTTAAATATTATTAGGGTCATTGACAATTGGTAAGGGATTTGGGTTTGGATTTGACCTAGTGTGTATTTTGGGAGCCAATTTGTTTTTGAAAATTGGTACTTTGGATCGAATTTATAGAATCAACCTTCTTTCAATGTCAGAACTTGTCACCCAAAAGTATAACCTTCAATGAACTAAAGAAATTTTCCCAGGGAAAGTTTTTCAATCGCTCCCCGACAATGGCACCAAAAATTTTATCACTCCCCCCTACTTCCCAAGGCTGAGAATGGAGCTGAAGGAAGGTAACCACAGACCAACCTTTAGGTCAGGTTGTTAGCCCTACCAAGACCAGAGAGGGCTCTCTCAATGTCTCTTAGCAGTCAAAAGGATGTCTGAATATAATGTTTTAGGCTAGTTATGATTCTCAGTAGATTAGGTTTTTTGTTTGTTTGGAGTTTTGATGGATAGAAATGATAGTTAGGAAACTAGGTCTAGGGTTTTGGTCTGAATTCAAAGGTTTTTTTGCAGTGGTAAGGGTGAGGCAAAGTAGGTAAGCTAAGGAGAATTCTTAATTTTTCATTGCATATAAAATGAACTGAGAGAGAATCAGAATGAGCATTAGGTGAATTCATTTATCAGAAGAGAAAATACACTTCATGTAAATCTTACAAAAAACGGATCATGGAAAGCATGATTTCTGTTAACAAACTGATAAGACATAGCATAAAGAATAATATATGTGAAATATGGACAACATAACTTTCAACATGATAAGTTTATAGATAAAAACAAATGCTCAAAGGCATACCATTAGAGTCTCAACATTATGTCTACAACACTGTCTTTGATTTCATTAAGAAAAGCTTGTACAATAGCTCCACTGCAAATAACAACTATACAACATATGAAAAGACTTGAGGTGGAATGCTTATTGAAAATAGAGTTCATGAATCCTCATAGGGTTTAAATATTATCCAAAAAGTATCATAATTACATCAGATGAGCCACTTCCTAGAATCTAGAGAAGTTAGAAACTAATCCTTGAAATTTAGCTAAAGACTAGGAGTGAGTGTATCCTCCATTAAATTACATGTTTTTTTATTAAAACAACTCCAAAAATAGAATAAAAGAGATATCAACGCCTTATAAATAAGCCACTTCGAGGGGGCAACCTCCTTTACATTACATAAATGAACAATTCTTGGATGATTCAAATGACAAAACCTCCTTTCTATATATAGGAGTTCATGGGGTCACAATATAATCCTATCCAACCTAAAAATAATAATGTAATGGCAAAAATAACAATAGTGGGGTTTATGGGGTACAATAATAACAATATGGGGGCTACATGGGTACAACAATAACAGTAGGGGGCTACACTACCAAAAATAAGGGGCTAAACTAGTAATATAGGGACCTAACATGTTTCCTCATCATAGAGGAAAAAAAAACTAAAACACATCGAAAGACACCTCATGGGACAACTAGCATCGAATTTTTGGAGTTTTCCTGGCATGAAAGCTGTCTGAAGAACCCTATGCAGAAACATTGCGCTTGTCTGGAAGAAGCATCACGCCAGTTCAAGGGTGATTTTGACCCACTTAGGAGCATCCAAATGAAAATTTGAAAGTTATGCTGTGTAGCCATGTGAGTCTAGTTTCCAATGAACTTTGGATTTTTTGAAAAAACCCACAGGAAGACATCCAAAAGTGGGTTTTCCCAACCTCACTCCAAAAGTGCCATGCCTAGTCAAAAACACTAGTAAAAGCAGAGAAATGAGGTAGTTTTTTGAGTTTTTCATCAAAACCAGAGATAGTCATGGAAAACAAAGTCTATATATGGCATGTATTAATCAATATACACCCATCCATGTAAGAAAAACTTGATTTGGACACCATTAGAGAAAGCATCATGCCTTGATGCGACGACGCTTCTGAGGAGGCAAAATTTCTAGATTTTTGCAAAAAATCATCAAAAATACAAAAAGTGTTCAAAATTGACCAAAATTTGTTCTATAACACCTGTGGAAGATAGGCTAAACAACCATGGATGCCTTAGAAAGGAGTTCTAATTTGTCTTTCTCCTTGAGCTTCGTTTGAGCTTCTTTATGTTTTTTCTTCACTTGCCATGAGCCTAATTTGGGAAATTTTGTTCCCGGCGCAGTAGTGATTGGCCATATGCCTCTGGAGGTTATTGTTGTTTTTAGCTTTCTTTAGAAGCTTCTCAAGGTGTCCATTGATCCTATCAAGCCAATACTCTCTATCTTGATTTATTTCATCAAGAATTAGTTCATAAAAAGTCTGCCAAACCGTTTTAGGAGCTGATTCTCTTTCTGTTTGAAGCGCCTTCTTGAGGCCTATTGTTCTTGGTCTTCTTCTTTTTGTTCCAACTTATGAATCCTCTAGCTGATCATCATCGAATATTTCTTTTCCATTTCCTTTATCTGCATCAACATGTCCTTTGGCCTATCTTGGAGGAGTAATTTCACCTTTAACTGAAAATTCTCTTGCTGTAAGAATGTGATCTAAAAATTTGCAATTGAGAAAACCTCCCTCATTTCTTATATTTCTTCATCTTTCTCCTTTAAGATATCCTCAACTAACTTGTCCCTCACCTAATATTCCATGTAAACTTCTAAGGTTTCTTTTTCATCATGGTGTTGCAATGGTGACTCACCATCATGGTTAGGTGGTTGATCCACTATTTGAATTTTCTCAAGCGTAGCTTCAGGTGGAAATACACCTTTGATGGTTTTAGGAGAAAAAACCATTCTCTTTCCCTTCTCAAAGGTTTGAGTGATCTCAACCCTAGGTGCTTTTGAAATCTGAGTTTCCTGCTTGAAAATCCAACCTCCTTTGGCTGTACTGATGTTGTGCTATGAACAATAGGATGGACTAGTAGCAGGAGTTGATGTTGCTTTCTCCATAAAAACTTCCGAGGTCATATTGTTTGCTGAGACCTGGTGAAAAAAAATAATATTAAACAAACCATGGTGAAATAGACTAGGATTAAGATTTATACCTTTGCTCTGTTCTTTTTCTGCCATCTTGACCAAACTCCTGAATAGACATTTTGAAAAATTGAGTGATTTGGTAGCTGTGAAGTGCATTAGTAACCTGACATGGTATTGGTACAATTTTGAAAATATTCCCTCGCATGTAAAATATTTCATGATCAACTTCATTAATGGGGCATACTTATCAAGTAGATGCCTGAAAGGGAAAACATGTTCAGGTTCATCTTTGCAATGAGGTTTTAGGAACATTGGGTAGTTTTCAAGGTCCAATTCCATGCCCTTGAACCAAACTTCTCCTTCATTTGGAATTCATGTTGCTGAAGTGATGGCCTCTACTGATAGAGTGAATTCAATGCCTAATATGGTGGCCTTGTCTCTACTGAAGTTAGTGGCAAAAAGGGTAGTCAATGGGGCATGGAATCCTACCTACATGATATTTTCACAAAATCTCAGACATCCAGTGTTTTCAAAACATATTTTGGCATAAGGGGAGGCATTAAGTTCTTGCAATGTGGATGGCTCAAATCTAGAATGGTGGCCTCCCTTGTGAGATTTCTTTTCAGTCTCCATAGTAGTTGTGAACATAATGAAACCCTGCTAGATGGAATGAGTGGGTAGGGACAATGAATTTGGGAAAACAGGGGATATGGATAAGGTAGGTTTAGGGGTTGTGATGAGGTATGAGGAGTTTGAGGAAAATTCTCCCAAAAATCGAGGCAGTAGGGTAATATGTTAGCTTGAGGATATAGGTGGAATTTCTTGAAATAAGTATGGGGAGCTGGATCAAAATGGGAAAACACATATATTTTTGGTTTTCTTGTGAAAATGCAATGGGGACTTGGGGTTTTAATGAAAACAAGGGTAAAGGGGACTGTAAGTAATAGGGGGTGTTGTGGTAGGGTTTGTGAAGGAGGAGTGAAGGTTTAGATGGTGGGAAAAAGGGTCTCCAATGACTAAAAACAATCAAGAAAGGAGAAATCCTAAAACATAGGAGAAAAAAACCCTAAGGATAGAACACACTCATATACTTTTGAATTAACTTAAAGAAGGCAATTAAGGTAGCCACTTACTGATTTTGGAGGCCATAGGAGGTTTATACAGTTGTTTTGAAGCTTGGGTAGCTGATTTGAAGGCTGATATGTAAAAATGTAGCACTCTTTGAAAAAACGTAGTGCCGCCCCAGAAGCGTAGCGCCACCTCTCAGAAATTTCGCACTACCCCAGAAACATTGCGTTGCTCCCTTAGAAATGTCACGCTGGCTCCAGAAGCGTAGAATAATGGATTTTATTGCAATTTTTTCCATTTTTCTCCACCTTTGGCAATGGTAAGGTATTATGAAGGTGAGAGATGCACTTTATCGATAAAGAGGAGATAAAATGAGTGAAAGAAATAATTTTTTCTCTTTTATATCATCAACAAGACACCCTTTTTGTCATTTAGTGAAAACATGACCATTTTGAGGAACACTTTTATTTTATGAATATTTTGACAATGTAACAAGTTTTTTTGAAAGAAGACAAATTGTATTTTTTTATTCACCTACCTAAGCTAACTCCCTTTGAAAGATAACTTGTGTATGATGGAAATGACCCTTCTTTTGCCCTCTTTATGACAAAATTTGGACATTTATGGTGGTGATATGAAAGACACCTAGAAATTGACCTAGGTGAAAGCATGGTGACTTGACCTAAGACCCTAGATGAAAATGAGGACATGACTCATGAAATGACAATGACCATGAATAAACTGGAGGGAGTAGCTTTTAAAAAACCTAGACATATCCAACAATCAAAATTTTATTTTAAAACTGACTTGGAAATGTAAATTTTTTACCTAGGACCACTACTAGAGAAATTTGAAAGAGTACATTTTGATCACTGAATATTGGACACTAATAGGCCACAAATATGGCCTTATACTTCTCTATGCTTCCATCTGCTGCTTGCTTTACCTTGAAAATCCATCTCAAACCTACAATTGATTTATCTGTTGGTCTTGGGGCCGCTTCCCAAAAACTGTTCCTTACAATGGATTCTTATTCCTCCACCATTGCATCAACCCATATAAGTTTCACTACTGCTTCCTCGAAAGATGATGTCTCAGTCTCTACAAGATGAATCATTAGATCCATGTATCTAGTGTACAGATCAGGTGACCTTCTCTGCCTGTGCAAATTTGAAGGAGCACTCACATTCTCCCGCGCATCATGCACAAGTCTCTTAACTTATCTGGTTCTTTTTCTGCCTTCTCTGGATGGTTCTTCTTGAGTGGCTATCTCCACTTCCTATTCCTCAATTTTTGGCTACTCCAAATATTCCTAATGCTCTTCCTTTGGAGCTAAAAGAACCTTTGCTGGTGGGATTTGAAGCTCCCTCTAAAGAGAACACCACATCACTTTCTCCTCATAAAACTTTACGTCCCTTCGCATAACTGTCATTCTTAGGGATGGCAGGTATAAATGGTAGTTGTGGGGATTTTCTGTGTAACCCATAAATACCCCCATTTCCGCTATGAGGTTAGCTTCTTCCTTGATTCTTTGGAGACATGGTAGTATACATAGGCTCCAAAAATGTTGAAGTGTGACAACATTAGAGAACCTTTGAGGTATACAAAAGCCTCCTAAGAAAAATGTACAACCAAAATAAAATTTATAACAACCAATGGGATTCAAGATGATGATGTCAACCATGGGGGATAATTCACCATTTTTTGGGTAAAAAAGTAAAAATATTGAAAAATAATAAAATAATAAAACTACTTTTTCAACTTGTATTTTCAACTTATCTCGCTAAGGTTTTACTCAAATTTCGATTGGGAGTACTCATTGGATGAAAAATTTAATTCCTCATCCAAGGAGTACCCATGTTGCATACTTTTGATGGTTCGTGCAACACGAAAAGTGAGAAATACCTGAAAAAACGTGATTGCAATCACATTTTTCATGTATTTCTCATTTTTCATGTAGAAGGATCCATAAAAAGTATGCAATATGGGTACTCCTTGGATGATGAATCAAATTCTGCATCCAATGCGTGTTCTAGCTTGAAATTTGAGTAAACCCATAGGGAGATAAGTTGAAAATACAAGTTTAAAAAGTATTTTTTCTTTTATGTAATGTAATATTATTTTATTATTTCCATTATTATTTTATAATTTACCTAGGAGGCCCATTTTAGACCTCAAAATTCCCCTAATGAATCCAAATTTCTCCCCGAGAAATCCTCCTTTGGTGTAATCATACATTAATCTTATGAGGACTCTGGTTCTGCAAATAGACTGTTGTGTTGCATGCCTCTACCTAAAAATGTAGTGGTAGGGTTTTGTCATGCATCATAACCTTCACAACTCCCATAATGCTACGATTATTTCTCTCAACCACCTCATTATTCTGTGGGTTGTGGGGTTTTATCAACTCTCGTCGAATGTCTTCTTTCACACAATTTTTTTTGAATTCATTCGACAGGTACTCACCTCCACTATCGCTCCTGAGAGCCTTCACCTTCTTGCCATTTTCTTTCTCAACTAGTTCCTTGAATTATACGAACTTGGAGAATGTCTCATATTTCTTCTGCATGAATAAGATCAAACGCTTTCGTGAGAAGTCATCAATAAAAATGACAAAATATTTGTGTCTAGCAGTGGAGGCTGTCGAGAAAGGTCCACAAACATCATAGTGGATCCTTTCCAAGACTGCATGTGCTTTTTTGTCTCGATCATGGAATGTGTACTTCCCCAAGGTACATACTTTGCATATATCTTACTTCTCAAGTGCTCCTTTGGGGAGGTATATGGTTATTTTTTGCATAATATTCAAGGTGTCATGATGTAAATGGCCAAGTATTGATCCAAATGGAAAATGGAATCCACCCATGGTATTCATCCACCCATGGTATTCATCCACCCATGTTATCCATCCACCCATGAAATTTACCCATGGTATTGTAAATGGCATCGACCCATGGTATTTATTCACCTATGGTATTGTAAGTGACATCTATCCATGATATTCATTCACCCATGGTATGTATCGACCCATGCTATTCATCCACACATGGAATTTACCCATGGTATTGTAAGTGGTATATACCCATGGCATCCACCTATGGTATCTACCCATGGTATTGTAACTCTAAAAAAAGGCTATAAATAAAAAGCCTCACTTTTTAAGAGAATAGATTGTCCATCACAATGTAGCTTCTACAATTATTCTCTGTTTTAATAAAACAAGTTTCTTTGTGGTTTTATTTGTAGTGTGTTCTCTCTTTTTTCTAGCATTCTAATTTTGCAGATCTTGTCAGATCCATTTCAATTTTTTAGATCTTCCCCCCCCCCCAAGATCTAGATCAGTGGTATCAGATTCAGGTTACGAATCCATGGGAATGAGGGTTTGAAGCATATTTCAATTTCAGTGTTTTGAGCAAATCTTAGCAAACTCCATGAATTTTTTGGGCGGTTGGTTTCCAAATCAGATATGAAATTTTTGGTGAAAAATTTACAAAAAAAAAGACCAGATCTGGGTTCCTAGCAAAAAAATACCCAAATTCAAAAAAAAAAATCAGCCAAATTGGAGTTCGAATGAGAGAGATACCACTGATTCAAAATCAGTGTTGCGGAAATGTTTCTGACGTCAATTCATAGACGACGGATCTCCTGTCATTTTTTGTAGTTTTTAGTGCCAAATTTTAGAGAAATGGTTACCGATATGAACTCCCCTTGAAAAATCACCCTATTTCAAAAAAAAATTCGGTCGAATCGGAGTTCAGACGGGGGAATTATTGCTGATTTAAAATCAGTTATTTATTTATTTATTTATTTTCAGAAATTTTGTGACGGCGGGATAGTTCCAACGTGAATCTGAGAGTCTAGAGTCTCTATATAGATATTTAAAACACATCAGAAGATTAATAATAATCATTCTATTTCCAAAAATAGGTTATAATAAATATTCTGAGTTATATTGACTGAGTTATGCCCATTTTAAATCTGGAGTAGCATTTTGAGCGGGTTCCCTTTGGAGACGTGCCCTCCCACCCCACTTTAGTAGGCACCTACCTCACATTCATCAGTTTCATCATAAAAATGTTTGGCTTGGGCTATTTTGGGACATGCCCTCCCACCCCAAACTATGTAGGCACCTGCTACTTCATCAACAATCAACATCACAGTTATGGGTCAACTACACAAAATCCTTCTCATCGAAGTCCATTTGCTAGGCCACACACTGTTAGTATCACAATTGGTCACAAGTATTACAGGGTATCTTTATCCTTATATTTTCATTTTTCATGGTTTTGGGTCATCCAAAAACCCACAGTTCATCGAGTTCCATTTGCTAGGCTGCACACTGTCAATATCACAGTTGGTCACAAGCATTACAGGGTATCTTTATTCTTAGATCTTTGTTCATCACGGTTATGGGTTAACTACACAAAACCCTTCTCTTCGGTGGCTCTTCATATTCAAAAAAGGATTCTTAGGAGGGAGCTTCACATAATGGGGACCATTGCTTCTTAAGGAGGGAGGAATGATCCGAATGGAAAATGACATCCACCCATGGCATTCATCCACCCATGTTATCCATCTACCCATGGAATTTACCCATGGTATTGTAAATGGCATCGACCCATGGTATTTATTCACCTATGGTATTGTAAGTGACATATATCCATGATATTCATTCACCCATGGTATGTATCCACTCATGGTATTCATCCACACATGGAATTTACCCATGGTATTGTAAGTGGTATATACCCATGGTATGCACCTATGGTATCTATCCATGGTATTGTAACTAAAAGAAAGGCTATAAATAACAAGCCTCACTTTGTAAAAGGACAGATTTTCCACCACAATGTTGCTTCTACAGTTATTCTCTATTTTAATAAAACAAGTTTCTTTTTGGTTTTATTTGTAGTGTGTTCTCTCTTTTTTCTAGCATTCTAATTTTGCAGATCTTGTCAAATCCATTTCAATTTTTTAGATCTTGGGGGCCTCTCCCAAGATCCAGATCAAGTATTCTATGCAAAATTTCACCGACATCATGTCCCTGCACCTTATCCACCTTAATGCTTAATGCAATACAGTATTCCACATCTAGCTTATATAGGTTCTTCAAATGAACCCTAATTTGCTTCACCTGTCCCATGGCTATGTGTCTTAGGAATGAATTTCCTTTGCTAAAGATCACATCATAACCACTGTCTTCCAAAATTGCCACAAAGATGAGATTTTTCTTTAGGCCCGAAACAAACATGACTTCCTTGAGCTTGAGAGGGGAGGTTGAATCCCTCTGAAAGGTGACCGTACCAACCTCAGTCGTGCTATACCTTCCGTTGTCCCCAGATCATTGTGCATATGAAAATATTTCTCCTACAGTTCATTGAAAAACTCTCTACACCCTATCATGTGGAATGATGCACCTGAGTCCAAGTACCACATGCTCCCCATCACTGTGCTGGCCATGCATGCTAAGGGTAAAGTCAAGCTTGAACTATGAATCCAAGGATTCACTTACTTCTCCTCCTGACGTCTAATTTATTTCCTTTTTGTGTGGACACTTCGTGGCATAATGCTCTAATTCACAACAATGGAAGCATTTAATTTGGACAAATATTTCTTCTTCCCCCCTTAGCTAGAATCTGGTTTGGATTGAGATTTATTCCCTTTTCATTTCTTTCCCTTTCCAACCAATGCAAAGTTTTCTTCATCCTTGCCTTTGGATGAAGTCCCATCTCTAGTATTCTACTTTATTTCCTCCTATACCAAATTAGACCATAAGCATTCCTAATTCGGTAGTTTCTCCCTCCCATTCACCGAATCTTGGTAGTTATGCTAGCTCTTGGGAAGGCCTAGAAGGGCTAGGATTACCAAGTCATCTTTTGCAACATTAACACCAATCCTGCCAAGTTCATCATGAAATTTTGTGAACCTACTTAGATACTACGGAATAGTGTCATTCTTCTGCATCTTGATATTTTAAAGTTTTTCCTTGAGCGCCAGCTTCCTGTGGTCACTACTATTCTTGAACAATTATGTCAGTGCTTTCCACATTGTGAACAAAGTTTCTTTTCCATGCATATTTGAGACAATGTGATCCTATACTCCCTCCAATATTATTCTCTTCATATTAGCTACATATTTCTTCCACTAAGCAAGGTTATGGGCAACAAATTCTTGTGGTTTTGCAACATTTGTCTTGATGTATTCTAGTAATCCATTATCATGCAATACTTCCATGCGATGAAATTAGCGTTGCCTTCGAAGGAATACTATAGCCTCAACCCATTGAAGGTCATCTTCTCAACTCTGAAGAGACCTTGCTACACTGAATTGAAAATTCAGTTCTCTGAGGAAATGACTCCGAAATTCCTGCTTTAATGTGAATCCTTCTTTAATACCATGTAGAAATTATGGTGTATATTTGCAACTGCTCATGAAATTTTAATCAAAATTAGAATACACAAACCTACTTTGCTGCACTGTGGAATTCAATTCACAATCTAGAACAATAATTTTATACATGCAATAAGAAATAACACACATGCACACATTATTTTTTTATAGGGAAAGAAATCTACTAAAAACCCTAAATATTGCTTGCGTTAATATGATGAATAGAAATGTATTACAATTTCTTTTCTCCATTGAGCATAACCTGCAAGTGAATAACATATCTCTCTGCTCACTGAGAATATATGTCCTAGACTTAGTCAATTTATGCCTCTACTTAAGCCCCTATTTCCTTGCACATTTCCTCATAAATTAGGCCCCTATTATTTAGGAATTTCTCCAAAATGGATTGCGCAATTCCCAAGGTTGATCATCTAACTACATGCAACACCTACACACTCAAGACTAGTCTACAACTGATGTTACACTACCTTGGAATCTCCACCATAGTTGGGGAACTCAAATTCTTTGCATGCACTAGCTATTTTGGGATGATTAATCAATTAACAAGATGATTACTGAGTTTGACTGAAGTTCCACATCACAACTGACCTTCCACTAGTTCCTCCAACATTTAGAACTAGTTTAACTGAAAACAACTTGAAATAACTGACCTTGATTGCTACAAATTAGTAATTACACATCCTTAACTAAACTCGAACTTCTCTAACTTTAATTTACTGAGCTAACTAAGTGACAAGAGCCATGTCACCTCAATTAATTGCATCCAAGTTGTCTGTTGCTGTGGAAATTCAAATTTTCTCAATTTAATCAAGGAAAAATCAAATTGAGAAGTTCTTGCTACATTTTTCAACATTCAAGGAGTAAAAAACACAACCTCAACACTTCTAAAAACAACTGATTCTTGTTCATGACTTCATTAAACATAAATAACCATCAACAATGCTTTAGCCATTCTCTGATCTTATTCTTTCCTCATGTCCTTTACTACATGTATGACTGCATGACACATGAAGCAAATAATCATGTCATCCCTCTCAACTATGGAGGATATACACTTTCTTTCATAAAATATATGCATCCATGCTCCCTTTCAACTTGGGGAGATAAATCCATCATCGAAAACTATATTCTTCCATCTACGAAGGGAATTTCTTTTGCATCATCATATTATCAAAGAACTTCAACCTCCAGGAACATCATTCTTTATCTTCATATGGAAACAAGGTCATATTTCAATCAACAATGTAAAATTCAATGTCATCAGAGTTCTTAAAACTCCCTATTTCCATCATGCTCAACATCATCATAGAGTCATCATCAAGTATGAGGTGGGAATTCATCTTTACAACCTCTTGAAAACTATGTACCTGCAAATTTCATCAAAAAGTGCAACCAAGCACAAATATACATGTATAAGAGCATGAAATTAACTTTATCAAACTAGAGTTATCGAGGAGAGTATCTAGGGTTATCAAAACTTTGAAAATAAACCCTAGATATCCAAAAACTAAACCATGTTATGTTTTCAACCATAATGGAAGCATTTACACCTAGGGTTATACTTTCATGCCTTGGAATTTTACATCAACCTTTGCTAGGGTTTTGTCATAAATCCTAGATACAATTATCAAACCCCAAGAAGATAGGGTTTTGTCATATTCCCAAGATACTATCAAAAAACCCTAAAAATCAAAAGGATAGGGTTTTGTCAAAGTGAACAAATAGAAAAAGACAATTATTACAAGGGTTGAATTTAATCTAGAGATAAAACACCCTAACATCCTAACAATATAAGAATATTTATGATTCTATAAAAAAACCCTAGAGATGAGAGAGTCATGAGAAAAATGATCGTACTTGCTCATTTTATGGAGATCTGTTGCAAATATTAGAAATTTAAACATACCTTGAGTTACTTCTTTTACAAACTTTGAAAGGTCTCCCTCTAGAAGGGCTCCCTCTCACCATGACGATCTTCTTCAACGAAGCATCAACATCGTCATGGTCCATATTAATATGAGTCTACCTTTATCAAAGCATTCAAAGATCCAATTTGATAACCAAGTTTCTATTTTCCTCATTCATAATGCTCTTCATGGCATAAGATCAACATTTTATGTAATTGCAACATTCATTGACAAGTACCACCAAAAGTATACAAGTACAAGGGCATGGTTATGATTTTTACAATCTAGGGATTTAATGGAATCTTTTAGAGAGGGATATTTCCTAGGGTTTCCAGATCCAAACCCTAAGTTTCATGATGTTACCTTTAGAAACATCGATTTGGAATCTCAAATCCAATTCTACCCTCACAATGGTTTTCTGTTTCATCTTAGACTACCTACAAACCATAGAGACCAAAAAATAGGGTTTATAATGAAAGAATACTCATATTTGAATAGATTTTTCTATTTAAATATCCATCTAGGATTTATAATTCTAGATATTCAAAAAAGTATTCAAAAAATATAAGACTACAAATCCTAGACTCAAAAAATATAGAAAAAACCTAATGCATATTTACATTTAAACAAAAACTCACAAATGAACATGATATGTCATACATACCTTATAACAGCCTTACCTTACCTTTTCTTGAAAGTCACTGCTTCCAAAGGATAAAGTTGTACCTCCTTCAGTGTTTCCTTTAAGAGGAACTTCAAGGATGTTGAGACAAGATTTTATACCTTAAAATGGCTAACTATTGTTCCTTTGGTTGTGGATATTCCTTAATGTGATAGTCCGATTCTTCTCCTTGAGGAAGATATTTGTGGTTTCTCATTGATTGGTTTGCACAAAATTCTCCTTTAGCTTTCTTTTAATAATAAGATTGGTCTCTTTAAGGCTTCCAATAAATACACAAGGCGATCATCATACTACTCCAAAGAATTCATACTTGTTTTTTTTTCAATAGTCATAATTTTTTGGAGGGAGAGGTTGTTACAAGCCTTGAAAAAAACTGATATATTTTTGAATATGACTGTGATATTTTTAGATGACTTTAACTTCTGATTAGAACTTCCAAATGAGCTTAAGAATGTTTTTGTATAATTCAACCTTGGTAAAATCTTCGCTGGCTAGGAGATGCTAGCAGATCATCAAGACTTCATTCCTTTAGAGTAAATGCACTAAACCTTTGATCCGAATCAGACTTAATGTCACACCTCAGAAGATAGGGCTGCTTTCTTAGCCTCTTGAGGTACTTCGAGAACTTCAGATCTGACACAATTCAATTCCTTTACCACAAAGATTAATATACCTTTAATCCACACTTAAGAAGTCTTACTAAATTCTTGTTACAAAGGTTCAGATCGACATCTTACCTAAGAGATTATTGACCTTGGAGATGTTTTTCGGACCTTTAGATAGTGCCTAGAACTTCGATCTTCTTCACAGGATTTCCAGCCTAGACTAATCTTATTACCTATTTCTTTGGATCTCCAACAAATTATTTTTGTCTTATTAAATCTCTTTTATCTGTAAACTATTGTGGATATTCCACTAGACAATTCGTCACAATAGATCTAATAATAATATATTAAAATACTTTATTTTTGCATTATTACAGTTTTATTAAAATCCTAAATCTGTAGCTTTTACTATAATTAGTGCATGCATGCGAATGGAAGTTATGAAAAAAAGTAGATAATGAAAAAATAATCTCATGCACACAAAAGACACAAGATATACTCTCTTAGAAACCTTTTTGAGAGAAAACCCAGCTGGAAGGTGAGGTCGTTTAACTCTCTTTCCCTGTTTGGAAATATGGTTGCAGGTATAAAGAAGTAATGCTTATGGCCAATGGGATACTAAAATGCACATATCCTCTTTGTGTGCTCTACCTCCTATATCTCCTAGCTATATTTGCTCACCTATGGAACAAAATTATCTCAAAATAATGGAATTCCTCTTCCTCTTAGTGTCCCGATTATAACACAAATCGATAGCCTACTAATGGTTAAGTTTGACTACATAAACTATTAACTAGAGTTACAATATAGAATCTTCAATATTATTTTACATAATAATAATGTGGCTAGCCCCTTTTCCACAAATAATGGGGGTTGAAGCGACATCATCCCGAACTATAGGTGTGAAAACATGAAGGTCAACTTTTGAGTGGCATAACTCTTGCATACAAATTCCAATTGATGTGCTTCTTGTGCAGTTGGAAAGATATACGTGTGTATAATAGCATGAAAAGGTGAGACGTTAGAGTGTCAAAGTTTTACCCCAAAAAACATCGTTTGATGCCTCAAACTCTCCTAGAAGGTTTCAAACCCTATTTTGCCAAACTAGGTCTCACTGGTAAAAATGGTCCCGTGAGATGATTCCTCGACTTTTTACACTCCAAATTCATTGAGATGGATGAACAAAAATATAATGATCTAATATAGATCAGATCTCCTCATTTTGGGAGGATTTTATTCCTCAAAATATTTTACTAAATGAGGTGAGGAAAATTTTCCTCCACCTTCTCTCTAGTGTACCATTTAGCTTTGCTTGGAAGTTGTCCCTCCAATCCAATATCCCAAAGGTCATGCTGCCATTGTCTTGTAGTTTTGGAACTCTTATACAAAAAAATATCTTCTATTAACTCTTCCTAAGAATCTGGTGCCAAATCATCCACACAAAGTAGGACTTGTTCCTCTTCCTGATTTAGCATGGAAGGCTCACAGAGTTTCAAATTCTCTACATTCACAATTGAGTAAATGTGAATATATGGGGGTCAAAAGAGTTGATAGGAATTATCAACCACCTTTTCCAGTATCTCAAAGGGACAATACCTCATAGCCTTGATTTTTTTAACAGGCCCCTGAAACCTATTCTTCTTCAACTATAACCATACTCTCTCTCCCACCTTGAGTGACTTCTTTTCTATGTTCTAATCATGCTTGGGATTATACTTCTCCTATGATTTCTGCAGTGTTCTTGTACATATATATGGATCTAACTAATATTCTCTATAAATTTTTCAGCCCTCAAAGCATCTCTTGTAAGATTTTCCCTCACTCCTCCTTACTGCCCATATGGAATATCCAAAGGTGATGGTGGAAAATATCCAAAATATTTTTTGAATGGGGACTTTCCTATAGAAGTGAAGACTTCTCTATTATAAGAGTGTTTTATATATACCAGATTTTCATCCCAGGTCTTCAGATTCTTCTGGTTGTATCCCCTCAGAAGCTGCACCAAAGTACCGTTAACTACTTATGTCTGCCCATTTGTCTGTGGATGGAATGATGTAGATTTCTTCAACTTCATGTCAATCTTATTCCACAATGTAGTCCAGAATGCACTGAGAAATATTGTATCCCTATCTGAATGATGCTCCTTGGTATCGCAAAGTGCACCCAGACCTGTCCAAAGAAAAAGTTTGTCACTTCTTTCCTGCTCATTGTCTTTTTACAGGGCATCAAAACACACATCTTGCTGAACCTATCAACTACCACGAACATGTATTCATGTCCCTTCCTGGTTGTTAGTAAAACTCCCATAAATTCCATGGAAATTATTTCCCAAGGATGAATAGGTACGGGAAAGGGATGATAAAGACCCCGTTTCCTATTGCTAGGATTGTTGGTACAACAAAGAATGCATCCTCTTATGAGCCTAGCTACATTATCTTGCATCCTGGGCCAATACACATACCTCTAGAAGTTATCCAAAATATTCCCTACAGCAAAGTTCCCTGCAACCTTGGAGGTGTGAGCCTCTCTAATCTGCTGCAATCACTCACCTTTAGGAACACATAGCTTATGCAGCCTGTAGAGTAACCCTTCTTGGAGATGGTATTCAACAATGTTATCGCCAACGTGCACATGTCTATGAATATAAAAATGCTGATACACCTCCTTAAAGTCCTCATCCTCAAAATATGCCTCTCTGTATGCATCATGGGTGAATGGTTGCATGTGCATAAGTGTCCCCAAAGATGTAATCTTTGATGTGGGTGGAATTGAAATCATGTCGGAAAACTTGTTAGTGCTTCCATTCTTATACTTGATCACCAATTGAAACTGATGTAAAAACCCCATCCACTTGTAATTCATGGTCTATTGTAGCTCACTCTAGGCTTGCAAGTACTTTAATGACTGGTGATCTGTGTGGATTAATGTCTCCTTTCCCATAAGATAATGCTTCAAATTATTCACAGCTTGTACCATGGCATATAGATCATTTTCGTAGGTATGGTAGTTAAGAATTTCCTCATGAAAACCTTCCGAATGGTAACATACAAGCCTTCCTTCTTGCATCAAGACAACTCCCATAACATACCCACTTGCATTTGTCTCCATGTTGAAATGACGTTGCAAGTTTGGTAATTCCAGAACTTATGCTTGAATAATCTTCTTCTTTAACTCCTCAAAAGTCCTCTATTGACCTTTCCCCCATTGTAAATTATTTCCACTTACTGTTATGGCGTGGAGTGATGCTGCTATCACTGAAAATAAGGCTGTGAATTTCCTCAGGTACTGTGCTTCCCCAATGAAACTTCTAACCTCATAAAAATTAGTCGGCACCAACCATTTCATGATGGCCTCCATCTTGGAAGGACATATCTTCATATCTCCTCCACTGATCACATACCCTAGCTACACGAAATATTGTTGCACAAACTCACACTTCTTGATATTTTCTAGCAGCTAGTGCTTCTTCAATGTTTCCAACACTTGTGTCAAATGTGAAATATTCTCCTCCCAAGTAGTACTATATACCAGTATATCATCCAATTAGACAATAAAAAGTGAATATATAAAAGGGCGCAATACATCATTCATTAATATCATAAACATAGGTGGTGCATTACATAGGCCAAATGGCATAACCAACCACTCATACAAACCTTGCTTGGTTTTGAAGGTGGTCTTCCATGTATCTTCTTCTTTGACTTGAACCCGGTGATATCCAAACTTCAACTCCAGCTTAGTGAAGTACTTTTCTTGCTGCAAATGATCTAGCAGATTGTATATCCTAGGAAGGGGGTATATATTCTTAAGTGTGATTTTATTCAATACCTTGTAATTTATACACATCTTCCAAGTCCCATCCTTCTTTGGCATAATGATGATGGGTGACCCACATGGTGATGTACTCGATAAAATGACACCCTGTTCCAACAACTATTGCAACTGTTTCTTCACCTCACTTTCTTCTATAATATACTGCCTATACAACCCAATATTTGGCAATGGGGAGTTTGACAATAGCTGGATCTCATGTTCCACTTCTCTCTTAGGTGGTAACCCTTTGGGATCTCAGAAAAAATCCTTGTGTGCCTGTTAAAAATCCTCCAATTATTGTTTATTTTTATTATTAAACCCCTCTACGGATGCCTTGTCTCTAATTGAATCCTATTCAGACTGAATTTCTCTTAAAAATAATAAAACATACTTCTTGCTGGAACTGTTCAATTTCTTGTCTTGGTTGGCACTTACCATTGAAATTTTTGACTTTCCTTTGTGCGCGTTGATGATGAAAGATTTTCCATCCTTGATGAGATGGTATTGGTTGGATCTCCTCATGAATATTGCATCACACATGTACATGTATGTATTCCCAAACATGACTCCACATACATCAAGGGGAACCACATCCAGAGTCTACTTCATCAATAAAATCAACACTGCTAGAAAATCTAATTATGCACTATTTTTTTACCTTCAGCTTTGCATCCTTATTTACCCATCCCAGTGGATATGGGTTTGGGTGATCATGAAATTCCAGCCCCAACTTCTTGACTAGCTCCTCTGTAATGAGATTCGCCTGCGATCCTGAGTCAAACAGAGCATTAATCTTTTTCTTCTTGACCTGTATCTTTATATGGAAGAGTTTGGTCATTTCTTTCTCTTCTTGTTGCTGAAGGCTACTCAGATTCACCTCCTTCTATACTTACATAAAAACAATCTTCTCATCCACATAAGAGCTTATTTCAACTTGGTTTCTTGAATTAGTGGCCACAAGATTCTTCTTATTATTATATTTCTTCTTTCTCATCGGGTTTAGCTCTAGTTACAACTTCCATCACTTCTCCTCTGTATGATCATCAATGTTGTAGTGGTTTCTAGGATATTTTCACTCATGTGCTGTGGAGTTCGTCTTTTTATCATTCCCCCTTTTTTCTTTTTCTTCTCCGCCTTAGAAGCTTCCTGTTTCTCCTTCTGCTTCGATCCACTTGATTGCGCTCTTTTCAGGCCTATGTTCTCCTGGTACTCTACCTGTACACAAGCTTGATCCACTGGTTTGGGCTTGAAAAACATCAATTTCTCATGTAGATGGTAGTGCAGACCCACCAAATATTTTAGGAGTATATCTGGTTTCTTTGGAGAGATACCCAACATTATAGCCATCTTTCTTAATTCTGTGGTGTACTCCTGCACACTTTGGTCCGAGTTTTTCCTGAAGTAATGCCACCCGATCCACTAGTCCTCCACGTACCCATTGGGATAAAAATGTGACTTAATGAGGGTTTTTAAATCTTCCTACTTAGTCACTGGAGGTTCTCCCTCCAACCTTAAGGTTTCCGTGTAGCTCTCCCACCAAGTCAGTGCATGGCCCTCCAATTTCAGCCGCGTGAATGAAAATTTCTACTTCCTCAATCTGATGGACATTGAAATAAATTTCTAGTTGTTGCAACCAATGGTTCAACTTCAGAGCGTTGATATTGCCATGGTATGGCTTGAGATCGACTTTTTCTTCCATTTTAAACAGGGATTTATTCACGACACTCGAAGCAGGTTGATATGGTTTGAGTTCTTTCTTCGACTGGTTCTCCATTTCTTCCCTATATTTTGATCTCCGTTTAGATTTTTCCTCTACATTTGAACCCTTGTCTTCTCCAAATATCCCCAACTTTCCATTGAAGGCCACCATGAGGATTCTTGCATCAGGTTTGATATCTGTGATTTTTTGTTCATGCCATGTAAACATTACCTTTATAGGATTAGGAGGTTCGTTTAGAGATTCATTGACCACGATTAGGGTTTTATGATTTTCAGCCCCGCCGATCTAGATCCCTGCAATCTCCACAAAATACCCAAAGAAACCTGCTCTGATACCAATGATCTGTAAACTACCATGGATATTCCACTGGATAGTTCATCATAACAAACTTGATAATAATATATTAAATCACATATTTTTACATTATTATAGTTTTATTAAAATTCTAGATCTGTAGATTTTACTATAATTAGTGCATGCACGTGAATGGAAATTATATAGAAAATTAGAGAATGAAAAAATGAGCTCACACACGCATAAGATCCAAGATATGTTCTCTGGGAAATCCTTTAGGGAGAAAACCTAGTTGGAAGGTGAGGTTGCTTTGCTCCCTTTCTATGTTTGGAAATATGGCTGCAGGTACAAAGAAGTAATGCCTGTGGCCTATGGGCTGCTACATTGCACCAATCCTCTCTGTGTGCTCTATCTCCTATCTCTCTTCCCTATCATTTTTCACCTCTGGAACAAAATTCTCTTGAAAGAATGGAATTCCTCTTCCTCCTAGTGGCCCAGTTATAACACAACCTAATAGCCTATTAGTGGTTAAGTTTGAGTACATCACCTATTAAATAGAACTACAATATAGAATCTTATAGATTCTTTTACATAATAATAATGTGGCTATCCCCTTTTCCATGAATAATGGGGGCTAAGGTATCCTCTAGAACTATAGGTGTGAAAACAAGAAGGTCAACTTATGAGTGGCATAACTTTTTCATACGAACTCCGATTGACACGCTTCTTGTGCCATTGGAAATATCTCTCTGTGTATAATAACATGTAGAGGCACGGTGCTAAAGAAACAGAGTTTTACCCCTAAAAAATGTTGTTTTATGTTACAAAACACTCTCAAAAGGTTTTAGACCCCATTTTGCCAAACTAGGTCTCGTCGGTAAAAACAGTCTCGTGAACTGATTCCTCCACTTTTTCCACTCAAAATGCATTGATATCGATGAAAAAAAATATAATGATCCAATTTGGATCACTCTTCATAATTCTAGTCTAGGTTTGAAACCTAATTTCAAATATATTGACTCATAAACAAGCCCAAAAACATATTCTTTCAACTATCTTTTTCCCTACACTTTAGCTCTGATACCATGTTAGAAAATCATAAGGGAAGAAAAATTTTCTTATCTTGATAATTACTTGTGATATCTTAGTATTATTATTATATTCTTTTATGTTTTTGCCTTCTTATCATCAAGAAACTACCAAAACATAAATGCATGAAGATCAAAACAACAAGGACACATGATATAAGCTCTCAACCAGAGAAAAGCTCCTCTCCTAGGGGAAAACCCAAAAATTATCTCCCCTTCTTCAAGAACCAAATCAAATGAGACAACCAACACCCTATGACCAAGACAAATACCTCATTCAATCCACCAAATCAACCTCCCAAGAGGATTAGTCAAACTCTAGCCCATTTCTTTAAAATTCAACACAAGTCAACTCTTCAAAATAAGTCAACAAGTGTCTCAGCCCTCTCTACAACTCTGAAATTCGGCCTGTACCTTCGAACTTGCAATTTTCTTCTTTTGTCTCATATTTCTTTGCACATGTGGTAGAATAAGAGTAGATTTTTTTGGTCTCTAGGCTTCGTCGCTTGGACTCTTTCCTTCTTGTAATGTCAAGACCTTCCTTTTTAGGCCCTTTGCACTTCTTTATTTACTTATAAGCTGCAGATCACATCTTTTTCTTGGATGGCCTCAAAATATGTCGAATGCACAACTATATATAATGGTTGAAGCTCCTTAATGAGGCTGACATGAGGAGAGAGCAAGATGACTTCGTGGAGGAGGTTTACATGACCAAACTACACGAAATCATTTTTCATTCTTTGATATAATAAACCCAAGAGGGGTCTTTTACATGATGATTATGACAATGACTCATGAATCAACCCTAGAAGCACACAATGGGTACCTTGAATTAGAAACATAATAAATAGAGCATGAAATTCATGCTTATAAAAATAAATAATTTTCTTTTATGATAATTTTTCTTTTGACAAATACATAATAATTACATTATTATCCAAATACAATTATGAAGACTGATACTAGTTACATCTTCAACAACAGAAACCTTCCCTGTTTTAAAGGAAATCTTCCTGCAATATTCTTCTTTGACTCGAACTTGGTGATATCTAGACTTTAAGCTTAGCTTGGTGAAGTATTTCACTTGCTACAATTGATCCAACATATCATTAATCTTGGTCGGCAGGGGGTACCTATTCTTGAGAGTGATTTTGTTCAATGCCTTGTAATCAATACACATCTGCTAGGTCCCATAATTATTTGGAACAATGATGATGGTTGAGCCACATCGTGACGTATTCAGTCAGATGACAACCTATTCTAGTAGTTGTTGCAATTATTTCTTCACTTCACTTGCTTCTATAATAGACTTCCTGTATAACCCAATGTTTGGAAATGGGGAGTACGAAAATAACTGGTGTTGGGATATCGTTTTGTCATATTTTTCAATTCTTTATTTAACCATCTTACTGCTCACAATGTATACCCATGACCAATATTTAACTTCTTATTATGCATTCTTAGCCTTTTGAACCCAAACCCTTATGGCACACATATTGAGGTAAAAGTTTCTTATTTATTAATTCCTAAGTTTTTAATGAATTAATTGGATTTTAAGTTGATTTCACTAACGATGGATTGTTTAATTTAGTTTTAGTACAAATAGTGCAATTTCGATAGTTGATTGTGTTTTGCATGTTTTTTCCCTTCTAGAAGAAATTCCACCACATGGGTTTTGAAACCTAAAGTGTCAAAATAATTATAGAGAGGTCAGATCACACTCAGGTTGTAAACACCCCCCCTTACCCTTAGGAGTGTATTTACTATGTCAACCCAATTTCCTTGGTATAGTTAGAGAAATGGGGTAAAATATTTTTGAATTCTTCCAAGTTTCCAAAATTCAATTTGAATGTCATCATCGTATTTTTCTCGGTGAGACCTTTTTGGTGATATAAATTTTGTCCTAATCGGACTCCAAGACTACAAGCTTTGGTCCTTTAAAGCCTTCTTAATTCCATTTACCAGCTCAATTTTCCCTACCACGTGACTCCCATGTAGTCCCCACATTGTGCCAACGTGGCATGTATAGATACCTTATTCTTTGCTTTATACCATACTATTACATGTGGGTGTGTTTTCCACACACACACACACACACACACATAATAGTGGCACACTTTTCCTTTGAACCCAAATGCTCCTGTGTAATTACCATGGAATTCCCTTTTCGTGGTCCTCCACCATTCGATGGCCCACGACAACCAACAGATGGGCACACTAATACTCGCATGAAATATGATGAGAAAATGTAGGCCAAAGGAAGTTCTGAACCATGTCATTATGCTAGCAGGGATATGTGAGAAGGGTATATGGTTCAATTGGTCTCAATTCCTGTGCACTGAGTTCTTGGCTAATGTGTGCAAAGTTCAGGAGGAAGGAAAGCAATTTTACTATGCATGTTTATTTCTCCTTATTGCACTCATCGGATGGAAGATGCCCCAAGATACAAAGTTCCATGATATTGAGCCAGACTTGTGCGAATCCGCGTGCTACGCCACCCTATGGAACTCAAAAATCCCAACCAGAGTCACGAAAAACAAGATTTTTTGGGTGTTATTCGACTCTGCACTTTTCCCGGCCATTCAGTCAAAGCAAAGGTTATTTCCAACCCTTTACGAGAAGTATAAGCTGATTCCAGACTTCAAAGCCACGTTCCACAACATGCACATCCGCGCGAAGGGTTCTATAGAAGGAGTTTGGTTTGACCTACCATACTTGGTCATGGAGGATGCCATGGTGTGCATCATAGCAGAATGGCTGCCTACCTGGTTAGAGCTGTGCAACACTGTGGGTGCCTATTCATTAGTGTTGAAGACTTCGACCAAGCTGCGAACCACCAAGGATACACAACTGAAAGAAAGGAAGCTGAAGTAGAACCTGAGCCTACTACGATGAGAGAAAAAATATATTTGGAGAAGGAAGTAGAAAAGGATGGCGAAGGCACCAAGGGTCCTAAGATGTAGATTGCTAAAGGCACTAAGTGCGGGTCTCAAGGCACCGTGGGTCCGCGCAAGAAGAGGAAGGGGTTCAAGTTGGTAGGCATAGAGGACTTCACTCTCACTGAGGATTACTTCACAGAGATTGAGAACACAGTAAAGTCAACCACAGAGTATATCTGGACTTACATGGAAGGGCAATACAAATTCGTTCTCGAGGGCATAAAATCAGGCATCTAGAAGCTCAAAATGTAGGCAAGCGCGATACAAGAGATCGTGAAGTAAGCGAGCCTACAACAAGCGAGCGTGAAACCTCTAGTCTTAGATAGACAAACATGAAACCACTCATCACGATGCTACCATCCCCCTCGGATAACCAACCACTTCAGATCCTCGCGCCAGCCATTATAGTTGAGATGCTTACCTTTTGCGCTACCCTGTGAGCATGTGGAGAGATTAACATCAACCTAGCGATGCTACCAGGCGGAAAGCTCCATGATGTCCACATCATGATCATGGACGAGTTATAGTACTAGGAGGCCTGTGCCTTCCACGATACCAATGAGTCTCAACAGCAAGCAACATCGTTGCAGCAGAAGCAAAAAACTGTAGAGGAGGCATGCCGTGAAGCTAAGGGTCGCCATGCCGCATTAGAAGCAATGATCGATCAAGTGTTCGGTGACCTGCCAGAAGTCACTATCCTTGCATCAACGGTGCCAAAATCAAAGTTGGAAATATTAGTCGCTATGCTAAAGGCATAATGCACAAAGATCCAGATCGTCCAGGAAAATTTCGAGCAACAAATCATCGAGCTACAGATGAAGCTCCAGTCTAAGACACCACTGGAGGTCTGAGCGCAACATGAAACATAGGTAAAGGCAGCCACAAACAATGTAGCAGTAGTAGTGGCTGAATGTGGAACACCCTTGGATGAAGCCATGGGAATTTTACATCTGTCCATAACGACCCAATGGTCCATTAGTTGAGAAAAGAGCTTCACATCAAAGAGCAGCAGTTTACTAAAATCAGGATGGTGGCGCCAACATTAGTAACTACATAGAGGCTTTCCTGACTTCATGAAGGCAAGGAAGTTCAGATAGATATTGAAGACCTGCACCACCGAGAGCATCTATTGGAAACAAGGATGAAAAATTGGGATGAGGAAGCCATACAACTCGCATAATCTTGATAGTGCTCTCAAAAGCTTCCAACAAAAACAACGTAGAATCAATTTGGTAGCTGAGGGGCCAACAACAGAAAAATTGGTTGATTAAGTGTATAGTGTTTCCGCGTAGAGCATTGAAGTCATCTTGCCACTTCGGAGCTTTTTTGAAGCATTGGAAACGAATATGAAGGCAACCACCCCACAGTGACTCGGGATGAGTCATGAGATTTTTTTGGGGGCTTGTTGGAGTGCAGGGTTCCCTGGGGTGTATTTTTGGGTTAGTTTTGTCTAAGTTTTGTTATATGCGCCACGTGAAAATAGTCAAAGGGGCTTTGGGGTAGGTCAAATTTCCTTAATCATTGTAATGGGTTTAAAGGGAAAAACCATGAGTCTCAAACAATGGTTTGAGACCATGGTATGTGCACATCTATGATAGTATAAATATGTAAGGACTGAGTCGAGTAAGGATATTATCAGATATGCAAGCATGTTTTGATTAATGTTTTGATCTAATTCTGGGTTTGTCTGGGTAGAAAGGCTCATGCTGGTTATGTGCATGGAGACCTAAGTTCCGAGATGTGTGTGGAAAAGGTAGATTTTACTGAATTGAAAGATCTCATAACAAAGAAGAAATTTTGCGAACCTAGATTCTTATGTGATTTTCTTATCTGTTATTTGCTATCGACGTGAATCTATTCTGTTATTTCTTATTTACTTCTGTTAATGGTTAATTGCATCTATGCGTGAATTTTTCGATGTTAAATGAGTAGATCTGAATGAAGTATACTGTGCACAAAATATATTAAGTATTCTGTGATAATCTACGAAAGGGTTAGATCTATTGATTGTGCATGCGTGAATCTGTCATATTAATTGCACTAAGTATAATCATGGCCACCACATCAAAAGCTTCCCCAGGGTGTAGACACTTGGTTCCAACACCCCCCCATACTGCTTCGGGTGAAACTTTGATCCGCACAAGCATATCATTGCCGAAAGGGCCAGTATTTGGAGGGTTTTGTTGGTTGCGCAATAAATATGAACCTGGGTTAGGAACCCTCAAGACAACATCACTTTGTGATAGATTTAATCTTTTTCGGGTCCACTGATATCCCCTCCTTGGAAATAGCAAATACCAAGTAATGAATCTGAGACTGAACGAAACTTCACTTTCTAAGCTTGGGATACAACTGATGCTCTCTCAACAATATCAACACTGCTACTAGGTTATTTTCATGCTCCTCCTCATTCTTTGAATATATCAATATATCATCAATAAACACTATCAAAAATTTGTCAAGGTAAGGAAGCAACACAATGTTATCAAAAACATGAAAGTGGCTGGAGCATTAGTAAGACCAAAAGGAACCACCATAAACTCATAATTCCCATACTTGGTATGAAATGAGGTCTTGTAGATATATTTTTCTTTGATGTGCACCTAATGGTATCCTAATCTTAGATCAATATTTGCGAAAATTGATGCTCTCTTCTACTGATTAAAAAAAATCATGAATCTGCGACAATGGATATGTGTTCTTGATAATCACCTTGTTCAACTTCCTGTGTTCAATTCATAACCTGAGAGTGCCATCCTTATTCTTTAGAAGAAAAACTGGTGCACCCCAAGGTGACACACTTGGCCTTATGTATCTCTTATCGAGCATTTCCTTGCGTTGCAAATTCAATTCCACCAACCCTGGAGTACTCATCCTATAAGGTGCCTTAGATGTTGGTGCTTCTCTTGGAATCAACTCAATGGAATAGTCCACCTCTCTATGAGGAGGAAACTCTGAAATATCTACAAGAATCACATCTTGAAATTGCTGTAAAATAAGATACCTCTTCAGGACTTCATCATCCTCAACATCCTTCCCATTATCACTAGAAATATGCACTGCAAACAATACACATCCTTTGTTGCACCTGTGATTTTCCTGCATAGCTATGGCCATTCTCACTGATGTAGGATTCTCTTTCCCTGCAAAATTCTCCTTTCTCCATCATTATCCAGGCACTCAATAGCCTTATCATAGCAGTCCACTTTAGTTCTATGAATGAACAACCAATCCTTGCCGAAAAGCATACTATATGATACTAAAGGAAGAAAATTTAGCTGTGCCAATGTATTAATACCATTTATCTCAAATACATAAGATCTCACCTAATTATGAACTCTTCTCTTGGTCCTTTTAGCTAACAACACCAACTAAGATTCTTCATACACTTATTTATTCAAGAAAAACTTATCCACTAGGTCAGGATTGATATAACTATAGTTAGATATAGGATCAATAAAAGTGGAAACAATTTATCACAAATATTACCTTCCATCTCAATAATGGATGCCTAATGATCAGCTTGCCTACTATCCACTACTGCATAAATATGAGGAATAATCTGCCAAACATCTCCAACTATTTGTGCCCCTTGAACATTGTAAATATGAGGCTTTCCACACTGGTGTGATGGAAAATATCTCCTGTGATGCTCTCCACCACAAGTCCAACACTGGAAAGGCTTCCTTCCATCACCCTTATTATGCTTCTGAGACTAAAATCCACATCCTTTGCCACTACATTGAAATTATTATAAGGTATCACGTTCTCCTTATCACCTACATCGTGAGGTCTTCCTCGCTTCTTAGCCCGGTCTATTTTAGTCTTATAATTACCTTTCCAATCCCGTTTGGGCTCAAACTTGTGCTTAGACTTCTCATAATAATGCTTCAAATTCCTAATGAATTCCTCCAATGATTGAGACTCATCATACTCAATATAATATTTAAATTTTAAGGGAAATACATTGATGAACCTTTTTACCTTTGTCTTTTCATCCTTGAGGTAGGGTACATACCTAAAATAATCCAGAAACTTAGTCATATATTCTTCATCTGTCATAGAACACATATTCAACTCATAGAACTCCTTGGCATTTTTGTCATAATATCTCTCATACAATTACTTCTTCCTAAATAGTCATTTAAACTCATGCCAACTCAACTCTTCTACCTTGACGCCTCTTACACACTTCACATATTCGCACCAGATATATGATTTTCCCTTGATACTAAATATCACCATCATGACTTTCATATTCTATGAATAATCATCCAATTCAAAGAAATTCTTCATCTCAAGTATCCATGCTTTTGTATCTTCTAGTTTTTTCACATCCCCATAAAAATTAGGAGGCTTGGATTTCTTGAACTCCTCTGGAAAGCATTGCTTCTCGCTCCTCCTATAAGGATGCTGACGGGAGTGATGATGATCTCTATTATAATAAAAAATAGAATAGAATACATGAACACTACCTCTCCTATCAGGTGTATCCAACCATATGCCACCTCTAAATGTGTTATCCCAATCTAACCTATATCTTGATCGAGACCTGCAACCATATTCCCCATTAGTATATTCCTCCTGTCCATGACTGAACCTTAGTTATTCCTACTTATGCAAATCTAAAAGAATCTGAAGGATCATTGCAGTAACTTCTTCTTGTTTTTCCTAAGTTCTGGCAAGTCTTTCCCATGACTCAATCAAATTGTCATAATTTTAATTTAACACCTTCCTTTGCCTGCATAAAACATAGACCATGTAGCCAATTTAGCAACAAGCCATTCGATCGATTAAGCACTTCCCTAATTCGTAGTGAAATACGAAGAACTCGATTCTCCCTGGACTATTTTCATCGTTGGCATAAAAGAAACATATTGAGCTTGCATATAAAATTTGACATTACTTATGGATTACTATTAATGCTGCGGAAACACTTAAGGAAAATAGGGAATGGCGTATGGTGCATAATAGAAAAGATAAGAAAATTGACAAATTGGAATCATGTATGAGAGGTTGGCAGGGGGAAGAGAGAAAATGAAACTCAGAGAATGACCATCATATTAATTCTTATCAGCACATAAATGAAGTTTGGAAAAATGAGGCATCCTGAAGATCAAGTAGTGATGCATCAATCGATATTAACACTGTAAAAAACTCAAGAGAAGAACCAATATTAAGAAAATCGACAAGCAACCAAATAATTTTTAGCATCGAGTGGACAATTGAAGAATGGAGTAACACCAAGAGAAGCATCACTAAAACTCATTTGTCCACCGAAGAATCTAATGAAGAGCTAGACGAAGTTAAATAAAAAACAAATAAAGATGCTATATTAATGGTTACACACATCTCTGTTAATAACATAGGTAACAAAAATGTTGTAAACATTTCTTCTTACGAGCTAAGTAAGGATGAAACAAAGGTCTCAAGTAGAAGACTAAACTTTTCCATAACCCCTGTTAGGGTCCTATAAATTCTTATAGGGTCACTTGATTATAGCTAATTATTATTATATTTCAGATGTTGTAAATAATATTCCATGTTGTAAATTATTTCCAAAAAAAGGTCAAAACCTTGAGAAAAATTAAAAATATGCTTTCAAGTCGAAATGTAGCATTAAAGGATAATAAAGTATGCTTAGTTTAAATTAATCAAATATTTTAAATGTGATTAAATAAATTGTAATAAGGCCTTCGTACTATAGTTTTGATTTTATTATAGAGTTGGAAAAACAACAAAAGTGTTTTTCGGTTTGTGTTTAAAACATGGGCACTCTCCAGCCACACGATCAACATCCACGCTAGATCTACGACCCTTATCGATTTTCGGCCCCCCCTTGCCATCCTGCCTTTACCGTTGGGGGCGCAGGGGGGGGGTTCAAAATGGTGGTTTCACTCACCACGATCCCACGCAATGTGTCAGGCCCTCCGCTTTTCGCGCCCCCACCCTCACAATACCACAAACCACCGCGACACCCCTCTGAAATCTGCCTATCCACCCTCCTTTCCCGCTCTGCTCCTGCCTGATCCTGCTCCTGCTTACCGTTCCATTCTTGCGCCTTCCTTCCACGCTCACATGTCAACTATTTCCTCCAACCATCTGCCTCCACATTATCTCCCACCTCCATGTCATATGTCTGTTTCATGGTCAATTAAAACTATGTTTTTTCCCTATACAACACAATAATTTCAAACATGGCTTACATAACAAATGAGGATGAATTTTTAAAAACCAAAATAGGTTTTTGTTGATAATATCCTCATATACAAAAAAACTCTCTCAGTTTTCTAATAGCTATTATGGATTGGGAAATTTGAAAGAATCTTTGGAGGCACATTTTCTAGAAATGTCATGTTTTGACATCTTTTTGTAGAGAATATTGTGGCCAATCAAAGATGAATATTGAGAAAATGGAGGAGGTTTATGCTCCTAATATCACAAAATAAAAAAACCTCTCACTTTTCACATAGGTATCAGGGATTGGGAGATCCACTCTCATCATTCAACCTATTTTTCTCACTTCGCAATGTCCTGTTTTACTTACCTTTTTACAGAGCATATTGTGAACAACTGGAGCTGAATTTTTGGAAACTGAGAGAGGTTTAACTCCAAAAAATATTCATCTACAATAACCTCTTTCATGTTTTACACATATATCTCGAATTGAGATATTCAAAGGGATAACTATACCCTATTTTTCAGAATTTCGGGAGAAAAAAGCTCAAAGACAGTTAGTGACTTGGAGGCCACCTCATCAAATAAGAGCTGCTATCAAATTCAAATTTCTCTTTTTCATAAAAAATCCACAAAGATAGTGCCAAGAAGATTCATTAGTTTTAAATTTCCTATATTTCTGTTCTATTTTTGTAACACAATTTTCAGATATTTGGTGAATAATTTGTATAAATACTTCATCATTTGAAGTAATAGATGTTGGGGTTTGTAATGAGAAAGACTACCATTCATTGTAAATATGTTCACTGAGTTGAAGTGACCTTTTATAGTAATACAAGACAAGTTTTTTCAGGATTCATGTGCCATTTTATCACTTAGAAAAATGTGAAACATTACTTGACATGGTCATACAATTCATTTATCAAATGTCTCCTTAAGTCATTCAAGTTGGTATAGGAAAATTTTAATTTTTACATATTTAACCTATCCTAAGGTTCAAAGCCACGTCTATTTAGGTAATGTCATGTCCTATCATTCATCATTAGGTGTCATTTTTAATTTCCAAAGTGTTTAAATTTGAAAAGGATACTTAAGCCAGTTTTACAAATTTTCCTAGCGTTTTATACTGTGAAATAGTAGTTTTCGCTACGAAACTTCCTAATAGTTTCGTAGCGAAACTGTCGGAGAAAAAACTAGATACGCTATGAAAAAATATTTTTCTATCCATCTTGTCAAATCTGATGTAAAGTCTCAGTTCATTATTGGAGGAGTTAGGGTGGAGGTCATTCGAGTTTGTTAGGGTTAATTCAAACGTACAAAGATAAATCAGAGGTCATCATTACCCTTTTTAGCATGAATGTGTCATGATTAAGGAAAGAGTTTTCATTGAAACCATAAAGGGTTACCCAATTAGTATTTTTTTCATTCTCCACTTTAACTTTACATGTTATTTGATTTCTGGAGAGCTGCTTCATCGAGAAAAGCAGGTTGCTGGCATTTTCAAAGGTTGCAGGTGTCATCAAGCAAGCGAGGCTAAGAAGATATAAAGCCACGATGGCTGCAAGGAAAAAAACTAACAAAGGTGGTCATTGCCACAGATATGAGCCCATGGACATGCATTTTCTAAATGAATACCCAACTTCCATGGAGGTATTCAGAAGAACAGGTTGTTTTCAATTCTGTCAAATACTGCAGGGTTTTCATCTACAGTTTTCTAAATATTTTGCTAAAATTTTCACTAGAACAGCTTCAAAGGTGGGAATGCTAAACCTCACAGTAACACCATAAAACATTTCAGCAGCAACATGAATCCACAGAGGAGGGGAACAGTGGTTTAAAGGCATCAAGTTCACCATGCAGGACTGCAAAGACTTCATCAAACTAGAGCATAGTGAAATTGATCTCACAAATGATATACCAAGGAGTTACATGAAGGAAAACTATTCAAAGTTGCTAATGATCATTCAAAATAATTTCACCTGTGAAGGAAGGTTTCACATGGTCTACTCCTACCACCTCAGGCTTCTTCTAAATTTTGTGGGTAAGAGGTCACTTGAATTTCCCTTTTATTTATACATAAGTCTAAGTAAAATGTTAGATAAGGTTCAAGTTAAACCAGAAGGTAATGAAACTTCTCTTTTTCACCATGGTTTGATTAAGTTGTTGGTGTTAGAGGAGTTGAAGATATTAGGTAGATATTGGACCTCCTTTCTGTTCATGAGTGGTTTTGAAGTTGATGTTGTTACTCCTAAAAGAGTTTCCAAACCTAGAGATATTTCATCACCAACAGTGGAAGAGAAAGTTGAACCAGTGAGTATGGAGGCAGAGCCTTTGTAGAAGATTGATACACCTAAAACTACACCTACAAAATAGAAGCCAACAGTTAGCAAACATAGCAGCAAGAGAGTTAATAGGAGCCAAAAAGTGGCTAAATGAAACTTAGAGGACATCTTGCATGCCATTGACATTGAAGAAACTCCCATTGTCCAAGTTGAAGATGTTGAAGAGGGAGGAAGAAAGCTAAAGAAAGGAAAGACAACTAAAAAACTAGAGTTTGCAGGAGATGATGATGGTTTCATGTTTCAACCTAGAAAGCCAATGAATAGGCATGCAATAAATGTCATTGAAAGCAGCAAAGAGACTCAGAAGGTCAGTGAAACTGCTCAGCCACCAAGCATCATATCTATCTCTTCCCCCGCAAAAGAAGAGCTAGTTATCAAACAAAGGAAGGGTAAATAGAAAATCACTGAAAAATCAGAAATTGAAATCCTTAAAGAGAAGATGAAGGTGGCAGAGGATGAAATATTAGTTTTGAAGAAAGAAGAAAAGAAGCACAAGGTTCAAAAGGTTCAATTTGAAAAAATGAAAGAAATATGGGAAGAACAGGTCATAAGTGTTTCAAAGACCTTGGACAATACAGAGAAATTGATTAAATTGACTCAACAACTAAGAGGAGAGGTCAAACACATCAGAAAGATAAACCTACATTTACAATCCAAGAATAGGGAATTAATGGACAAAGTGAAGGATCTAGAAGAGCAATTGGATCTGATACATGTAGAGTTGGAAAAGAAAGGATTGAAAATGACTGTGGTTGAGGAGCCTATTCCTCAACTGATTGTTAACGAGGAGAAAACACCACAAGAGTGACAAGGTAAGATGGAATATGCCTTAGGAGGTTCATTACATGTAGGGAACCCAAGTTTTGTAGCTGAAGGTAATTTTGAAGGCAATTTTGAAAGGGGAAATTTCTGGGCTTTTACACAGTTTCGTAGCGCACCTCTGGCTTAAAGCCATAAATACGCTACAAAAAAACCTGTAGCTGCCTTTTTTCTTTTAAAATCAGTTTTTGCATGTTTCAAGGAGGGGGATTCATGGTGGTAAGGTGTCATGACTTGATTAACATGATGGAACAACAAAGGAGTGAAGTAAATGGATGTAGAAGTCACTTTTTCCACGCTACCAAAACTCACTATGAAACTGTCCAGTTTTCGTAGTGAGCAATTGTTTGAGTTTTTGAGCATCTTAAAAGAAGTTTTTTCCAGCTGGAGTCCTCCAAAATGTCAAGGGAGCTTATTTTTATGCGGAATTATGAACTACGGATAAAACATTCTTCCCTAAATGTGGTGCTATGCATTTAGAACAACAGGTTAAAGACTTTGCAGATACTTTTCCTAACAGTAAATAGACACACAGAACAGATCAAGAAACTTACTTGGAATCCAAGCGCTTCCAATTCTCCTTATGTTGCTCTTGATGTAGCTTCAAATCCAAGCTAGATCGCCAAAATATTTCCTGCAAGAATGAACACTAAACAACAAAGAGATAACAATATACAAATGCCTATTCAAGTTATTCAGTTAAATCAATGAAACATGAACCATATACATTAGATAAGAATTAATAACATGGAAGATAGAAGCTTATAAACATACATATGTGGGAAAGTAAACATCAATATTTATTAATGGATATAAGGGGAGGTTACAACCAATGATTGATTTGATGTCACCATCTCTAGCATCATCCCAACCTCATCATAATGAACATCTCTCCAACAACATATCACTCAAATCAATTCCTCAATTGAAATTCCACTAGCATTTCTCTACTTAAATTCTTCCTTTCCAAGCACTAGGATCTGTGCTCAATTTATAGATGAGATGAAGGTAGTTTTACAATCAATGACTTTCTAATAATAGGCAAGACATGTTCCCAAGCTCAGAGGTATCAAATGGACACATGAATTCGAAGTTTGACACATATGCACTCTTCTAGAAGGCACTGGCCAAGTGGAGATTCCGGAACAATGAGAATTTCGGTCTCAATTGACCAACACACCCTTGAGTGTTGGGAAGTGCTTTGCAGAACACCTTTGAATGGAGGTACTTGCATATGCAATGCACTTAGCCCCTTGAGAGACTGCATTGGTGAGCTCATAGGTGTTATAATATATACTTCAAATCTTGGAAACCTTGCAATGGAAGTCAGGAATGATTTGTCTTGTTCTTTGGCTTAGGGCATATAGCAACTTGAAATGATAGGGGATGATAGAACCTATTCATTGGTTATGGGGATGATGTCTAGTTAAACCAGGTCATTGGGGATGGTGCCCAAATTGATCTATAACAGATTGCCCCCTAAAGCATGAAGTCAAAATAATAATAACAATATTTTTTGAATGAGATGCTTTACACTCTGATGGGCTGGAGCTAAAGCAGAGTGGCGACCTACATAAATATTACAATACATTACATCATGATATATCCTCTTGATCATAAATTGCTGAGGGGAGGAATTCCCATGCTCAACACGTAAACTTTCTAATAACATGTACATAGTGCAGAAAGTCATCTACATTGTAATGTTTCCCAAAATAGACATGCCTACAAATATAGGCCGATGTTCAGATGATGATCCATATGTAAGGTCACCATACAGATGATGTGTACAAAAATCCTGAAATCGCAACCCGGATGGCTGAAACTAGATCCAGGGTCTTATTATCTCATTCACTCAATCATTCAGGTACAAGTCTAGCCATGCGAATATATGATTTATATTGAACATGGGAAGACATCGTTTGATTACCAGCCAATGATGTGAGCTGTTAAAAAACGCAAGAGAACCACCATTGATGTCAATGGCCCTCAAGAGACTTTAGTAAATTTCGTAAGGCGTGAATAGATGATTTGATGTCGAACGACAAACAAAATATTTCGGTCAAAAATTCAGAAGCAAGGATCTTGTCGATGCTGTAACAAGCCTCATGGTACTGGAATATGATGTTTCTAGGTGAACTTCTTGGATGATGATTTGTCGTTGACATGAAGCCACTTTATTGCGAAACGGGAGTTATCGATTTCAGAGACAAAGGATGACTTGATACAACAATGTTCAGGGATGAGTATCATGAGAATGAAGGTTTATGAGTATTGCAGAAGGATGAGTATTCATTGGATGACTTCTCTTGAACATATCATCGACACTGAGATGAGTTGGCAGCATTAACCCAAAACCGAAGTGAAGGTATGATGAACCATAGGTATGAATGAACAATCAAGAATATTACCCAACCCAAACAGTCATGATGATGGAGTGAAGTGTCATGTTCAAGAGCGACCTGCTACCGTAAAAATTTCTGTTCACTTTCCCAAATTTTCCCTGGTCATTTGTCAACTAGTACCTCTTTATTTTTTAACAAGCTTCAGGAGGATAACATTTTCTTGATATATAATTCAACCCTTCAGGTGAACAATGTATTTCTATTTAACAATTTAACGAGTCTAGCGATGAATGAAACTCGATTCTTGCCATGATCGAAAATCGTGTCGCTATTTTACATTTTAACGAGCCTAACGATAGTGACAACCTGGTCCTTTTTCATATTTATAGAGTTTGAAAAAGAGGACGAAAATAAAACTCCATAAGTACTTTTTTGTAAAGCTGTCGCTCAAATCTGAAAAAGTGTAAAATAATATCTGAGAGAACCTCTTTAGTCATGTTTGACCAAGGTATTTCTTTTTCATAAATAATCTATCTCAGTCTAGAAAAGGATTAAACTTATACTGAGTAGATATCAATTCATTTAATTTTATGAGATCGAAAAGACAAGTGCTCGACAATATTTTCACATTATCGGAGTCTGAAAAGAGCTGAAAGAAAAATCCAGGGGTTCCTTTTTTTGCTGTTATCGAAGCTTGAAAAAGAGATAAAAGTGCACTTCAAGTCCTTTTTCGTTTTTAACAAAGCTCAAAAAATAAGGATAAAAAGTATGCTTTGTGGTAAAATAATTCTCGAAATAAATCTGCATGACTAATCTGTTCATCAGTTGTAAAACCTGTTCAGATCAACATCAAATGGATTAAAAATATCTGTTTCACGATAAAAACATAATAAAACCATAGTCACAACAATAAATATTCATTGCAAATAATCAAATGACTAATAAAAAGAGTTTTAATATTCATTTTTACCATTTGAAAGTTACCATTTGCATTTTGGAGCTCTGAACTTGTTTCCCCTCGAACTTCAAAAATTGATTGGGTGCAATATGTAAGAATGTTTTGAATGTCCCCTGTAAGAGCACATGTCGAATGCCCCCTACAAGAGTAGGTGTCCCCCAAGATTAATTTCATTCCCTAGTAGAGTTGCCAATTTGTTATGTGGAATTATGAATTATGGATAAAACATTCTTCCCTAAATGTGGTGCTATGCATTTAGAACAACAGGTTAAAGACTTTGCAGATACTTTTCCTAATAGTAAATAGACACACAAAAAATATCAAGAAACTTACTTTGAATCCAAGCGCTTCCAATTCTCCTTCTGTCACTCTTGTTGTGGCTTCAAATCCAAGCTAGATCGCCAAAATATTTCCTGCAAGAATGAACACTAAACAACAAAGAGATAACAATATACAGATGCCTATTCAAGTTATTCAGTTAAATCAATGAATCATGAACCATATACATTAGATAAGAATTCATAACATGGAAGATAGAAGCTTATATAGATACATATGTGGGAAAGTAAACAACAATATTTATTAATGGATATAAGGGGAGGTTACAACCAGTGATTGATTTTATGTCACCATCTCCAGCATCATCCCAGCCTCATCACAATGAATATCTCTCTAGGAGCATATCACTCAAATCAATTCCTCAATTTAAATTCCACCAACATTTCTCTACTCAAATTATTCATTTCCAAGCACTAGGATCTGTGCTCAATTTATAGATGAGCTGAAGGTAGTTTTACAATCAATGAATTTATAATAATAGGCAAGACATGTTCCCAAGCTCAGAGGTATCAAATGGACACATGGATTCAAAATTTGACACATATGCACTCTTCTAGAAGGCACTGACCAAGTGGAGATTCTGGAAAAATGAGAATTTCAGTCTCTATTGACCAACGGACCCTTGAGTGTAGGGAAGTTCTTTGTAGAGCACCTTTGAATGGAGGTACTTGCATATGCAATGCACTTAGCCCCTTGAGAGACTGCGTTGGTGAGCCCATAGGTGTTATAATATATACTTCATATCTTGGAAACCTTGCAATGGAAGTCAAGAATGATTTGTCTTTGTTCTTTGGCTTAGGGCATATAGCAACTTGAAATGGCAGGGGATGATATACCTTATTCATTGGTTTTGGGGATGATGTCCAGTTAAAATAGGTCATTGGGAATGGTGCCCAAATTGACCTATAAAACTTATCATCAGATATTTATGACTAAAAGGGAGTGCCATGAAGGCAGGTCATCAGGAAAAACAACATTGAAGAGAAGGGTCATCCATTCCTAAAAAATAGGGTTATGCTCCACAAGTCTAAAGATGTTTTAAATATGTAAAGTGGAAGTGAACTTGGTCATGTGTCCTTCGATCATGCAATATTTATTTTATAACCATCATGTAACTGTTTCACAGATAGGATATATCAATGTAATAAATAGGAGTTAGATTCCTATTAGGAGATGGTTTCGTTAAAGGGTAGCTATCAGTTTTCTGTTAGAAGTTATGTATTTCAGTTATGAAAGGTGTCATAGGAGAATTCAAGGATCTAGCACCAGGCAGATCATCCTTGTTGTAAAGAATGTCTATTTAAAGACAAAACATCAAAGTAGTAAGGGGTTGGAGAACTTTTGCACCAAATGGATGCTTTTATGTTTTTTGACCAATATCAGTACTACAAACTGACATTCTTCTTTGTAGACTTGAGATTCTCATGGTGTTTTTGATGCCTTATTGATATATATCTTTATATTTTAGCACTTGCAGTAGATTTCATCTCTAATACTCAGAATTAATAACATTATGCTCTAACTTCCTTTAGTGATGAAATGACTGTGTTTTCCTATGTGTTGTGTATGAGTTGCCTTTGTTAAATACCTCTATCTGCCTTAACTTCCATGTGAAGACCATTGTCACTGAAACTACTGATTGTTGACTCCATAAGCCCAATGGTAGAAAACCTACATTTTTCAACCTGCAATCATTCAAAACAAGTTAAAATTTCCATAGAGTTAGCCATCTAGTACTATCATTATTCAATATCATAAAACCCCCTTGAGAGATCCATCTCAAAATGAAGAGGCTAAGATTCAGTTAGAAGTGGTTTGAAACAATTACACTGAATTGTTTGATGAGTAGCCAATCAAGTTCAATTTGGTGATAACATGCCATATCTATGTGGTGAAGTGCTTCTTATTGTAATATGTTTTATTTGTTTTCATATGTGTTTATTTTCTAAATTACATTATAGAACCGATGACAAATAGGATTTGTTGAAATATGCACCCTATTCTGGCTGTAAGTAATTTTAATGTTTTCTTCAAAAGTCAAAGTAAGGAATTCTTAATTGTTCTTTAGTTTCAACTGAATCGTTCCTTCTCTGATGTTACATATCATTTTAAATTTTAAAAGATCTAGTAGTATGTATACCTTGCCCTTTTGTACTTAAGCTTGATACTTCTGCAAATTGATCATCCCAAGCTCTTCTAACTCCATTGCCAATGGCCTTCCCTTGCAGTTCCAACCAAAAAAATTCAAAAAACAAACTCTGAGCCCATTAACTAGTCTAAATTTACAGAAAACAAAGCTAAATCTCACAGAGAGATCCCTCTTTGAGTTTAGAAGGGCTAGCTTTTAGGATTAAAAGTGGTTTTTATGTTACCTCCGTGGTTTTTTCTTCATCCTTAGAGATTATAGAGTGATAACATAGTGGCGACCATACTAGGGAAAACATTTATCTTCCTTAGAAAAGTGTATCAAGTTCCAGATCTGATTATTGATGGTGGACAGTGACCAGACACAAGAAGGCTGAATTATTCATTTGACGACTCCATGATTCAAAGTATCCAAGTTTTAGAGCATTCACGGCGACTCCACTACATGTTGATAATATTTCTTGCTGAACACGATGACACAGTATGTGGAAGATATTATATGTTGTGAAGTTTTAAAAGAATTCAAGATTAAGTTAGAAGAGTTCCAAATTGATGAATATTTTTTAACGGCCATGTTTCGTTGTTTGAAATCCAGTAAATTTTCTCCTGAAGGTAAAATTTGTTTTCTTTAGTTAGTTGTTGAAAGATTTGAGAAGGGTATTGAACTTTTGGATTTTTAGATTCAGTCATATAAATTCCAAGATCCCAAACAATTCTCGGAAAATCTTCCTTCTCCAAATCAAGAGGAGATTTTACTGCCTTTTGATTTGCAGATTGATGAGAATTATGTTTTAAAGTTCAAGACTAAAACTCTAGAGTTAGAATCAGGTTTTAAACTTGAGGATATAATTGATGAAATCATCCATGATTGACTGGTCATTGAAGGCCTGAAAGCTAACATAATAAATCATGTTTTTATTGATCCTATAACATACTACATGGAGGTTCTTTTCAGCTTAAGTGTTCAACCATGTTTTCACAATAAGGAAAAAATCCATCAACAGTTGCCATTACATGTTACAACTTTGATTTTGTGGATAAATAGTCAAGTTTTCCTTTTTATTATGCTAACAAGCAGTCAAGTAGTCCACTTGTTTCAACAACTACTTGAATGGCTTCATTGGCATTTTTGTATTACTTGATTCAATATTATTTTCAGCAGTATAAGGTAGGTAGTAGTGTGCAAATAATCTTAGTGCTTTACGCATTCTTTCTAGTTTCAGTTTCATATTGCATTTTAGATTTCAGTTCAGTGTGTTTCAGATTTCAGTTTGCAGAAAGGTTTTGATTTCAGTTTGATATTTTCAGTCACAAAGATTTAATGGCATAGCATGTTGCAGGCTTTGGATCAGCCTAATGGATCAGGCTACTAGTCTACGGTGTTCTTGACACCTCATAGGGAGTGCCATCCCTAGTTAGAGCCTATGTTAGGGTCCTATAAATTTTTATAGAGTCACTTGATTATAGCTCATGATTATTATATTTCATATGTTGTAAATAATATTCCATGTTGTAAATTATTTCCAAAAAAAGGTCAAAACCTTAAGAAAAATAAAAAAATATGCTTGCAAGTCAAAATACAACATTAGAGGATAATTAAGCATGTTTATTTTAAATTAATCACATCATTTGAATGTGATAAAATAAATTGAAATAAGGCCTTGATACTATAATTTTTATTTTATTATAGAGTTGGAAAAACTAAAAAAGTGTTTTTCAAGTTGTTGTTAAAACATGTGCACTTTCCAACTGTCCGATCAACATTCGCGCTAGATCTACGACCCTTATTGCTTTTCGGCCCCCCATTTCCATCCTGCCTTTACCCGAGGGGGGGGGGGGGCTCCAAAGAGGTGGTTTCACTCACCTTGGTCCCACACAATGTGTCAGTCCCTCCACATTTCTCAACCCCCCCCACAATACCACAAACCACCGCGACCCTCCTCCAAAATCTACCTAACCACCCTCCTTTCCCACTCTCGTCCTGCCTGATCCCGCTCACGCTTACTATTCCATTCACATGTATATTTCCTCCAACCATGTGCCTCCACATTATCTCCCACCTCCATGTCTCCTTCTACCTCCATGTCATATGTTCATTTCATGGTCAATTAAAACAATGTTTTTTCCCTGTACAATGCAGTAATTTTGAACATGGTTTACAAAAAACTGAGGATTAATTTTTAAAACTAAAAGTTTTTTTTGTTGATAACATCATCATATACAAAAAAATCTCTCATTTTTCTAATAACTATTATGGTTTGGGAAATTTGAAAGGATTTTTGAAGGCACATTTTCTAGAAATGTCATGTTTAGTCATCTTTTTACAAAGCAGATTTTGGAAAATAAGAGATGAATATTTAGAAACCAAAGGAGGTTTATGTTCCTAATATTCTGAACTACAAAAACCTATCTCGCGTTTTACACAGGTATCAAGTATTTGGAGATCAAATCTCATTATTTCAGCCTATTTTTCTAACTACGCAATGTCCTGTTTTAGTCACCTTTTGCATAGCATATTGTGAACAACGGGAGCAGAATTTTGGGAAACTGAGAGAGGCCTATCTCCAAAACATCTTCATCTACAATAACCTATTTCAATTTTTACACAACTATCTTGAATTGAGATATTTAAATGAATAATTGGACCTTATTTTTCAGAACTTCATGAGAAAAAAGCTTAAAGACAGTTAGTGACTTGGAGGCCACCTCATCAAATAAGAGTTGCTATCAAATTAAAATTAATCTTCTTTGTTATCAAAAATACACAAAGATAGTTCCAAGTAGATTCATTGGTTTTTAATGTCCTATATTTAAGTTCTATTTTTGTAACACAATTTTAAATATTTGGTGAAGAATTTGTATAAATACTTCATCATTTGATGTAACAGATGTTGGAATTTGTGATAAGAAAGACTACCATTCATTGTAAAGCTGTTCACTAATTTCAATTGACCTTTTGTAGTAATACAAGACAAGCAGGTTCAGGATTCATGTGCCTTGTCTATGTGGTGAATTTCTTTTTATTGTAATATGTTTTCTTTGTTTCTTTTCTGAATTACATTACAGAAACTGTGACAATTAGGATTTGTTGAAATATGCACCCTATTCTAGCTGTAAGTAATTTTAATGTTTTCTTCTGATGTCAAACTAAGGAATTCTTAATTTCTCTTTAGTTTCAAATGAATCTTGCCTTTTCTTCTGTTCCATATCATTTTAAATTTTAAAGGATCCAATAGTATGTCTACCTTACCCTTTTACACTTAAGCTTGATACTTCTGCAAATTGATCACCCCAAGCTCTTTTGACTCCATTGCCCAATAATCTTCCCTTGCTGTTCCAACCAAACCAATTCAAAAACCAAACTCTAAGCCCATTACATAGCCTAAAATTTACATAAAACAAAGCTAAATCTCACAGAAGGATCCCTCTCTAAGTTTAGAAGGGATAGCTTCTAGACTTAAAAGCGGTTTCGATGTTACCTCAATGGTTTTTTATTTAGCCTTAGAAATTACAGAGTGATAAAAACCCCCAACCATACTACGATAGAATAAATTATCAGAAACCTTGAAGATGGGATACAAAATCTGAGGGAAGAGGATAGGGAGAAAATTTGGTAGGATTGTGCAGTCATCTTAAGAAATAAAAAACTTCCAAAGATAAATTTGAAAGATGGACAACTAATGGCCCTAAAAAACATAAGGAAAACTGATATAATTTTTATCTTTAAAGAGGATGAAAGGGGGGGCAACAATAGTGTTGGACAAAGAAGAATATGTCACCAAAATGAGGGACCACCTTTATAATAGTGGCATCTATAAGAAGCTCAAGGAAAACCATATTTCTAAGATTTCAAAGTTGGTTAGGAAGGCTATCAAGAATTATAAACTTGACGCTATAATGAAGAAACACCTTTCCCCAGAAAGTGAAATTACCCCGTGAATTCACGAAGCCCCAAAAATTCATAAAATAGGTGCACCCCGTAGACCCGTTGTCAACACTATTGAGGCACCCACATACAAATTACAAAAATATGTTGCAAGCACCTTGGCCCCACTGGTTGGTAAAACAAAAATCATACATTATAGACTCCCATCATTATTTGGAGCTTATAAATAAATAAAATCTTGATCCCAGGGATAAGATTGTAAGTTTCGATGTTGTCCAAATATTCACAAAAATCCCTTTAGATGAAGTTTTTCAAGTGGTAAAATAGGTCATAGACTCCCAGACTGCGAGACTTGTAGAGGTATGTCTTTATTCTACATTAGCCAGTTTCCAAGGTGAATTATTTGAGTAGAAATATGGAGTGGCTATGGGGTCCCCGTTATCCCCTATAGTAGCCGACCTTTTCATGGAAAATTTTGAGAAAAAATCCTTAGAAACATTCTCACTAAAACCTAAATAATAGATCAGGTTTGTTGATGAAACTAGTGTAGATTTTCCTCATGGGTACAATGAGTTAAGAAAATTTTCAGAACACCTTAACAGTATATCTAAAGACATCAAGTTCACTATGGAAGTAGAGGAAAACAATAACATCCCGTTCCTGGAAGTTATCCTCCTTAGGAACAAAGATGGATCACTTAGATATAAAGTGTTCATAATTAAATACCACATAGATAACTACCTACATGATGAGTCACATCATCATCTAATAGAAAAGATGGGGGTGCTCAAAACCCTCTTCACAAGAGCATTAATAATATTATACACGGAGTATGTTGAGGAGGAAATAAAGTATTTTAGAGAATTGGATATAAAAATAAAGACATCATCAATACCATCAAAAGAGAAAGAACCATAAATGAAACTAGACCCCCTTTGAAAAACTCCCAAGACACTAATAAGAAGGTTTATCTACCATACATTTGAGGAGTCATAGATAAAACAACGAAGGTTTTGAGAAAGAGAGAAATTGATAGCACTTTCAAGCCCTTGAAAACTATAAGATAAAAGATGAGATCAGTAAAAGATAGTCTGGATTGCCTCGAACAAAAAGGTGTTTATAAGGTCATGTGCTCATGTGGAGAATGTTATATTGGAGAGACAGGAAGATCCTTTAGAATTTGACTCAAAGAACATGGCAATGACATCAAAAATGGTAGAAATTGGTCTTCAACACTTACAGAGCACTCATCAAAGACATGTCACCATGTTTTCCTTGAAGACACTAAGAGAATCGCTAAAGAAAAACATCAGTACAAGTGAAAGGTCCATGAAACCCTCAAAATTAGAAATCACCTTCACAATATTAATAGAGATGGGGGTATGGAAGTAAGCAGGAGTTGGATCCCCTTACTCACTTAATATACCAAACCTTACAATCTTGGCTAAACCACTTACCCTCATCCTCATCCCCTTCTAAGCCCCCTTTGATCCTCTACCTCTTGCGCTCTCTCTCATATTCATCCCCTCTTAATCCATTCAATGCATTACCCTTCTCTTGATTCCTTACATACCTTCCTTAATAATACCCAAACTTAATTAATGACCATAACATCTATATTCAATTAAACCTAATAATAAAAACCAATAATAATATCATTGTATCATGAGATTGAATTTAATAGTTAATTAATAATGACTTTTAAATTTATGCTTTTGAATTAATAATAATAGTAAACATTAAAAACAAACATATTAATTAGCCCTTATAATAACAATTACTAAACCTAATAATAATTATTAACTTTAATAATAATAATAATAATAATAATAATAGTTAATACAAATAATATTTATTATTATTAACTTTATTATTATTAATTAACTTTGTTATTAGTATTAAATAATAATTAATAATAATAGTAATAATAATAATAATTAATACTGCTACTACTAATAATAATTAAATTTATTATTAATTACTAATCGTTATTAATAATTAACATCAATAAAAGTTAACCGTAATAACAAACCCTAACAATAATTATTAACTTTTAATAATAGAAATTATTAATATGTGCTAACATAATATATAGGGTAAATTTTCCATATTATTTATTTTTTCTGTGGATAATTTATCAACTCTCCTTAGTAAATATATTTTTTTAGGGATGATTGGTTGGATGATTCACATAGCTTATCCTTCCCTTCCATATTTATTATCCATCATTCTCACTCTTCTTTGTGGATTTTGTCCTTATGTCGAGTCTTGTTATAGCCTTGAAATGTCAACACAAAAATTACTACGGTGGAACCAATTCTGAATACTAAAGATACCCAACCTATTATTATTTTCCTTGCAACTCCTGATCTATGCCTTCAAACTTCTCAATGTATCTTCCATATCAAGAGAATACTAATTTACTTACTATTCAATTGATATGTAAGGAGAGTCAGATAAACTATAATCCACCATTCTCCTTGTCATCTATGATCTTCTATCTCTTACAAACATGTCATGTTAGATAAACCAAATATATACATAATCAAAATCATACCTCTGTGAAGTTTAGGGGAGGCTATCTCATCTGCACAATCAATCCATATTAGCATGATATATATATACATAATGACATCATCAAATCAAAATATCAAACTCAAAATACACCAACATCATGATGATGACACAAACTGCAATAATGATCACCATGATGTATGTTTGACCTACTATGCATGATAACCATAACAATCACAATGCATGCACAACAAACACATCGACAACTGAAATGCATGCATAAAAATCACATCTAGCCCATCCATTCCAATTCTTTGAACTTGGAAGCTTTGATACCAATCTGTAAGATTCCATGACACATTTATGAAAATTCATAGGCTCTCAAGGGTATACATGAGATGAGTAGTACTATGACATGACCTGACCTCCAAGTGTTGGGTGTGGAACTCGATTATCTTCCCGATTTATAGGTCTTTTTCAACTGCGTTTGGATCCCAATCCCCAGTGGGGGGGATTCCCCCTCACTATTTCTTTCTAGGGGGTCTAGGGGTGGAAAATGCATGTTTGGAGCCCGCCCCCCCCCCCAGAAGAGGTTCGGGGGAAACACCCCTAAATCTAAAAATAGATGAAAATTTATCTTGTAAAATGTTGTAATTTCGTAGTCAATTTGGGCCTGATCTAGGTGGCTCTAGGAAACATCAAAAATCAAAGTGTTAAAAAGTTTATGAAACCAATACCAAGCCATACATCTTAGCAAGATATTTTATGCAAATGACACATCAATCCAAGTCCGTATTATAAATTTGTTACAGTTTGAAGTTTGTACAAGAGAACAAAAAATGTAAGTCAAAAGTCAACCATAGGTTGCCACATGGTGCTCCCACAAGATGCCACATGGCAACCTAGTTAGTTGACCAGGTGGACCATAATAGGTGACATGGCAACACCACAAGTCGACACATGGCATGTATGTGACAAAAGTGGCATATGATGTAGACTAATGTTATGAAACCAACTTTAAAAATAGAAGAAAAGAGAGCTCAATGCCTTAGAAATAATCCACTTCGAGGGGGAAACCTCCTTTCATTACATATATGAACAATTCTTGGATGATACAAATGAAAAAACCTCCTTTATATATATAGGATTCCATGGGGTCACAATATAATCCTAGCCAAACTAAAAATAATAATGTAAGGGCACAATAATAACAATATGGGGGTTACAGGGGTACAACAATAACAATAAGGAGGCTACACTAACAACAATAAGGGACTACACTAGTAATATAGGGACCTAACATGCCCCTCTCCTTCAAAAAATTATTGTTCTCAACACTTGGGTAGCTATGGATGATTCTGTATAAAATTCTCATCCTCCCATGTAGAATCTTCAGTGGTTAAGTTATTCCACTTGATGATATACTATGAAATTGATCAATTTCATAGTTGTCGAGTTCCTATTTCCATGACTGCTTCAGGTTCCAATATGATTTTTCCTTCCTCATCAATTTCTGGCAATATTGTTTGAACTGGAAGTTTTTCACCTATAAACTTCTTTAAGCATGAAACATAAAAAACTGGATGCACTCGAGAAGAAGCAGGAAGCTCCAATTTGTATGCCATAGTACCAATATTTTGCAACACCTTGTAAGGACCATAGTAATTTGGTGATAATTTATTATCGTTCTTATCTTGCTCAAGGGACATTTTTTTGTATGGTTGTAGCCGTAAAAATACCCAATCTCCTACATCAAAACTTCTCTCGCTGCAATGTTGATCTGCCTGTTGTTTCATTCGATTTTGTGCCAAATTTAGGTTATCCTTTAAGAGTTGGATAACTCGTTGTTGATGCTCGATGTGATCTTCCACTCCTTGAACCTTAGAATTTTCTCTTAAATATGATGTGATCGATGGTGGATGATATCCATAAAGTGCCATAAATTCGGTCATTTTTGCTGCAGTATGGAAGGAAGTGTTATACCACCATTTAGCCAGAGGTAACCACTTGACCCATTGTGTTTTTTTATTAGACAAAAAAAAACGAAGATATCCATCCAAACATTTGTTCACTATCTTAGTTTTCCCATCAAATTAAGGATGATAAGATGAGCTATGAGCTAGTTGAGTACCCAAAAAGAAAATAATTCCGTCCAAAAATTTCCAGTAAAAATGGGACATCTATCTCTTACAATAATCTTTGGGTTTCCATGTAGCTTTTGAATTGTTTCTATAAATGCAGTAGCAACTATACTTGCTTTAAATGGATGAGATAATGCATAAAAGTGTGCATACTTGGTAAGTCTATCAACTACCCATTAGGGGAATTTTGAGGTCTAAAATGGGCCTCCTAAGAAAAATGTACAACCAAAATAAAATTTATAAGAACCAATAGGATTCAAGATGATGATGTCAACCATGGGGGATGATTCACCATTTTTTAAGTAAAAGGGTAAAAATATTAAAAAATAATAAAAATAATAAAACTACTTTTTCAACTCGTATCTTCAACTTATCTCCCAGATTTTTTACTCAAATTTTGAGTGGGATTATTCGTTGGATGAAAAATTTAATTCTTCATCCAATGAGTATCCATGTTGCATACTTTTGATGGATCCTGCTACACGAAAAATGAGAAATACATGAAAAACGTGATTGCAATCACGTTTTTCATGTATTTCTCATTTTTCGTGTAGCAGGATCCATCAAAAGTATGCAACATGGGTGCTCATTGGATGAGGAATTAAATTTTTCATCCAACAAGTACTCCCGCTTGAAATTTGAGTAAACACTTTGGGAGATAAGTTGAAAATACGAGTTGAAAAAGTAGTTTTTTCTTTTTTCCCTCTAAAATTTGATGATGTCATCAAATATTATCTTATTATTTCCATTAATATTTTATAATTTCCTTAGGAGGCCCATTTTAGACCTCAAAATTCCCCTAATGCACCATGATGACACTCTTTCCTTCGAACTTAAGTAATATTGTGATAAAATCGATTGAAATCTTCTCCCAACATTGACTTGGAATGGATAAAGGCTGTAGAAGACCCGAGGTCTTAATTGTCTCAAATTTATTTTGTTGGAAAACCAAACAATCCACCACAATATTTTTAATATCAGATTCAAGGACATCCCAAAAAAATTATTTCTTCACCCAGTGGTAAGTTTTAAAAAATCCTGAGTGTCCTCCTAAGGGATAAGTGTGTAGTTCCAAAATAATATTTTGTTTTAGTTGGGAATTCTTACAAAGAAATAAGCGATCTTTGTACCATAAGGAACCATTTTTCCCACTAAATGTATCAGATGTACTAGGATGTTGCTGCAACTTTTTAATGAGTGTCCACACTTCTTCATCCTTCTTCCATTCATCCCTTGCTTCGATTATCCAATCTGGTTGGATAATAGAAATGGTAGAAAGCAATGCTTCCACCTCTTCATCCTTTCTTGAGAGTGCATCTACAACAACATTTAGCTTCCCTTTTTTGTAGATGATTTCAAAATCATAACCCAAAATATTTGTGACCCATTTTTACTTCTTTTCTAAAGATAGTTTTTGTTCCAAAAAGTATTTAAGACTATCATGATTAGTTTTGACCTCGAAGTGTCTTCCCATTAGGTAAGGTTGCCATTTATTTAGTGCATGAAGTATTGCCAATATTTCCTTCTCATAAATAGTTTTCTGTAAATAATTTCCTTTGATTGGACGACTTTCAAAAGCAATCGGTCTTCCTTCTTGCATTAAAACTACACCAATTCCATTTCTTGAGGCATCACATTCCACAATAAAGGTTTTTGTGAAGTATGGTGTAGCTAGACTGGTGCTAGGCACATTGCCTCTTTAAGATGTTCAAAGGCCTTAGTTGCTTCAGGAGTCCATGAAAATGCATCTTTCTTCAATAATGTTGTTATAGGTGCTACTATTCTCCCATATTTCTTAACATACTTGCGATAATACCCTGTTAACCCGAGAAATCCTTGCAACTACTTTATGGTTGTGGGGACTTTCTATTCCTTAGTGGCTTTAATTTTGATAGGATCTACCTTAACACCCTCGTGAGATACAATATGACCTAGATATTCCACCTCTTGTACTCCAAAGAAACATTTTGGAGGTTTTTTCATTTAATTGTTTCTCCTCCAATAGTTTGAGCACCTTGTCAACATGTTGAACATGATCCTTCCAAGACCTGTTGTAGATTAGTATATCATCGAAAAATAATATCACAAATTTTCTAAGGAAGGGTTTGAAAATGGAATTCATCAACCCTTGAAATGTAGAAGGTGCATTGATAAGGCCAAAAGGCATGACCAAAAATTCATAATGACCCTCATGAGTTCGAAATGCTGTTTTTAGAATATCTTCAGTCTTCATTCTAATTTCATGATATTGTGAATGAAGATCCAACTTGGTAAAATAAATTGCTCCATGTAAATCAACCAATAATTCATCAATCATAGGAATGGGAAATTTATCTTTAATAGTGAGCTTATCGAGCTCCCTATAATCCAGACACATGTGCCATGATCCACCCTTTTTGGTGCACCAATACTACTGGAGCAGAGAAATAAATTTAACTAGGTTGAATTATACCAGCCTGTAACATTTATGCAATCATACGTTCAATTTCACTCTTTTGGACATAAGGATATCTGCAAGGCCTGATGTTTGGAGGAAAAATTCCTAGAATCAAATGAATAGCATGATCATGATCACAAATTGGTCGGAGTCCTTTGGGAGTTTCAAATAGCTTGGAATGATTTTCCAAGACTTTTTGGAGATCTGAAGAAATAAATGATTTTGACGTTGGAATTTCTAGTGAGCATAATTGTGCAACTACGACTTGTTTTTATTTCTTCAGAAGCTTTATCATGACATTAGAGATTATTACCTTTCCCGGCTTCCCTGTGATACCTCGTAATTCAACTTCCTTTCCTTTCAAAAAAAAATTCAAGAAAATTTCTTGAAAATTAAAATCTACCGTCCCCAAAGATTGCAACCATTGTACTCCTAGTACGACATCAACACCTCCCATTGGAATGGAAAGCATTGGAATATTCAATACATATTCCCCCATGGTCAGCTGGATATTATGGCATTTTCCAGAGAAATTTATAGTTCCTCCATTTGCAACCATCACTTGACATTCTGGTGCTGGGTATAGGAAGAACTTCAATTTATTGGCTACCTTACAATGAATAAAATTATGGTTCCTACCCGAATCAATCAACCCTATTAACTTTTTCTTCTTGACATGCCCTTCTATCTTGAGAGTTTGAGGAGTTGTAATTTTTTCAAATGCATTACATGATATGGTCACACTCATTTCTTCTTTCTCTAGGGTTGGTTCCTGGTGTATATCCTCTTCTTTTGAAGTTTCTTGTTCATTTTCTTCCTCCTCTTCACAATCTATGTAAAATAATTCTTTCTCAACACACTTTGGACCTTTAGTGTATTTTCTATCACAACTTTAGCAAAGCCCTTTTGCGATTTTTTCTTCCAATTGTTGTGGTGTCAACCTTGTAGGTTGTGAAAGTCGAGGAGTAGCAACACTTCCATATTTATAGATGTGAGTGGTAGGCTTCCTTGTCGCCATAATTTTACATTTTTTTTTCTTTCCAACCTGAATGCCTTCTCCAATGAATCAGGTTCCCAAAGATGAACCTCATGGTGGATGTTGTCCCTTAAATTCCTTATGAAGTCATCAATCTTGTGTTCCTATGGAATATCAGCTACCCTTATATTCAATTTTTGGAAGTCCTCAATGTGCTCCACCATTGAACCCTTTTGTTAAGATTTATAAATTGGCTAAAGAAGTTGTTTCTCTTTGTATTCTCATAATGTGCTATCATTTCCTCCGTAAAAATTGACCAAGTGACAAAATTTTTATGGGAGCAAAGCCATCGATACCATACAAATGTATTTTGTTCTAAATATATAGTTGCAATGCATACCTTTTGTTTGTTTTGTAGATTATTGAGATCAAAATATTGCTCCATTTGTAGTATCCATGTTACAGGATCCTTTCCATCAAACTTCCTCATATCGATCTTTGGAATATGGTGGGTCTTCAATCCAACATTAGAGTTTATGAAATCACGATTAGCATTTATATCATTCTTCATGTATTTCATGCCATTCATCAAACCATCCATCTTAGCTTCCACACATTTCTTCAAACCATCCATATTAGCTCCCACACCCTTCTTCAAACCATCCATCTTAGCTTCCACGCCTTTCTTCAAAACTTCCATTTCATCTTTTGTTGCTCTTTGCGAGAGCGAAATTTCGTGCACTTCCCCTTGTAATTTTGATATATCATGTTGCACTTCTTGCTCTTCATGAGTCATAGTAGAGTATTATAAGGGCTTAATGGGTGTTGAATTATTTTTAGGGGGCATTTTAAAACCCAATATTGATATCTATGCTTCAATATGCCCTTGGAATCACTTCAAACTGATTTGTCAAATAAGACTTATGCAATTCGAAAAAAAATATACACCTTTTTCTTGATTTTTAGGAGCTCGATATTGAAATTGATGTATCTATATAATTTCGGATCCCAAAGATTTTATCTTCGGTCTTTTAGTAGCCCTCTAAATATTCTTTCCAATGCTATAGGTCTGACCTGATTTGGATTATTCAAGGCAAAGTTATGACCACTATCCCACAATGACCTAATTATTGATTGGTTCAATAGAGCGAATTTGTACGACGTGCCACGTGTCACTGTTTCCTTCCTTGACTCTGAAATTTATACACATGAAACTACAGTCAGTGTTATTTTGGGAAATTTTTACAGAATTCCAATTGGATTCTCATAGAGAGAGTTATGACGATTTTCCCAAGGTCACCTCTTTTAGATGAAATTTGGGAGCTTGCAAAAGCCTAACTTCCACAGATCATATCTCCAAAAATATTGCGAACCAAGATCTGATTTTTTTTACACGAAGTTCCTAAATATTTATTCAAAATGAGTTTTTTTTTAGTGTCTGAACCCTCGTAGAAAAAACATTATAGAGAAAATGCCACGTTGACCTATTTGAGGCAGCGAAACCCTAGAATCCAAACCTCTGATACTAAATGTTATGAAACCAACTCCAAAGATAGAAGAAAGAGAGATCAATGCCTTAAAAGTAAGGCACTTTGATGGGGCAACCTCCTTTACATTACATAAATGAAAAATTCTTGGATGATACAAATGAAAAAACCTCCTTTCTATATATAGGATTCCATGGGGTCACAATATAATCCTAGCCGACCTAACAATAATAACATAAGGGCACAATAATAGCAATATGGGGTTACAGGGGTAGAACAATAACAATAAGGGGGATACAATAACAACAATAAGGGACTACACTAGTACTATATGGACCTAACAACCAATGAGAGTCTACCACATGACCTAATGACATAGTGCCACATGGTACGTCAAATTAGGCCCAAGTGGCCTTAGCATGGTGCAACCTCCATTCTTGTCTTATTCTCATGGTTTTTGGAGTCATTACAATATGAAAATACATATACCATATATTATATGGTTTTAAAATTATATTAAAAACAAAATTGGGCTTTAAAGCCATATTAAAACTAAAGTTGGGAGTCCATGGGTTTTCAACCCAAAACCTCCATAACAACAAGTAGCTTAATATTACTATGCCAACCATTGTACCAACCACACACTTTATCTTATTCACTCTCACACTTTGTTATAAAATTTCATTCAAATGGTTCAAAGGGAACCATGGTGAATACATGAGAGATGAGTGTGCAAGTAGGTCCATGAAGTCATGAATCTCAAGAAGATTCTAGGATATTGTCAAAGGATATGTTAACGAATATTCCAAGGAATATTCTATATGAGGAAACTTTAGATTCCATGGGGGGGGGGAGATTTTTTACCGTGTCAGAATTATGATGAGTTTATAATGATTTGATGTTGAGATCCTTTTTTTTCATCCTTGTATGCCTCTTCATGTGAGAGTTTGATATTTTTTCATGCTAAAGGAGAGATTTTATGAGTGAGAGTTTTTATAGAAGAACGTCTCATGGAGAGACATGCCACTCTAGTTAAGGGAGTTTCTTCCTTGTATTGAAAAAGAATACATCATGTACTCATCATCATCTTTCAACATTTAATGAAACAATCTCACCACTCTTGAAATCGGGCCCAGAGATGTAACCCACACTCGGTGAACTTCATTATCAACTTGTGTGTGTTCTTTGATATGATGGTTTCCTTTATCTTTCCTCTTATTTAAATAATGCACATGTGATTTTTACTACTCTTTCACATGAAATTATGATAATATCAAAGAAGCAAAAGTTCTTGTTTTATTCTGGTAGCTAAGAGAATCTGAATCAAGTTTGGTATCAGAGCAGTCTTCTTGTTGATGTGAATTGAGAGTGTGAATTATTGAACGTGCAATAAGAAAGAAAATGGAGGATCACAGAGATCTCTACGAGGTATTCCACAAAATGGAAAGCATGGTAGATATAATGTATGCATATTAATATGAGGAGAAAATGGAAAAATAAGAACAAGAGAAAGAGAGAGTAGAGGATGATGCTCCATCTACATTTTCGAGTGAATATTATTCTTATTCATCTTCATCTCATCATTCAAATGAATATATAAATCATAACCTTCAATCAGAGAATGTTGAATTGATGAGACTTCTACAAGAAGCTGAAGAGGAGAAGTAGGTATTTCTGCTTCAATTACAAGCCATGGAATAGGCCTTGGAAAAGTTGAAGTGCAATGAAGGCTTAGAAAAGCCATCATCACCTACTTCAGAATCTACAACTGAGGTAAACAATGTTGATGGTTATTCAATTTCAGTTTCACATGATGTTATTTATATTGGGAGCCTTGAGGTACCGATTTCATGATTAGGGTACACTGAAGGAGAGTGTTTGAATGTAGCAGAAGCTTCAAAGCCATTTCTGAAGCCACCAAGGAAAGAGGACAATGAAAACACATCGTGATCTTCCCGTGTGTGTGAGCATTGTAGAGGAAGAACTAAGGCACGATCTTCTTGAAAAATTTGTACTAGAGAAAACCATGAAAGGTATAAAAAGTATTAGTATTATAAAGTTTATTTTTATTACAATAAAATTGTTAATGATGAGAAAAAATCATGGCATAGAAAACCATGTAGTTTTTGTGGCTTGTGTAACCATGCCGTTGTCGAGTGCTGGAAAAGGATTGTAGCAAGAATGAAGAAAATAAATGAGAAACCTTCTTCACATCAAGGAAAGAAGAAGGTTAAGAAAGTCTAGAGGAAGAAGAATTTTTGTAGTCACTTCCACAAGGATGGACATTAGAGAGGCACATGTCAAGTACTTCATGACCATAAAGCACCTATGAAGGAACCACTTGGTGAAGTTGTTCACAAGCGAATCTGCCACAGGGATATGACCCATTAAATTTGTTGAGCGAGAGATGGTTTTTTTAGATATATTAGCTTTTAATGGACACATTTTGTAAATCACATGTTGTGATATGATTATAATAGTGAAGAAGTGTTTACCATCACTTGTGAATGCAACATAGTGATCTTTTGGCCTCTTTTTTAGTGATAGCTGCGGTATTGATTTTGTTATGATTCTAATGTAAAATTGAACAAAGAGTGTGATATAAACTCTTGGTAAGTATGGGGTTTGGTTATGTCATGTTTGATCTTGTGAAATAACATGTATTTGGAAAGTTTTACCACAGGTTTGCATAGAATACATGTGTCATTTTACCACTTATGGCTCTGAAGTAAAAAGGTGAAGGAGAAGAAAGTGTGGCTTGTTAGGGAACTTGTTGTGCAGATGAGAGAGTATAACATATTTCAGATCATGTATATGATTTTGGAGGACTAAAAGCTCCTTAGTGGGGAGGAATGATCCAGGAGGTTCCAGGAAACCTCTAAAATCAAAGTGTTCAAAAGTTTATGAAACCAATACCAAGTCATATATCTCATCAAGATATTTTAAACAATGCAAACATCGCTTCAATATGATTTTGTATGAGAAATTTATTACAATTTGAATATTGTACCAAAAATAAAAAATGTCAAAGTCAAAATTCAACTAGAGGGTGCCGCATGGCACACCATAGGCTGCGAGATGGAAACCTGGTTAATAGACCAGGTGGATACAACACCACAAGTTGACACATGACATGTAGGTGACAAAAGTGGCATATGATGTGGACCAATGAGAGACTGCCACATGACCCAATCACATGGTGCCACATGGCACCTCAATTAGGCCCAAGTGGCCTTGGCATGGTGAAACCTACATTTTTGTATTATTCTCATGGTTTTGGGAGTCGTTACAATATGGACATACATATACCATATATTATATGGTTTGAAAACTATATTAAAACCAAAATTCGTCTTTAAAACCAAATTTGGGAGTCCATGGGTTTTGTACCCAAAAACTCCTTAACAAAAAGTACATTAATATGACTATACCAACCATTGCACACACCACACACTTTTTCTTATTAAATCTCACACTTTTTTATAAAATTTCATTCAAATGGTTCAAAGGGAACCATGGAGAATACATGGGAGATGAGGGTGCATGTAGGCCAATGAAGTCATGAATCTCAAGAAGATTATAGGAATATTGTCAAAGCATATGTTAAGAAATATTCCAAGGGATATTATCTATGAGAAATATTTTAGGAATCTGTAAGATTTCCTAGATATTTTTTATGGTGTCAAAATTATACCAATTTTATACTCATTTGAATTGATTTTTCACCAGGAGTCTAATGACGCGGTCCATTTTCTGATTTGAGTAGAAAATTTTCCGTCCATGTCCAAAACAAAATCTTGCGAGGAATCCAAAATATTCCCAGGGAGCCCAAATTTGAACGAGGTAGAAAGGGGATTGAGTTTACAATCAGATTTCAGGATGTTTTTCCAAGAATTCAACCATGCAGTCCATTTTTTCAGTAGAGTTGTGCATTTTTAGGTTGTCCCCAGAAGTGGAGGTATAAGATGCACTGATGCCATGTATTATTTTGATTGTTGCTGAGAAGATGATTTGATGTTGAGATCCTTTTTTTTCATCCTTGTATGCCAATTCATCTGAGAGTTTGACATTTTATCATGCTGAAGGAGAGATTTTATGAGTGAAAGTTCTCATAGAATAATGTCTCATGGAGAGACATGCCACTCTAGTTGAGGGAGTTTCTTCCTTGTATTGACAAAGAATACCTCATGTACTCATAATCATCTTGCAAAATTTAATGAAGCGGCCTCCCCACTCTTGACACCGGGCCCATAGACGTAACCCATACGAGGTGAACTCCATAATCAACTTGTGTGTGTTCTTTGAATTGATGGTTACCTTTATGTTTCAATTTATTTCAAGTATGCTTATGTCATTTTTCATATTCTTTGACATGCAATTCTGTTAATATCACAAAATTAAAAGGTCTTGGTTAATTCTGGTGGCTAAGGGAATCTGGATTAGGGCCATTCATTAGGTGGATGATTCGACGGTAGAAGTTATGTTAATTTAGGGTTTTTTTCCCTAGAAGGAAATCCTCAGTTTATATGAGGGAATTGTATTGCGGTTGGGTATTATTATTTTGAGTGATAAAGAGAGAGGAGATTGTGTGAGAGAAAAGAGGAAATTATAGTGGATATGTTGTAGCTTGTATCTCTTCATTTTGCTGGATAATATAAAAGGAAGGACTGGATGTTTCTCTGTGGATGTAGCCCAAATTAGGTGAACCACGTATATCTGTGTCTCTCTTATTCTATGCATTTCTATGTTTGTGTTTTCATAATATTTTGTGTATTTCATTGCTATGTTAATTAATTTCTAACACCAAGTTCTAGTGATGGAAGTGGGGCGTACAAAATGAAAACTTCCCGACATTCCTCAAGGAGTACAGACCACTCGTGAGTTATATAACCACCCTAGGTGATCAATCCCTGAGCTAGAGCCCTTTTCACTAGGGAAGCTCCAAAAATACATGAACAACACAACACTAGTGGGTTTATGAGGTCCCAACAACACACATAGGTCTGCTTCCATGTGGTTATAGCCTAAAAACTCCACTTCTATGCCAACAGTTCCAATATCCCAACCAATTTTCCAGGTTAGTCTCCAAACCACTACCTAAAATTTCCTGTAACTTTCCAGAAACATAAAAAATATTCTAACAATGTTAACCATTCTGAACTTGAACAAGAGCTTGACCTAGCCATGGCTAATCCATGATAGAATTTTTGTCAAACATATGAGAAGCATATAATCTATAGGTCATGAATGCATATATGATAATATAATTCTAAACTTCATATCAGAATCACCAAGAAGGCTCCAAGCCCTCTCAAACTAGCTTCAACAACACTTGTTAGTGCATGCATTCATCAACCATTCGATAAACTATCAAATCATGAACACGAGGCATATATAGAGCACATCCTATAGCTAGGTATATAACCAACATATAACCAGAATATAAACCATGGAAAATAAACCATAAAATCACCATCATAATCAATAAAAATTCTCATATATTACAATAGGAAAATATCTCATATTAACATATGAAAATGCCAACCAAGTAAGGAACTTCCATGTACCACCTGATCATAGATTTGGCTAAACCAACTATCTCTTTCAGAAAATCACCCCCGTGCCATATTCCAAGCATGAATGTGAAATAATAAGGGTTAAACCAAAACAAAACCAACTAGGGATTTGAGAGGAAATACCACCTCAACCCTCAACCATAGTGATCTCACTTGTATGTTCCAAAAATCACTAACATCAACCAGATTAGTCTCTGCCCAAGTTGTCCAGGGCTCTAGGAAATAGTAACTAAACCCATAGATAAATCAGGTATTAAAATCGTTTGTTCCAATCCGTGGCTCCAGGGACTAGTACCTTAACCCATAAGGTTCCAGAGTGTTTGTACAGCCTATAGGCTCTTAGAACTAGTAACTCAACCCAAGTTTTTACAAGGCTCCAGAGCATTTTTTCCAACCCACAACCATAGGGAACTTGAGAACCAATCATACAAACAAGTAGAAACCCTGCAACACCATGGCTATTCAGGTAATGGAAAGGAAAGTTTGAAACCAATGTCAATCCAAGAAAATCTCCATGCCAATGACAAAACACAGCCAAGGAACCACATGCATATATTGTGCATCCAAAAATCAACAAGTAGATCACACATGCAACTTGTTACCTACAAAGTAAGCCCACTATAGTTGTTGATCCAACTATCTCCTTACACTCCCTTAATTTCTTGGCTTGCTTCCTCCAAATCCAAGTGAATGCTAGAGTGCTCTAAGCATGCTCGAAGAATTCTCTAAATGTGCAAGAGTGTATGAGAGAATGGAAAAATGAAAGGAGAGAGCCAAAACTAAACTGACAAAATTTGTGAACCGATTCTATGATGTATTTTTATCATTGAAGTCTCCTTTTTCTTCATTTTCTCTTAATTTTCCTTTAATTTCCATTACATGAAAATTTCTGTCTCTTCACCTTCCTTTTTTCCTATTTTCCTGTATTTCTCATAATTAATGCCATTTATTTCCTCTTTTCCTTTGAAAATTCCTTTTCCAATTTCAATATCCATTATTCATCCAAAAGTGATGGCCACTATAATGTTTTCCCAATATTAAGCTTGGAAGACATGTCCCATGACCTTGGTTTTATTTTATTTCATGGAAAATCAACGAGGGGATATTATATTTTGCTTGTTGAATTATCTCTCAAGTTACACTTCCTATTTTGGATGTTTATATGTAAAAGGATTTAAGGCTCTGTTGTACTTGTTGAACCCTTAGTTAAAATGAGAGGGGGGGTGAATCAGTTTAACACATTCATGGACTTTTAAAAATTTCCTTTAAACTTATTTACACCTTCATTTCATGATCAACTTAATATGTGAGAAATATTAATTTGTGAGCAACAAGTATTAAAAAGATTAGATAATGTATCCGCAGTATTAATATGTGAGCAACAAGTATTAAGCATATTAGATATACCATATCAACACATAGACATCATGCACATAAACAACAGATATAAGTGGAAACCCATAAGGGAGAAAACCACATCTTATTATTGTTGTGATGCAAAGGCAAGCTCCAACTCCCTCTCACCACTGATTTTTTGTAGGCTCCAACCTATAGGAGGCTCCTACTTGAATTCTGCAAGCTACAACTTGCAAGGAAGCTCCAACTCCCATTTATTTTCTGCAGGCTACAACCTACAGGAGGCTTCTACCTCAGCCAGCTACAAATGACATCTATCAAGCTACAAATTGATATGGAAGCATAAACTTCCATCTATTTTCTGCAGGCTACAACCTACAGGAGGCTCCTACAATTGACATCCATCAAGCTACAACTTGATATGGAAGCACCAACTTCCTCACTCTTTCATAAACAACACATGCTGATTTACCTGGATATCAATTATGTTCTGTTCCTTCTTCACTACTGTCCACCAGCCTTCATATCTGCCTTATATCATCTCTGTATCTTCACAGCTTCTCTATCTACTCCTCCTTCTTCTTACCCTCTCTCCCTCATTTCTCCATTCTCTAACCTCTCTATGCATATCTATGTGATATAATTTATAGAGTTCACCTCATGACTGTTTGTATTCCACATGGAATTAGAAATGAACAACCATGACTCTTTGACTTCTGCCTTCTCATTTCTTCGTCCAGCTCATTTAGAGGAATATAGAAATATGTACAAATTTTAGTTTTACAATGGAGTTTTGTTTGCCTACGGAGACTTTCCTTTTCATCACAAACAATATAAAATTAATTAAAACATTTTCATTTACATTTGTAACTGATATGTCTCATTCAACCCTTTCAGTTCTTGGTTCACTGTGTGTTTGTCTTTTCTGTTGCTGCCACTGTCTTTTTCAGTTTTTGCATACTCTCCTATTTTCCTGCAATTGTGTATCTACTACATATATAATTTCTTTACAAGTTTAGCCCCAAATAACTTTAAATCTGGGCAATGTCACAATAATAATGTGAAAGCTTATTTCACTTATGGTTGTAAAAACCACACAGTAATACAACTCAAGTTCATTCTCTTATGCGGAAGCTTAACTTTTTTTTGGATGGCTATAACCATAGCCAATAGTCTAACTTCAATGCGGAAATTTATACTTCAATTCTTAACTCTAAGGTTAAGACCACTTCTTTAATCCATCTCAAGAATATGTGAAACAATATTCCACCTCATACCTGAATATATAGACCTCGCCTTCGCCTCATGGGTTTTAAACCATCATTCGAGCTTTAAACAGAACTCAATATATCATAAGCCTAAAGCTTATCTTTCGCATATGACAATAATACGCCCAGCATACAATTTCATTTATACAAGTTTTAGCTATATCATCAAACTTAATATATATATAAACATAGATATATACTCCCCAATTAAATGTTAAGATGCATTCAATAAACCTTGGACTTTATATGAAGAACCATCAAAAATTAAGATTCATTTGGGTCCCACAAGCTATCAGCCAACTCACATATCCGACATCCATCATTCATTAGATATGACGGTTGTGATTCAATCGCTCAATCGCAATCAAAATGTTCAAACTGTCATTCCTTTGCTCTTCCATTCCACCGATGTGATAACTCCGATGCGATGTCCGCCAATGCAATGAACCTCCGATGGCCCCACTCAACTCACGATCCAACGGTTGCGGTTGATCGGGATCAGACGGTTGTGATTAAATCGTACCATCGCAATCGCAAGGTTTAATGGTCCGCTCTCTCGCATCTCTTGTTCTCCGCTGATGCGATGGAGTTCTGCGGATCCGATGGATCATTTACTCAGCTCTATAATTTTTTGGGTCCGGTCTTTATCATAATCAAACACTGATTTTAACCGATGCGATATGCGAAGGGTCCCACTATATAATGTGCCATAGCATAACAATTATCATATCAATGGTTTTTAATTTGAGGCTCATGGAACCTTTCATTTCATTTAGACCCCATTACATAATGGTCTATAGCAAATCAATTACCCAATATATATTCGCGGTTCACATCAAACATAATATTTTACCTTCCGCCCATTTTTCATGGCTCGACCCCACACATACCATTTAATTCATATCCGAGCTTGATTTTGAAGAAAAAACAAAGTAATGAACTTCGGATTTCACTTTATAGAACTCTGAATGTATTTGGACTTTGGATTAAAACTCAACATCTCAACGTATCTCTTGTTCGGGCCCCACATTTCAATCATGCAGAAATTTCATTAAATTAAAGATTCGACCTTGGTTCAAACATAAACCACTGCACCTTTAACATTGGTCCCCACAATTTATTCAACTCATATCAATAACAAATGTCGACTTTGTTTATCACACTATGCTCGAACCATATTAATGTTTTAACATTAACCCAACATCAAATCTTCATGGCATTAATTAAAATGTCAGCGCCAACATAAAATAATATTCGGGGCCCACACCCTCATTATCCATCGTAGAGATCTGATGGTCAATAGCTTCTCGCTTTACAAATCTCATTTGAATGCTCATCCGATGATCATCACGCAAATTAGATGCACGAAACTTAATTCTTAGAAATTACGCGATAAAAGTGGTTTTTAAAAACCACTCTTCGCCATGTGTCTATCAAAGACCCATATCGCTTTTTTTTCACAAAACCCACTTACCATTTTTTTGAAACGCGAAGACTAATTGTGGGTTCTAAAACCGCTTCTACTGTTCACTTGCTCCAGTTCCGCTTAACGCCTCAAGGTTTTGCTTTCCATTAAAGCACCATCATATACCTCAGGATCTCAGAATTTCTCGTTTCGTTGCTATGACTCCATTCTATATGGTTCCTCTGCATACGTTTCATGAGTTTGGCTTCTGCTACGATCTTACACTGTAACATTACTACCATTTCGATCCACTCGCTTGAATTATGGTTACCGTAGCTTACGGTTCCAACCTTTGCCTTCTTTTCAACACATCAAAATAATTGAAGTCAGATTTCAATGAAGACTTCACTATATCATTTGTCCTCCTGCAATCTCATTCAACCTTTATAACGCAACATATCCTTATAATTGACCTAAAACCCCTCATCACTCATCTGCCCTTCAATCTCGCTCATTTCAATTTTTCTGCGCGGAAACCCTTGCCTCAATTTATCTTTGTTTCGATCCTTGCATATGAGCCCAAACTTCATAATTCCCCTGCATATATAGATTATAATAGGAATGTATTCCTTGTCCTCATTCGATTTGCCTTATTCAATATTCTATCGAATTCTCAATGGTAACCAAATTACCATTGTCACACAACATTTAAACTCAACAATACTCATAATATCTTTGCTTCTTTGCTGCCTCTACTACCTCTCTGCTTCTTTGCTGCCTCAACTACATCTCTGCTCCTTATCTATCTTTGCTGCCTTTGTTTCTTGTCTAATGTTGCTCCTTGATTCTCTTTTGCTATCTCTGCTGCCTCTCTACCTTGGTTGCTACTGTTTCTTTGTGCTCCTTTGTCTTGATGATAATTCAAGTGCTACTCCTGTCTTCTCCTTTGCCTTATTGCTGGTTCTTCTTTGCTCTTTTGCCTTAGTGATAGTTCAAGTGCTACCCCTGTCTTCTCCTTTGCCATCAATGGAAATATTTCCAACAGTCTCCCCCTTTGGCATTGATGGCAACACATCCACCAATACTCCAATTCTTCCTCCAAGTATTCCTCCCCCTTCCATTATGAAAGGTGTGTTTTGTCTTCCTCTGCCTATCTTCTTTTTCTTACTTTTCCTCCATTCTATCTTTTCATTTCTTTTCTCTGAGTTGTGTTTAGGCCTTCTTCTTTTGACTTTATACCTTGCTGCTCCAGACTGGTGTACAAGAGTTGTTGAGAGAGAACTTTTGAGAATTATTGAACTTGTATATACATATTAAGTTGATATCATCCCAAAGCTTAGAATTCTTGCACTTGTATAAAGTGTAGGTGATGATAGAACAACCATATATAATCAGACTTATATAATCATAGATGCATCATTGGACCAAAGCTAAAATACTAAGAATGCTTCAAATATACTTTAGTCTCTAGTATGATCTTCATCAGAAATACATATCTGTTGAGGAAGATTGTAGATGGAATATGTCTTCTTCTGCAATACACATCTGCAATACAACATCTGTTCAATTATGATGATGCCAATATATATTTTATAGTTGTGGTTCACCTTTCTTGCCTGTTGGTGGTGATATAAGCTAGGATGCTGATAAGAATATTACACTTAATAGCTGAAAGGTCCTTGTTCCTGATGTGAACAATGAATCAACCTAGAGCTTACAACTTATTGTGAGGTTAGACGATATCTTTCAATCTAAGAGACCAAATGAATTTACTGCTTGCACAATGTACTTTTAAAACAAACCCTTGAGGCTAGATACATTCAATGTATTGGTTAGTCTCACTTATCAACCATGCAATTTTATTTATGACATAAGGGGGTATGTATGTCAATGATCAATCTCTTTTCAATGGTGACATACTGAAAATTCCTTTCTGTTGAAGTAGGCTTTAGATGTAATATTAACAGACTCTTGAGCTTCAAATGTAATATCAACACAACTAGTCCTTCATACTTCAGATACTTTAACTATTCTGTCATGATGGTTTTCAACAAAAAACATCTTCAAGTTGTTTAATTGATATCTCAGCCAACAGACTTCACACAGTTTTATGAATGATCTTAAGATATATATGTACTGACTTCAGGATGGCATGCATTTATATCTAGAAATAGATACTTCTTCCATGCTCAATATACTACTTCAAGTGTAAACAAGATAATGATCCTTTTGCCCTTTCATTGACCCTTTTATGCTTTAAAAATGCAGATAACGTTGGGATACTACCTTGATGTACTCTTGCCATAATCCTTTGATCCTGAGGACCTATACCATACCACTGCTCCACTGATAACACTTGGTATTCTGTTAATAGGCATGCTGCTTGTACCAAATACCAATTGATACTGCTTTGATAAACCATGCATATATTTCACTTCAACTCGCACATGAACCCATAGTTAAGACAACCTTCATAATTTCTACTCTTGAGCTTTCCACTGTTCACACCAAAAATCATCAATATACTGAATTTGATCTTGGCATCATTAACCATTTTTCTTATTCTGTCATTCTGTTCAAAGGAATGCCATTGCATTTTCCTTTCTAGGACTGTTTCAGAATCATTGCTTCTTTATATTCAATTCAACTGTTCTAACACAATGATCTTCAGGAATACATCTTCAATTTCTATACTAGGAATCTTCATGGGCAGATTACTCAGAGATTTATCACTCACTTAACTGCATTCCTCCAGGGGGACTTTTCATAGATGATGTAATGACATAATGATGATAGGAACTTCTATTACTCATCCTTCTTAATGAGATTCATTGTTAATTCTAGCAGTAATCATGGCTACTTTCTGCCTTCTCTTCTTCCATCAATCTATCATCTATTGTGTGCTTCAGGTATTCTTCTTCCTCTATAGTTCTATGTTAGAGAAATTTTCCTCTCCCTTCCTGACCTTTTAGCTATTCTCATTCCAAGGAGCTCTTCTTAGACTACTTTCATGGGGAATATTTATGAACTGCTCTCCCCCTAGGATGTTGCATTATATATATCACTATTTGGATATTTACGTTGCTTCTTAGAGAAGCTCCCCCTGAGACTATGATGGATTCATTATGTTACTGAGGTAATAGGCTCCCCCTTTCTCTTTTCCTTCCATACTTTATTGGGGTTCTTCATAATGTATGCACTTCTTTTTGATTCATATTTTTGTTTGATTTGATTAGATTCCATCATCTGTCTAGAATTCTTTAATGTATATGGCAGTTTACAGTATTTTTCTTTGTGACCAAGCTTGAGGCATACATAACATATTATTTTACCAAGGTACGTTTGAGCTGATGTATAATATTTTATGCTCCCTTTTGAACATAATTTACATTCAACAAGTTTATGTCCAAAATTATTGCATGCATAACAGTAGCCATGGAAATGATTTATGTACATGGTGAGTGGTTTTCCTTTCCATTTGCTTGCTTGAGGGGTTCTTCTCATTTGCTGCATCTTTTGCTGGTTAAAGTTGATATGCCTTGTCTTACAATGTGCTGCAATATGTCCTGGTTTATGACAAGAGAAACATGTGATATTTTTCATAGGAGGAAAGAGCCTCCATTGACATCTTCCTAATTTGTTCAATTCATCCTTAGGAGCGTATGAGCGTTTAACAGTTGATTGTTTCATCCTCTCATTCTCTGTCCTTTCATGTTGCTGCTTGTTTCTGTTTGTTTCTTTACAAATCATGTTCTTGCTGGCTTCTACTTCTGTAGGAATATTCTGAGCTGCTTCATTATCCTTTACAGCTTTTACAAACATGATATTCCTGTTATCTTCTACCTTGGACTTACTTGTTTCTCCTTCATAGCCTATCCCAGTCTTTATGAGAGGAGACCTATGAGCATTTAGAATTTGATCTAACTGTTCAGAGCTTGTCATTTGAGGAGTATTCATTAATAATTCTCTTTGGGATTTTTCTAATTTCTTTCTCAGGCACACTACTTCTTCTTCCAATTTCTCTTGGTTCTGAATTTTATCCTTTATTTTCTTTATTAGAGTGTCTTCTACTTTCCTTGCTTCTTCAAGTTGTGTCTTCAGGCCAACAATTTCTTTCTTATCTTCATATTCTTTCTCATCAAATATTTGCACAAATGTCTTCAGGTATTTGTTTTCATTCTTCAATATTTCTATTTCAATCAAGGCTGTTTCAAGTTTGGCTTTTTCCTCAACTGTAATTTCTTCATGGTGCTTACTTCCATTCACACTAGAAGGTACCTAATTTGATTGAAATTTTTCCTTTTGAAAGGAATTTTTCTTCTTCTTCTGGTTTATCTTCTCCTTCTTGACAATGCAGCCCCTAGTGTCTACTTCATGCATGAAATGCAATCTATCCCAAAATTTATTTTGCAGAGGTTAAATCCATTATTAACTCAAGATCCTTGTTATGAATACTGTTATATATCACACATGTTGCCTTGGCATTCCTCTGTTGTTCTTGCACCAAGGGAGAGTCTGTGCAGTAACCATCACATACAAGTTTCCATACCTCAGGTTCATAAGCCATTAAACATGTTTTAACCTTATCTCTCCATTCCAAAAAGTTTGTTGTATTTAGCACGGGTACATTTTGATAGTCCATGACTCAACCAAATATCCTTCAAGCTATTAGGCTTACACCAAAGGAACCCACTCTGATACCAATTGTTGAACCCTTAGTTAAACTGAGAGGGGGGGTGAATCAATTTAACACATTCATGGACTTTTAAAACTTTCCTTTAAATTTATTTACACCTTCATTTCATGATCAACTTAATATGTGAGCAATCTTAATTTGTGAGCAGCAAGTATTAAGTAGATTAGATAATGTATCAGCAGTCTTAATATGTGAGCAGCAAGTATTAAGCAGATTAGATATACCATATCAACACATACACATCATGCACATAGACAACAAATATAAGTGGAAACCCATAAGGGAGAAAACCACATCTTATTATTGTTGTGATGCAAAGGCAAGCTCCAACTCCCTCTCACCAATGATTTTCTATAGGCTCCAACCTACAGGAGGCTCCTACCTCAATTCTGCAAGCTACAACTTGCAAGGAAGCTCCAACTCCCATCTATTTTCTGCAGGCTACGACCTACAGGAGGCTCCTACCTCAGCCAGCTACAACTGACATCTATCAAGCTACAACTTGATATGGAAGCACCAACTTCCATCTTTTTTTTGCAGGCTACAACCTACAGGAGGCTCCTACCTCAGCCAACTACAACTGACATCTATCAAGCTAGAACTTGATATGGAAGCACCAACTTCCTCACTCTTTCATAAACAACACATGCTGTTTTACCTGGATATTAGTTCTGTTCTGTTCCTTCTTCACTGTTGTCCACCAGCCTTCATATCTGCCTTATATCATCTCTGGATCTTCACAGCTTCTCTATCTACTCCTCCTTCTTCTTACCCTCTCTGCCTCATTTCTCCATTCTCTAACCTCTCTATGCATATCTGTGTGATATCATTTATAGAGTTCACCTCATGAATATTTTTATTCCACAGGGAATTCGAAATGAACATCCATGACTCTTTGAATTCTTCCTTATCATTTCTTCGTCTAGCTCATTCAGAGGAATATAGCAATATGTACAAATTTCAGTTTTAAAATGGAGTTTTGTTTGCCTACGGAGACTTTCCTTTTTATCACAAACAATATAAAATTAATTAAAACATTTTCATTTACATTTGTAACTGATATGTCTCATTCAACCCTTTCAGTTCTTGGTTCACTGTGTGTTTGTATTTTCTGCTACTGTCACTGTCTTTTTTAGTTTCTGCATACTCTCCTATTTTCCTGCAATTGTGTATCTGTTGCATATATAACTGCTTTACAAGTTTAGCCCCAAATAATTTTAAATCTGGGCAATGTCACAATAATAATGCGGAAGCTTATTTCACTTATGGTTGTAAAAACCACACAGCAATACAACTCAGGTTCATTCTCTTATGCAGAAGCTTAAATTTTCTTTGGATGGCTATAACCATAGCCAAAAATCTAACTTTAATGCAGAAATTTATACTTCAATTCTTAACTCTAAGGTCAAGACCACTTCTTTATTCCATCTCAAGAATATGTGAAACAATATTCCACCTCATACCTGAATATATAGACCTCGCCTTCGCCTCATGGGTTTTAAACCATCATTCGAGCTTTAAACAGAACTCAATATAACATAAGCCCAAAGCTTATCTTTCGCATATGACAATAATACGCTCAGCATACAATTTCATTTATACAAGGTTTGGCTATATCATCAAACTTAATATATATATCAACATAGATATATACTCCCCAATCAAATGTTAAGAAGCATTCAATAAACCTTGGACTTTATATGAAGACCCAACAAACATTAAGATTCATTTGGGTCCCACAAGCTATCAGCCAACTCACATATCTGACATCCATCATTCATCAGATCTGATGGTTGTGATTCAATCGCTCAATTGCAATCACAACATTCAAACTATCGTTCCTTTTCTCTTCCATTCCGCCAATGTGATGTTTGCCGATGCGATGAACCTCCGATGGCCCCACTCAACTCATGATCCAATGGTTGCGGTTGATCGGGATTGGACGGTTGCGATTAAATCGCACCATCACAATCACAAGGTTCAATGGTCCGCTCTCTCGCGTCTCTTGTTCTCCGCCGATGCGATGGAGTTCTGCGGATCCGATGGATCATTTACTCAGCTCTATAATGTTTCGGGTCTGGTCTTTATCGTAGTCAAACACTGATTTTCGCCGATGCGATATGCGAAGGGTCCCACTATATAATGTGCCATAGCATAACAATTATCATATCAATGGTTTTTAATTTTAGGCTCACGGAACCTTTCATTTCATTTAGACCCCATTACATAATGGTCTATAGCAAATCAATTACCCAATATATACTCGCGGTTCACATCAAACATAATATTTTACCTTCCGCCCATTTTTCATGGCTCGACCCCACACATACCATTTAATTCATATCCGAGCTTGACTTTGAAGAAAAAACAAAGTAATGAACTTCGACTTTCACTTTATAGAAATCTGAATGTATTTGGACTTTGGATTAAAACTCAACATCTCAACATATCTCTTGTTCGAGCCCCACATTTCAATCATGTGGAAATTTCATTAAATTAAAGATTTTACCTTAGTTCAAACATAAACCACTGCACCTTTAACATTGGTCCCCACAGCTTATTCAACTCATATCAATAACAAATTTCGACTTTGTTTATCACACTATGCTCGAACCATATTAATGTTTTAACATTAACCCAACATCAAATCTTCATGGCATTAATTAAAATGTCAGCGCCAACATAAAATGATATTCGGGGCCCACACCCTCATTATCCATCGCAGAGATCTGACGGTCAACAAATTCTTGCATTCCAAATCTCATTTGAATGCTCATCCGATGATCATCGCACAAATTAGATGCACGACACTTAATTTTCAGAAATTACGCGATAAAAGTGGTTTTTAAAAACCACTCTTCGCCACGTGCCTATCAAATACCCATATAGTGTTTTTTTCACAAAACCCACTTACCATTTTTTTGAAACGCGAAGACCACTTGTGGGTTCTAAAACCGCTTCTACTGTTCACTTGCTCCAGTTCTGTTTAACACCTCAAGGTTTCTCTTTCCATTAACGCACCATCATATACCTTAGGATCTCAACATTTATCGTTTCGTTGTTGTGACTCCATTCTATATGGTACCTTTGAATATGTTTCATGAGTTTGGCTTCTACTATGATCTTACACTGTAACATTACTACCATTGCGATCCACTCGCTTGACTTATGGTTACTGTAGCTTACGGTTCCAGCCTTTGCCTTCTTTTCAACACATTAAAATCATTCAAGTCAGATTTCAATGCAGACTTTACTATATCATTTGTCCTCCTGCAATCTCATTCAACCTTTAGAACACAACATATCCTTCTAATTGACCTAAAACCCCTCATCACTCGTCTCTGCCCTTCAATCTCGCTCGTTTCAATTTTCTTGTGTGGAAACCCTTGCCTCAATTTCTCTTTGTTTCGATCCTTGCATATGAGCCCAAACTTCATAATTCCCCTGCATATATAGATTATAATAGGAATGTATTCCTTGTCCTCATTCGATTTTCCTTATTCAATATTCTATAAAATTCTCGATGGTAACCAAATTACCATTGTCACACAGCGTTTAAACTCAACAATACTCATACTATCTCTGCTTCTTTGCTGCCTCTGCTACCTCTATGCTTCTTTGCTGCCTCAGCTACCTCTCTGCCCCTTGTCTGTCTGTGACTGCCTTTGTTTCTTGTCTAATGCTGCTCCTTGCTTCTCTTTTGCTATCTCTGTTGCCTTTGCTTCTTTCTCTGCTTCATTTGTTTCCTCTGATGTCTTTGCTGCCTCTCTACCTTGGTTGCTGCTGTTTCTTTGTGTTCCTTTGTCTTGATGATAATTCAGGTGCTACTCCTGTCTTCTCCTTTACCTTATTGCTGGTTCTTCTTTGCTCTTTTGCCTTAGTGATAGTTCAGGTGCTACCCCTGTCTTCTCCTTTGCCATTAATGACAATATTTCCAACAATACTTTGAATGGTTGGAAGAGATTTATTCCATACCTAAATAGAGTTAAGTTTTATTTTTTTAAATTTATGGTTAATCCTAACCGTAATTGAAATTTTTTCAGTGATATTTAATATCTATAATGTTTGATATATTAATGAAGTTATCAGAATTTCCTTCTCTGTTGATAAATTTCTTAAGCTTTAGGCTTGCAATTCTTATTAATGTACTTATTTATGGTTTTAGTCCAACCCATAACTATTATTGTTTGTAATTCTATGAGGTCACCTTCAACTTATGTTTTTTGATAACTAAAACTATGTTTTTTCTAATTTAAATTTTATTGATGACGTGTTTCGATTCCGGAAAATATTTTCAATTTCTTCATATACACACACACACACACACACACACACACACACACACACACACACAACAACACCATTCATTTATTTTGGATAGCTTTAGTTAAACATGTCTACATGCCTTCTTCTCATAATAAATTTTCTTCCTAAGTAATATAATTTCTTCTATTTTTATTTTCTACTATCAGAATAGATACACAAAATTTCATTAGAATAATCTATATTATATTTTTTCCTTAGTTTTTTCTTTTATCCTATCATGTATTTATACATGAATATAAACGATGTGTTTTCATTTCAAATAGAAAATACTTTCTAGTAATCTTAAGGACTTCTATTCACAAATTTCATATTTATGATATTAATGTGTATAATCTCAAGAAATATTCTAAAATAAAACATCTTTTAAGAAAACTATTGCCATTTTTCTAATTCGAATATCAAGATTCCCATATGCAAATTTCATTATAGTAACTTCTGAAAATAAAATTAATATTTCTGTCTCTTAACCACTAATATTCATTTCAATTCTTGTTCCTTCCTGAATATCTATAAGAATAGAAGGGCTAAATTCCATAGAATATTTTGTAACATAAAAGTTGACAACTTTATAGTTTATAGTAATGACATGATAGTTTTAAGTCTGGAACTAATGCACCTTTGATACTTTTCTCCACAATACCCCCTTGAGCTCTTTGGTCTGCAAGTAATTTACTCACCGTTTGTCCTTTATTTTTTACATCGCCAGATTAACTCTGTGTGATTTTTATTTTTTCTCGAGAAAGATTCTCAAATTGGATTACACTCTCTACCATTTATTTGGTAGTTGGTAACTATATCCATGTCACCCAACATGTGGCAGGTAGTTACTATCTCATTTATGAGCTCCACTTCCCCACTTTCCAAGACAACTTCCTGTCTTTTAGGGAAGTTAATGATCAATTGTTTCCATGATCATTTATAATTTAATAATTTAGATTAAATTCCTATGACTTAATGAGTGTTAATAAATATCAACTATTAACTTCTAGCCATAACCCTTTTAGCCAGGTATAATTAAAGCATCAATTTCCATATTTTTTTTAAAATAACATTATAATAAAAAAATTACATTCAACTTGTATGAGTTTATCACACTATTAAAATAATTTCAAACAAGTCTTTTAAACTGAGAGAAAATTCATACTTAACTATATATAGAAATTCAAAATAAAAGCTTCAAGTCAGGGGATATCACATCCTCCCTCGCTTTAATTTGACACTATCCCCGTGTCTTTTCATAATCTATGGAATTAATTATGGCTTGCTAAAACAAATATGGACATGCTTGTTTAAAAGCATCCTACAACTCTCAAGTTGCCTCTTATGGGCTGAAATTTTTCCATTGAAATTTCACTTGGGCTATGTTTCTATTCCAGAGCATGACTACTCTTCCGTATAGAATGCATAGTGCTTCTTACTAAAACTCTCCCTATAGTTCCAAATGTACAAAATTTGAATTAATATGAGTTGCAAAGTAAACATTTCTTCAACAAGGATACATGAAATACATTATGAATTTTTATACTAGTTGGAAGAGCAAGTTTATAAGCAATTGGTCCAATTCTGGCTAACACCTCAAAGGTACACAATATCTAGGTGGTAACTTGACACAATTTTCAAGTATAAGTATGCTTTTCTTTGGTTTTGTTTTAAATTATATAGTATCAACCACATTGAATTATTTCTAAACTCTTTTCAAGTATGCATAACTCTTCTATCTATATTGAGTTGTTTTCAAATTCTGCTTGACCTGTTTAACCACTTCTTCCATATCCTTTAAAATATATGGTCCCAACGCTAACTAATCTTCAGGATGGTCCCAAATTAAAGGTAATTTGCATCTTTTTCCAAGAAGTACATCAAAGTGGCTCATCTTTAAATAAGTTTGATATCCATTATTATAGGAAAACTCAACTAAGTGGAGATAGTCCTCCCATTTAGTTGGCATATGCATAATGTACATTCTTAATATGTATTCTAAGATATGATTTTTTCTTTGTGTTTGACCATCTGTTTGAAGATGATAAGATGTGATAAAATTTAGCTTTGTTCTCGTTGATTCAAATAAACCCTTCCAAAATTTGGATGTGAAATTGGCACCACAGTCTAAAATAATAGTTTTAGGCATACCATGGAGTCTGAATATCTCCTTCATAAATATTTTTTCTATGTTAATGGCATTGAAGGTATATTTAACAAGAATAAAGTGTGCTTATTTACTAAGTTTATCTACCACTACCATAATAGAATCATGTTGCATCCTATTTTTTGGTAAACCTGTGTTGAAGTCCATTGATATTATCTCCCATTTCCACTCTGGAATGGGCAAGGGTTGTAACAACCCAACTGGATGTTGATGAGAAGCCTACACTTGTTGAAATTACAAGCATTTAGCTATGCACTCAGTGGTTTTTGTTTTCATTTTATTCCAATAAAAATGTTTCCTCGACATAATTATTAACTTTTGATATCTAGGATGTCTAGTTGTTGGTTTCTTGTGCAACTTATCTAAGAAAAAGATCTTTAATTTTGAATTATTAGGAAAATAAAGTATGTATTTGCACACTAACAATTATTGATTATTTAATGTAAAATAAAATTCTTCTTCACCTAATATTTCATATTTTTTAATTTTTTCTTTATATTCTCATGTACTCTTGAACAAAATCAACAACTAATTTAATATTTTCTATCAGATTTGTTTTCCAAGTGGTTGCTGAAATGGTGCAAATTTGATTTAATTTTATGCTCAAGGCATCAACAATTTTGTTTTCTTTTCCTTTAATGTATACAATTTCAAAATCGTATTTAGTAAGGAATTCCAAACATCTTTATTTCCTAACATTCATATTTGGCTGGTCAAATATGTATTTGAGACTAATATTGTCCATCTTCAGCTAAAATTTTCATCCTATGAGATAGTGTCTCCAAATTTTTAGAGTATGAACAATAGTTGTTAGTTATAATTCATGTGTGGCATAGTTATTCTCATGATATTTTAGCTTCATAGATTCATAATTGATTACATGGCCTTCTTGCATTAAAAATCCTCCTAATTCGTTTTTACAGGCATATGCGCATACAACAAAATCTTTGTTGGGGTTATCTAGTTTCAAAATTTGAGCAATAGCTAATAACTGCTTTAATCTTTCAAATATTTCGTGACAATTCTAAGTCCAATTAAAATTTGTCCCCTTGTTTTACAAACAAGAAATTTGATATGCTAGCTTAGAAAATCATTCTATATATATTATATAAGAACCTATAATTCCCATAAATGACTTCATATCAACTACATATTTAGGTACTGTCTATTAGACCGTATCTGTTATCTTTTTAGGATCCACAAGAATCCTTGCTTTGGATACTACATGTCGACTCCCAAATACTGAACATGTTTATGGTAAAATGAGAAATTGTAAAACTTAGCATAAAGCTCATTTTATCTAAGTGTTTTAAGAACAATATGAAAATTTTGATCATGTTCTTCCTTACTCTTTGAGTAAACAAAAATATCCTCTATGAATACAATGAGAAATTTGTCAAGAAAAGGGATGTGTACACTATTCATCAAGCACATGAAATTGGATAGTGCATTGTTCAGTCCAAATGGAATTACCATGAAATCATATTTTCCATATCATTTCCTCAATGTTGTTTTATGTATATCGTAATCCTTGATATTAATATGATGATATCTAGATCTTAGATCAGTTTCTGAGAAGATTGAAGCTCCTTGGACTTAGTAAAACAAGTCATCAATCTGAGGTAAATGATATTTGTTTTTTTATGGTTATTTTATTGAGCTTCCTGTAATCTATACAAAGCCTAAGAGTCCCATCATTTTTCTTAACGAATAAAATTGGTGCACCCCAAGGAGATACACTATGCCTTATGTACTTCTTATCTACTAACTCTTGCAGTCAATTTTTTCACTTTTTAAACTCATGAATGCTCATTATATATGGGGCATTTGATATGAGAACTACTCCAAGAAGGAGATAAATGGTGAACTCTATATCTCTCCTTGGAGGAATTCCTTGTATTTATTCATGGAATAAATATTTATATTGCTTCAATATGAGGTAATATTCTAGAGATGGTTTATGTTTTTTACTTGAAAGGTATTCAATTTTGACTGCAAACATTTGATAGTCTTTTCAAGCACATTTCTTTAATTGCGAGGTATCAATTTTACTTACAAAAATAACTCCGGGCATTCCCTTGACTGCATAGTATTTTTCTTCATCATTAATGTAAGTGAAATACTTTTCTATGAAATTTAAAATTACTCTTTGAGGCTCTACCCAATCCATCCCAACACGAATATCATGACCCCAAAGGTAAATGTTTAGATTTATTTGAGTGTTCATTCCATTCATATTTAACAAACAATATTTGCTTATTTCTGTAACTTTCCCTTTTGTTCTTATGGCCAATTGTACTAACCAAGGCTTACTTTGTTTTTCCTTTTTAAGTCCACACTTTAAATTGCAACAAGGGAAATAGAACTTAAAGTAGAATGAGGGTCAATTAATATTCTAACATTTTTCGCGAAAAAATTACCTTGGATTTCCACCATAGTGGAATGGTGATATTCTTGTCTCCCATCCAATGTTGCACTAATCCTTGGATATTTCAAGCAATATCATTGACTGTAGAGGCTTCTTGTAGGTTATTTACTATTTCTTTTTTTTTATTGGGTTTTGCGGATAATCCCTCTAGATATGGTTCTCATTGCAACCCCAACACTTGAATGGTGGTATGGATGATTCACCAAAATTCCTATTTCTTGCTCCTACCCCTTGTCCACCTTTTTGTCTTAGAGTTTTTTTTATTTTTTATTTTATTTTATTTATTTATTTATTTATTTCTGATTTACACTTCTGCTGTAATTCTCTCCTTTATTACTTTTAAAGGTTTTAGGAAAGGTAGGTTTCTTAAACCCCTTCTTCTTAGGATTAAACTTCTCATGCTTTTTGGTCATCCAAATTTTAGAATTGTCACTGTTCTATTTGTTCTGGTTAAAACGCAAATTTTCCTTGCTTATAGTCTCATTCATGATTTTTGGATTATTAAATTCAATCTTTAATGTATATGAAAAAGGAAAACAACTAATGAACCTTTGTATTTTTTCTTTTTCTCCTTCAAATATGGTACATATCAACAATCCCATGAAATTATATACAAATTCATCCATGGTGGACTATCGTAGCCTTAATTCATGGAACTCTATGGCCTTCTCATCAAAATATCTTTCCATTAAGTATTTGTTTTTAAATTAAGTTTTGAAAGAGTTTTCATGTAAGATTATTGCTTCTTATTCTCTTTATGGATTTATTTTCCACCCAACATAAGGTTACTGTACCAGTTAACTGTTATGTATCCAATTTGGCCTTCAAATTGCTTGGATAATTGTAGGCCTCAAAATACTTTGATATATTTAGAAGCCAAGCTTATACTCCTCCATATTCTCCATCAAACTTTGGAGGCCTAATATTTTTGAATTATCCTTGCAAATGGGATGTAGTCCTATTCTTTTTGGACATAGAAGTATTACTATCAATTTTGTTTCTTTCCTTGGATGTCAAATTCATGGGTCTTACTTTCACTAGAAGTTATAGAATCAATTGTATAAGTAGATTCACTTCTAGATCTCTTCTTATGAGTTTCTCCTGTTTTCCTTTGCCCCTATTCTCCTCCATCTTCCTCAATAAGTAGCCATTAATATCCTCTTGTTCATCCTTACCTTTGGATATTTTTGTTTTGATTTTCCTTTATACTATATAAATATGGCAATGCATTACTTGTAGAATTTCAGATTCCTAACTTTATGTATTACTAGTTCCTCCTCCCATCATTCTAATTTTAGTATTAGGCACTTCACCTCCCCTAGGAAACCTTATAGAAGTTTTTCCATTGTTATCTTCATCCATATTTCAAAATTTAATAGTAGTTGTTTTATGATATGGTTATCACACATAAAATAGCTATTTTAGTTTAGGACACATAAGAGGCCCAATGCTGTAACCTAGTTTTGATACCACTTGTAATGAACCCCATTATACATTCCTATTTTTTAAAGTCAGTTATGCAATGAATTTTTATTACTAACTTGTAATTTACAAGATTAATAAATTTTTATTCTTGTTATTCTTGCAATGATGCCTCTAACTTTCATTTACACATCCCAACTTCAGATTTAATCATGTAGCTATTATATATAATTGAATTATTCTCTCCAAGAAATTTCCTTTATATGTAGTGAGATTTTGGGACATAACTCTTGATTATTAAATTGTTATCCTACTGGGATATATCATCTCCATATTCCTTACCTTTCTCTCCGAGATAATTATATACCCTCATATTATGTGTGGATTTCCATAATTGGTGATATCCAAAAGATTGGGTACATTGATCTATTCTACCCCTTGATTTATCTATAAGTTTTATACTCATTGATCTCAAAATAAATTCTTTTTGTTAGTGTATTTTTTTCTTATAACAAATATACCATTTTCTGATTTCACTTTAAATTTTCAAAAACTATATTAACTCAACCATTATACAAATACATACAATATATGTAATAATCCTTTTTTGTTTAAAATAATGGTTTACAATGGATTATCATTGTTTCATCACATATATAGTTGTAAAAATAATGCGAAGGTGCATATCTACACACATTTTAGGATATACACTAACCAAACCTAAGATACATGTACCTTGTGTCTTTTTCAACGTTACTATTATGTGATCGAAGATTTTATTACTTGCGACATGTGGTATAATGCCTATGTTTCGATTCTAGAACTTTCGATATGGGTGAATCACTGTTTATATGTTATGTGTTACATCGTGGTGATGACACATTAGTATTACCCTTTAATTTGGATAAACAATGATAATTAAACCCGAGTATGTTGATATATAAACAGATTACATCTTTTAGAAGATATTTATATTCTCCATTCTCTTATTTTCATGTATATTTGAGATATCCTGGTTTCTTTCTTAGGGTTTGTTCTTCCAACAACATTCTTTAATTAAGTTCATTATATGAGGGTATCTCAACATTTTCGTTGATATATGCAAGGTGTTAAAGAACTAATATCTCGTTTATATCTCGTTTGCATTTTATCGTATTCTTCTTTACAAGTACTAATTTTGTAAATATCTCCTATAGTCGCTTTTGTGGATGAATGTTTGCTATATAATTATTTGTGAAAGCTTAAAGTCTTGTTTATCTGGGCTTTACATAACATTACCCACAGTCTTGCTTCTTATTTTCTCAGGTAAACTCGAGCAACAATTCACTTCACTTTTGTATCTCTACATGTCATTATTGTGGTTAGGGTTTTAAAAATTATAAAACCATAACCTTCTATATCTGTATCTATATCATCTTATGTTTAATTCTTTGAATTCCCAATAAAATTAGGTTTTGAAATAAGTATTTTGTTGAGAAAAGTGGGCAAACCCCTGTACGCCATAGATTCATGGAGGGTTATTACCTCAGTTATTGTCTAGGGTTTTTAATCACATAAGTTTATTTATGTGTATACATTTTTTTTTTAAAGTTAAGCTAAGCTATATTAGATCATAAAAGAAACTTTACATAGGCAGAGGGCTGAGATGGCAAGCGGTGCTTAGGCAATCCTAGCCTTGGTAGCTTTAAAAAATAAGCAGGTTTGGGGCTGCCTCTTAGGAGGAAACCAACCCCTTAATAGAGTCAAACAATCATGATTTAAAAAATATTCTGTAACACATATAAAAACAAAAAAAAGTGTAGTATGTCCAAATATGGCAAAAAACATAGATGAACAGAGCTACCGCACAATCATGGTGTTCTGTCATCATCCTCTATGGCGGGGTCCTCCTCCTCGATAAGGCATCCATAATCACGTGCAATGGCCTCCTCCTTAGCAGTTGGCTCATGTGGGAGCTTCAAGGTGGTTGCGTGGATGATAGGAGCAACATGGTACTCTGCATCTAGAACTCTGGTCCATACTCCATCTGAATCCATGATCCACACGTCCGTCTCCTCCTCCGCTGGCTCGTGAACATGGAGTGGCTCGATTTTCCAAGGAGTAGGCAGTTCATATTGCACTATGTTGGACTTCCTGGGTCCTCTTCTACCCCTTGGATTCTCTGAGGTTAAGACCATATATTCCTGGGATTGGCTAGGCATTTGAGTAGCCTCCCTGTCGTAGATACCTGAAGAGGAACCCTTAATGGATTCCAAACACTGATCTTGACCACAATGATAACGCCCCGAGAATGCACCTGTTTGGCTACCCCCGATGGCCTTTTGACATTGTCGTAGGGCCATGGGGGAGTTGGTGAGGAGAGATGTGAGATGCGAATCAAGTGCGCGATGAGGGGGGGGGGGGGGGGGCAACAAGGGAGTTCATCGCAGATGTCGCGTAGTGGGGAAAGGCACAAGAGGATGGGATTTCGACAAGGAGGCGCACAATCGGGGGCATGCAGCTAGGAGGATTTCAGAGGGAGGAGCACACTGCAGGAGGGCACGCGACAGGGGGCACGCGTCAGGGGGAGTGTGCAACAGGGGGAGTGCATAGGGGGGCTGGAGCAACAAAAATATAGCAAGGAAAATAACAAAAATGGCTCTAGAGACCAGCTTGAGAAGTAGAGGGATGGCATATTGGGGAGTTTCAAGGCCTTTTGAAGACCTGAGGCATGAGCACAAATGCAAGAAGGGGTTTTGGCATGCTTGTAGATGTAATGACAGACATGCGAAGTGTGATTACATGTGGTTTAGAGTGTGGCTAGAGATCAAGTGCAGTATAGCACCATTATGAATGATTATTGAATTGAGTTTTTGCATCAGATTAAAGTTGGTGTGGTAGGGGCGTCGTCAGCCTGAGAATGGGAGGATCTATCCTTGCATGATCGGGGTGTGTCATCCACATCCGGGGGAATTCGATCCTTTTGGAGGAGAATGTGGCAGTTCTTGTGTAGGATTTCATCCTGAATCTAAGAAAAGTTAGAGTGGTGGAGCGTTGAGTGGTTGTCTACTCCTTTGTTGGCCAAGAGATATGCTACGGTGTTTTCCTTTCTGCGCACATGGTGGAATGTAATGGCCTTGTGATGCTGCAGCGGCTGTTGCAGGTGATTGAGATGGTTGGCTAACCTCCAGCTTGTAGAGACATTTGTGGAAGAAGTGCCAAGGAGGACACAATTGACTGCTTGGATGATGAGTTGTGAATCTCCTTCCATCTCTAATGGGAAAAAATTAAGCTTAATGGCTATGGAGATACCCTGTATAAGCCCCTCCAACTTTGCAGATTTATTGCTATCCCACCCCAGGTTTCCATAGTAGGCATGTAGGGGCTGCCACTAGAGTCTCTGAAGATGCCCCCAAATTTGGCATCCCCTAGGTTTCCTTTGGAGGCTCCATCGAAGTTACATTTGAAAAATCCAGCTAGGGGGGGGGGGAAGAATTCCAATGTTCAGGTCTGTAAATCCTATCTGAGCTCAGGGGGGGATTCTCCACGGGGAGCACAATGCTTACATGTCAATTGTTTCAAATGGTGCATTCAACCGAGGTTGTCAGGAGGTCTTCCTTCCCCCAGTGAGTCATGGTAAGAGTTTCTTCTAAGTTGCTGTGTAGCTTGGCTCAAATTTTCTCTTGATTTGAGGCGATATATTTAAATATCATGTTATTTCGTTCTTTCCAGGTATTCCATATGAGTAGGTCTGGAATGAGCTGCAAGAGACGATTTAGGATATTGCTAGAGTAGCGATTATCCTGCCACCTGTTGATGGTATTCATGATGTTTCCCCAATATCGATTTGATCTTCTACATAAAATCTCAATCCTGTCCCAGAAAGTGTTGGATATGGTGCAAAGGTCCAGAAGGTGATCGACGGTTTTGAAGTCATTCTAACATAGGGGACACCTAGAAGGATAATATTCTCCCATGTGAGGATTGTCTTTTACTTAGCAGCCATACAAATTTAGCTACTTTGGGCCATAGCCTAGCTATCCATATCTTCTTCCATCGCTGATTTGTGAGGCCAGGGTTTAGTGGTTGAATGATATGGTATGCTTCCTTGGTTGAGTAATTACCACTTGGATTGTGGCCCCATCGGAGAATGTATGGCCCTTTCTAATTTCTGATTCTTCTTTTTGTTAATTTCTCCCAAATATCTTTGTGTTGTTAATTGTTCCAGTCTTCCTTCCATCTATATGTGTGGACCCAATTCTTGTAACCTTGAGTTGTTTCATTAATCCAAAAATCCTAGACATGGTTTTCTTCTCTTGCCTGTAAGACTGTGCGCCAGATGGGGTGAGGGAAGATCGATGATAGACTAGGTATTTCGTATCATGAATCATCCCAGAACCAGGCCTGAGTTCCATTGCACAGTTCCCATAAGCTATGGGTTTGGATCAGATGTTTTTGTTGACTGGCTGCATTCTAGATTTGGGATCCTCCAAGATCAATATTGAATCAAATTAGTTCCTACTTGGGCCAGTTTCCTACATATTTGGCTGCCCATAAGGTCGCCCATGGTATGTGTGGTTTGGATACCCATTTCCACCATGTACTGGCGCCCACAATATTGTTATTGTGCTCTGGGTCTCGTAGACCAAGTCCTCCCTGAGTTTTCAGCATACATACTTCGTTCCATTTAACAAGCGCCCATTTGTGCTTGTCTTTGGATCCCCACCAGAGGAAGGCTCGTTGAAGGTTGCAGATGGCTTTGAGGACCCATTTTTGTGAAAATAGAATAGAAAAGAGGTATATGGGTAGAGATTGAAGAAAAAATTTGATGAGAAACATGCGTCTGACGTTGTTGAGAGAGTGATGGGTCCAAGTGGACAGTTTAGTCTCCATTCTGTCCAATAGCTCTTGCCAAGATGAATTTTTGATAGCCGAGTCTGTGAGAGGAGCTCCCAAGTATTTGGATGGTAGGGAGGCTGTGGTGAAGCCAAGGATGTGAGATATGTTGCATTGGGTGATAAGAGGCGTATTGAAGAAGAATATTTGAAATTTTTCTGGCTTAACAATGGTTCCATAGGTTTCAGAGAAATAATGAAGAAGGGATCTGAGGTTGCGAGCTTCCTGCACGGAGGGGTGTCACATGATCATGTTGTAATCCACAAATTGTTGATGGGAGATGGGGGGAAGATTGTGTAAAGGGATTCCTTGAAGGTCACGAGATTGGATCGAGCTCTTGATCAAGCAACCCAGACCCTCGGCCATAAGAACAACAAGAAAAGGCGAGAGAGGATCTCCTTGACTGATACCTCTTGAGGGTTTGAAATTTGTCAAGGGGATGCCATTGAAAAGGATAGAGATGAAGGGAGAGGATATCAGGCTCATGATCCAGCGAACCCAAGTTTGACTGAAGCCAAAGGCTAGAAGAACTTGCTTTATGTAGTTCCAACTAGTCTTGTCAAAGGCCTTGGAAAGGTCAATTTTAAGGACCATTCCAGGCTTTTTTGAGGTTTTTAAAGAATGTATGACCTCATGGGTTAGAATGATTCCATCAAGGATCTGCTTGCCCTCAACATATCCCGTTGCTCCAGAGAGATGAGCATGGGAGGAAGATGTTTCAATCTGTAACCTATAACTTTAGAGATAATTTTGTAAATAAAATTGCAGAGTGCTATTGCTATGTACTTACTTGGGGAAGCAACATTATATTCCTTTGGGATGAGAGTGAGGAAAGTTGCATTGAGAGCTGCTAGAATCCAGTGGGTGTTGCATGATTCCTCCACTATGCCCCAAACTTCCTCTTTGATAATGTCCCAAAAGAAGTGGAAGAATTTGGTGGTAAATCCTTTCGGCCCAAGGGATTGCCCTTCTTTTAGTTGGAATACTGCTTGTTCAACCTTTATCAGTGTTGTGGATTTGAGCAGTATCCTGTTATGATCCTCATTGACCAGTTTTGGAATATGCTATGTGATTTTCTCGATGGCTTCCTATCGATGAGTATTGGATTCTTTAAGGATGTCCTTGAAGTGGTTGATAAGTTCCACTGTGATGTCCTCATGTTTTTCCATACACTCCCCATTTTGATTCTTGAGGACTGTGATTCTATTGTGCATCCTATGCTGGATTGTGGAGCGGTGAAAGAATTGGGATTTTTCCATATGCTCCCCTCTCAGTCTCTTGGGATTTCATTGTCATTCTCATTTAATTGGGCTCTAGAATCGAAGCTGTTGCTTGATGTTGGGGTTATTTTTCTCTAGTTCATATATGACTTCCTGGTATGCCTTTTCCTTCTGGCGACTTTCGTGAACCCTTCGGTATCTTTGTCTATGGAGTTGTTAGTCGGAGCAGATATTTGATTTAGGGGGCAGTCTCTGAATAGGTGTCCATGCTAGTGGCATTTCCTGCATCTAAATGATACATGTTCATAATCTACTATTTGGATCCATTCATAGTCATCATGAAGCAGAATTACCTCATCAGGGAGAGACTTTGCAATATTCATGTATATGCAAATCCTTGCATAGGCTGCATGCCTTTTGATCTTTATCTCTTTTGCTATTTTTATGAATTCTCCCAGAGAGTTGCTGATGTCCCGAAGGGTTAGCTCGTCCCATTAGTCCTAAGGTAGGGTGTAGAGCCTGACCCAAAATGGAGCCCAGTTGAAATCTTTTTTATCCAGGTTGAAGCATTTGACCCAGTTGCGCAGGTATAGGCCTACAGAGATAAAGAAATATGGCCCTCCATCCAGGCTTATGTTTTTGTCTTTGATGCAGGTGAATATCACGTTGAATAAGCCCTTGGCACAATGTTGTATATCGATATGGCCCTTAGGCTTCCATTTGGGGGTGATTAAACCTAGAAGAGCTTTTTATGTAGGCCATAAACCCATGAAGTTGCATATCAGTGCATGTTCCTTCATGTATTGGACTTTTCCGTTGATTCGATGAGCCGAGAGCTCGATTGTGGTTCTTGTGGTGGCCTTGGGAATGCATGCAGAGGATGTGACTTTTTTTTCTTCTTCAATGACTTTTGTTGGCGATTTCGTTGCGGGTGACGCCCTAGTTGGGTTAGTGATCTGAATTTATGCGGGAACACAATAAAATAAAAAATAGAAATTAACAAAATGATGCAGCGAAAATAATACTTCATTTCATTAATATCAAATAATAGAAATATGCTTACAGACATAATGGAAATAAACTAGCTAGGGCACTGGTAGCTTATCTTTGAGAAGAGATGTGGCAGCTACAAGCCTCTGAACTCTGTTACAATGAGGCTCGAGGGCCTATTTATTATTGAGAAACAATGGAAAACCCTAAACATCCAAAAAACTAACCCTAGGAGATGAAGCACCAAAACTATGGGCCCTGTTTAGGTAAATTGGTGTTTCAACTTCCCAGGGATGTAATGTTGGCATACATTCTCTATTTGACGTGCACCATACCTCATTAGAAATATCTATTCGAGGACTACAAATTTTTATGTGAGAAAAATTGGACCATGGACCCATGTTGTTTCGGGTTATCAAAAAAAATGTCGTTTAGGGCCTCAAAACGGCTCTGGAAGTTCATGACCCGAAAAACTACTAAAAATATAAAATTGAAAGAGACAATGGTGGGGCCCCAAGTGGAACAGGTGGGTAGCCACCAATATCCACCTAGATCAGTTAGGAAATGGGCCAGAGTTTTGCTGACGTTTGGTGTCAGCCCATGCCGTCGCTCCATTAGAGGGCAAACCAAAGGAGGGGGGAACCGCATTCCTCCCATTGTTGTTCGTCACTTGAGAACCTGTTTGAACTTAAGAAGAGGAGAATGGCCCTAGGTAGGGTAGAAGGACAGCCAGGGGCAACCTGTACCAAACCCACCAAACCCTAGTTCATGGCGACAGTGTTCCTTTGGGTCTAGGTCACAGTCGGGTATACCCAACTTCGTTCGACATGATTGACCTATTTATGTGTATACATTTAATATGAACATGCTATCATATTTATCTTCCCTCTTTAGTTCTTATTCCAGGAATTTTTATACAAGGTTTTAAAACCCCTCTCTATATTATAATTTGTTTAACTAATTTCTTTTTAAATTACATGTTTTGGGTTTGATTTGAAAAAAGTGATTTTCCTAAAACTAAAATAGTATACTTGTATTTACAAGGACCTGGGTTGCACCACGAGGAAATTATTTATAGTTAAAACCCTCTTTCAAATATTATTTTTATTCACATGAATTGTTTGATTAATTCCTTTGCATGTTTTATTATAAAGACTCTTTTTTTTCTATTTGGTCTTTCACAGGTACTGATACTTTTAAAGTGATACATTTGAAAATTTTCTTCTGAAGGGAAACATTTAAAGCGCTATTATCTCTGATGAGGACTCTCGACTTACAGTTTCCAGGTTTGATGTTCCGAAACCTTGGATTATTTTATCTGCTTGAGCATGAATTCATTATTTGAGGGTGAGAAACTACGAAGTTCAATTGTTAATGTTGACTTGTATGATTATCTCTCCAATTTCACTTCCTATTCTAGATGTTTGTATTTAAAAGGATTTAAGCCATGGTTGTACTTTGAATAGTTGGGAAAATTTTACCACATACCTAAAATATAGTTAAGTTTTAGTTTATTAACTTTATGGTTAATCCTAACCATAATTGCAATTTTTTTAGTGACATTTAATCTCTGTAATGTTTGATATATTATTGAAGTTATCAGGATTCCCTTCTATGTTGAGAAATTTTTTAAGCTCCACTCTTGCAATTCCTATTAACATACTTATTTATGTTTTTATTCCAACCTAGAACTATTATTGTTTGTAATCCTACGAGGTCACCTTAAACCAATATTGTTCGATAAATAAAACTACGCTTCTACTAATTTAAATGTTATTCATAATGTGATTCAATTCTAGATAATATTTTCAATTTCATCATATACAGATGTTATTATGTTTTATACACACCAACACTAATTCATTTATTTTGGATAGTTTTAGTTTAACAGCTCTACATGCCTTTTTCTTAGAATAATTATTCTTCCTTAATAATAAATTTTCTTCTCTCTTCATATATATATATATATATATATATATATATATATATATGTGGACACACTCTACTATATTAAACTAAAGTTCATTTTTAAAGAAGTGTAATTCCATTCCTTTGAAGATGTAGTTAAATTAAGTATAAAATAAAGATGTTTGTTCATGCTTTTAATACTAGTCTGTTATACTAGTCATATCTTAACCACTCATGTTATTCACACTTAGTTGTTTTTATTTCCTATTATCAGAATACATAGACAAAATTACGCTAGAATAATCTAGATTATATTCTATGCTCAGTTTGTTCTTTTACCCTATCATGTATTTATAAATGAATATGAACAAACTGTTTTCTTTTCAAATATAAAATAATTTTCAGTAAGCTTATGAAATTCTATTCACCATTCTCATGTTTCTAAGGTTAATGAGTATAATCTCAAGAAATATTCTAAAATAAAACTTCTTTTTAGAAAATTATAACCATTTTTCTAATTTGAATATGAAATTTTGTATATAAAAATTTCATTAAAGTAACTTCTGAAAAGAAAATGTCTTTTTTGTCTCTTAACCACTAACATTAATTTCAATTATTGTTTGTTCCTCAATATCTATAAGAAAAGAAGTGCTAAATTCCATATAATATTCTATAACATAAAAGTTCACAAGTTTATATTTTAGAACATCGACTTGATAGTTTTATGTATGGAACAAATACAATAATTAATTGGCTCCTCCCAACCTTTGATACTTTTCTCCACAGTATCCACCCATGAAATTTCATCTATAAGTAATTTAGTCAGTTCACTTTGTCCTTTCTTGCCTGTGTCACCATTAAATTAGCTCTGTGCGATTCCTCCTTTTTTTTCTAGAAAGATCCTCAACATGGATTTCCCTCTCTACTATTTAGTTGGTAGTTGGTAACTACCTCCACCTCACCCAAAAAGTGGCAGGTAGTTACTAAATAATTTAGGAGCTCCACTTCCCCACTTTCCAAGAGCACTTCCTGTTTTTTAGGGAAGTTAATGATGAATTAATCCCATGATAATTTATAATTTAATGATTCAGATTAAATTCCATGGGCCAATGAGTGGTAATAAATATCAACTACTAACTTGAAGCCATAACTCTTTCAACTAGGTATTATTGAATCATTAGTTTCTATTTTTTATTTTATTTTTTAAACAACATTATAATACAAAACTTACAATCATCCTTTATCATTTTATCAATCTTCTAAACTAATTTGAAATGAGTCTTTTAAAGTGAGAGAACAATCACAATTAACCATATATACAAATTCACAATAAAAGCTTCAAGCCAGTGGATATCAAATAATAATATATGCACATTTGTTTCATTGGATACAAATCATATGAACTATTTTTATGATTTGTTGGATCATATTTTTCTTATATTCAAATCTAGTCATTTCATATTATTCTTGATTGAGAGTGGGATTTTCCCCTCCATTGATAGCTACAGATTATATTTATTTCTTTTCCATGCAAATTAACATAGATTGAATTTAATACTAGGAAATCATAGTAGAAAGTCTCCATTTTGAGAGAAAATATTTCAAGTGGAAACTGGGCCCACATAGTGGTCAAAATCACCATCCCAAATGGAAAAGGATCTAATTAGGGCCCTTATTGAGAGATTTCTGAAATGTTGACATGGTCATTTTTTCCCATCAACACACCAGAAAACATTTGAATTCTCTCTCTCATGCATGGTTGAAAAGGAACAAATAAAGTCACATGTAAGTGGGAAAACATGAGTCTTCATGGAAAGTTCTATTTTTTCCTTTCTTATCATAAATCCCGAGAATTAAGAATACCAATTAAGAAAGGGAAAGGAATTAAGGTCATCAATATAATAATATTATTTTCTTTAGCCTCCCTTGAGCCCTATAAGTCACATTTCTTTCATATCTTGTGGTTTCATATCCCCCAATTGTTTTGTAATTCTCTTTTGTAGCCTATGATATATTTTATTTTTATATATTTCAATGTACAACCTTACAAATTACATAGTTTTACTTTTAACCATTCATCATATACATACATAAAACTGACTCGAGATTCAAAATTGGGATATTACATTCCCAAGCCCTGTATTGTTTCAGCATCCATGGTGCACATCATCATTATATACAATAAATTTTACATGAAAATGTATACAAATTATATATATTCCTCCCAAATTTCATCCTCCAACTCCCATATTGTTTCTTCAGGGCTATAGTGGCTTCGTTGGACCTTCACCCACTTTATGGCCCTATCCCTAAGTATAATGACCTTATCCAATATACACACTAGTCATAACTAGAACTCCTTTGAGTTCCAATCAAATCAAATTCCATTTTATTACATGGTTATAATAATGCTCTTACTTTTTCTTCAACAATATTTAAAAAATATTATGAGCTTTTAAGGTAGTAGGTAATGAAATCATGTATGCAATTTTTCAAAAACATTACCATATTTAGTTCCCAATTTAGTACAAGTCCCAAAATTCAATGAAATTTTCTTTGGTTTCATTTTTAAAGACATGTGATCCCTATTGGTTATGTGTTATATTATTTGCATGAATATCCCCATGTGTTGTAAATTACACAAAATGCAACGAGAATTCGGGAATAGCATCCCCCAATTTTTTTTTTGTTGGTGGTTTTTTATGTCCATTTCTGATAGTTTATAGTACACAATTTTCACCTTTAGTGGTTTTGTGGTACATGGTGGTTTTGTTGGTGATTCAATGGTGTTTTATATCCCTTGTGTATTCAAGAGGATGATGAGAAGCCTTCGTAATAAATCCAAAGTGTGATAAGTGAAGTGAGGTAGGGAGACAAAAACTTCATTGATACATGGTTCCAATTAGCCATTAGGACACAATACCGCTACACTATTCAATGATCCTTAACATTTGAGCCATATGAGCAACTGAAATCTCATTTAATTGCAACCATAATGTACATTTTTCAAATTTAGATATGAGTTTTTCAGAGATCTTGTTTCATAGTTGGATGCACTTGAAATACTCCTACACTTGGAAAGGGATTACTATTCCAAATCGGGTAGAGTAGTATATATGAAGAAATAAATAAAGGAGCTTTTCTCAAATAAAAATAAAATATATATAGAGTGAGTTATATGAAGTTTAAAATATTTTTTTTTTCTATGTGGTTCATGGAATCCTAGGTTCTGTGACTGCTACATCCACATAATGTTTTTACGAAGAAAATACACCAAAAGGGATCTCTTCCTACCAGCTAAACCATGCATCTTGGCACTAAGGGTGTTAAGAGAATTGAACCCGTGACCTCTCATTAAAAAAGGTGCTTCAACGATGGGGACTCGACCAATTCAGCTAACCTTCAAGGCTTATGAAGTTTAAAATAGTTATAATAGTACACATGCAAATTATGTTCCAAGAAATAAATATCCATAATTCCTGTAGCAAGTTTCTAAATTCCTATGTTAATGTATTTTTGAAGGACCCTTCCAATGAATATGAAAAAAAAATTGTACAATATGAGAGAATCTTATGATATAGATTATCTTATGGATTTTTCTCATTAGAAAACTACTCAAAAGTTCAATGCAATTCATTTTCACAACACAACAGGACAAGAACTTTAGAAAGGAATGATATTTGATCTTTATTTCACACTAGAATTGACGGGCCTCTAAATTAGACATAAATTAAGGCCCATCTAACCTTTCTTAGGAACATAAAAGATATATTAAATCCCTCCTTCTACAATTAATAATGTTTTTAAAGATTTAATATGTTCTTAGGAAGGTTTAGATATAATTTCATATTTGTGCCTAAATTTCTGAAGGATATTTTGATAATATTGGGCAGATTATGGAGATTTGGAGTACGAGATAATTTAGGGACTTGCTCCATACTACTAGAGGATCAGGATTGGAGAATAAATGAACAAAATATCATGAAATTATTGAGAAATTTTGGAGATATTTTGGAACTCTGATGATTGAGAAAATCTAGGAATGTGTTCCCTGCCATTTACTGCGAACTCCTAGTGTTAGGAAGCAGATCCACTATTTGAGGGATTTTGGAGGGGAAAGCTTCCTCCTTTCAAGGAGAATGCTTCCTCGTAATTTTTTATAAGTACCAATTTGAATTGGCCTCTAGGGGCATGTATTCTTTAGTCCTATTTTGGAAAAAACTTGTTGCTTAGCAACTCCACTTTCTTTTCTTGCGGGGATGCACTTGCACTAATTCAATAATGAGGATTGGTGTTATTTTTAGCTTCTAAGGCTTGGTTTATTGGATAGGACTCTAAGTCCTCCTTGGGCTTGGCCATCCCAGGAGCCTCAGATCCCTCTTTCATAATTTCTTTATTTTTTTTCACTTCTTATTCACATGCATCTCTTATTTCTATTTTGCATATTTCTGTATTTAATATTATTTCTTTTCTTGCTGTAGGATTGAGTTAAATGATTGAAGTGAGTTATTTTATAGGTTTTTTACAGATTAAAAAGAATTATTCATCCTTGGAATAACTTTGGAAGGTCATTTTATCATTAAGCTACTTGGATTTGGTTACTAGTTCACGAATATAAGATTTTTAGAAATGCCTTATAGCAAAATAGTAGTAAATTTCTGCTATTTAATCTGAAATTGATTATTAGTTAATGTTATGCCAATATCATTTTCAGAATTGATATGAAAGTGCTTAGGTTTGCTTCTTGTACACGAGTTTATACATGTGCTTATGATTGATAAATCAACAAACTTGACGAAATTAAGTGTATTTCATGAACATAAAGTCATTGAAACTAAATGTTGAACAACAACATATAAAAACACAAAAAAAACAGACACTGAGTCAAATAAACATGTTTTTGATGAAGGATTTCACCCCTCTTGGGCTACATCTCCTTGGTCCAGTTTCCAGGGAATGGGCCTTTGTATTAGCTTCAATTGTGAAAAAGTGTTGTTTATAGTCTCCTATTGCCTCTGAAACCTGCTCCAATGGCTCCAAAACATCAAAATGTACCAAGAATGACTCTTCCTGAGAAAAAATTGGTCAAAAATTACCTCAGTTATGGAAAAAACCAAATTTTCCTACAATCTCTACTAAAATTAGAAGTTCGCCAGATAGCTCCACTAAACCCAGAGCTCCGCTGCATTTGGTAGGCTCCGCTAAGTTTGCCGCCGAATTAAACTCGTCATTATATTAAGTTAAGCATGCTTTAATGGATTTTTAAAATTGTGTTTAGCGCTAAGCGATTTTAACGTTAAACCATGGATTATGGAGCTAATTTCAGATTAGTGGTAATTAAACATGTTTTAATTCTATTTAAATCTCTGCTGAAAATAGTGTTAGCCTTCGGTCTTCACTATCAATCATATGGGAGGGGGCTGGCCCCCTCTAGACCCCCAACCTTGGCGCGCATGAACTTTAAATATATGTACGAACCTTATGGGGTAAGGTCCATGGAGTAGAAGAGACAAAGGGGCATTCGAATTGCATGCGGGTGGTCATGGGTTAAACCTGATCAACCCCCAACGTATATTTTGCTGCACTTCGCCATGTAACATAACCAAAGTTAAAACTTTGGCATATAACCCATATATATCTCCGCCAGGTTTAGATCTAGTTTGATAGTTGTAGACTCTGTCTGCCAAGTTAGAGTGGCTCCGTCATATGTAGTTAGCCACCATATAGTCTCCATCAGGTTTAGAGCTAGTCCCATTTTGACTAGTGTAAGGTTTAAGTATGAGGGGTTTCTGCAGTGCATTATATTAGATATAATTTTTGGGCTTAACACAATTGAATCCAAAAAATGATATCTAGTGTAAGGTTGTCCACCAATATAAAGCCTCCCCAATAACTCCACCAAATGTAGTTAGGGTTAGAACCTTAAAGTTCGAAAATATATGCGCACCATAATATGCCAAGTGGGAGGGCACGTGGCAGACTCTGGCTGCTCTACGTGGCCCTTCTTCATTGGTTCAAATCCACCATTATAAAAACAATAATGCACCATAGAAATAAAATTTCAACCTTAGAAATAGGAATAAAATTTCAATTTACCCAAGCAACATTGGCGAATCTGACTGTGACACTTATCATAGTGTCATTGGCTGAAAATTGGAGAATATTCCCTAGATATTCCTGAGATGCTGACTGGATTGCCAAGTCATCAGTCTATCACTGTTCTACACATTTTTTACCTGTTTGAGAAAATGAATATCAGACCATAAATTACTGATACAAACTCGGATTTTGATGAAATAAGCTACATTGGAATCCTGGTGACGAGATCTATCTGGTCACTCTAGTTTGGAGAATTTTTGAGAACTTTCATTTTTGAGCTATATACTGAGCCTCTAATCATTCCTCTCCACTAGAAGCCTTTGGGACCCCAAAAGATACTATGAATTGTTTAGCAGGTGAGGGTACAAATCCCTCACCCTTTCACTCTCCATCCATTTGGCCTTGGAAGTATTTTGTCCCTTGAGTCCCACTCTAAGGTATTCGACATTCTCTCTTCTTGAAGTTCTGATTCTTCTGTCAAGTATGAGATCTTGCTGAAGTTAATCAAATATTCTAGCGAGAAATCATCTATTGATGGTAGCTGAACATGCTCTCCTTGATCATCAATCAAAGGAGGCTTAAACAATCTCAAATTCTCAACACTGATGACAAAATATATTTGCATATAAGGAGGCATATCTAGCTTAAATGCATTAGTACCAATCTTTTCCAGAATTTTAAATGCACCATAACGTATTGGCTTGAGATTTTTACCTTTCCCTTGCAGTATTTCTTTGCGGATATATGACAAAATTTCATCTTCAAATTGGAATTTGTGATCAAAACAATGTTTAGCATGCCTTTCCTTGTAGCTGCTTTGACTTTTTTCAAGTTGTTATTGCATTGTGGTACAACTGGATTTGGTCAATGAACTTCATTTCCTTATCTATGTCACTATGACCATCTATAGCGACATCTTTCTCAAATATGAAGTCCAAATGTGATCTTGGCAAGTACCTAAAACATGCCTCAAATGGCGATGTGCTTGTGGAAGAATGCTTTGCCCTGTTGTATGCATGTTGAATATAATGGAACTGTTCATCCCACAACTTAGGATGTTTGCTAAAATAATCTCTAAGAAGATGAATGGCTGTCCTGTTTACCACCTAGGTCTGACCATCTGTTTGCGGATGACATTTTGTACTCTTCTTCAACTTTGTGACCATCATGTACCATAATTTTGACCAAAAATTCCCAACAAACCGGGAATCTCGATCACTTACAAAAGAAGTAGGAAGACAAAAACGAACCCATACATTTTGAAAGAAAAGATGAGTGGTTTGTTCAGCTGTAATTATTTTCTTACATGGCATCAAAAGACACATTTTTCTCAAATTATCTACAAAAACATACAAGTAATCATGAAATTTCCTTGAAATTGGAAGACCACCTGCAAAATTCATTGAGACACTCTCCCAAGGATGTGAAGGAACCAGAAGTGGAGTGTACAATCCACGTTTACTATTACTAGGCTTACTTATTTCACATAAAGAACATCCTCTAATAAAACGAGATACACTATCAATCATGCGTGGCCAATAAAAATACCTTTGGAGATCGCTACCGTCTTGCCTACACCGAAATGTCCAATAATCAATGAAGAGTGCACCTCCCTTATGATATCGTTTATTTCTCCCTGTGGTATACATAACTTTCCCAAGTTATACAACAAACTATTATGCACATGATAATCTAACTCTTCATTTTTGTTTCCTTGACTCAAGCTTTCATACACATCTTGAAAATCACTATCATATGCATATTGTTTAATGTAACTTTCATGCATAACTAAATTGCACTTGAGTATAATAGATGAATTTACAATAGGCCTAGAAAGCATATCAACTACCTTATTATAGATTCCCTTTTTATACCTGATAACCAAATGAAATTGTTCTGAAATGTCTTGATTGCTGCAACTTTGACTATAATTGTAAGTACTGCAATGGATAATGGTCAATATGGGTAATGGTCTCTTTCCCCATCAAATAGTGCTTCCATTTCTTTACACTTTGTACCAATATATATAACTCTTTGTCATAGGTGGGATAGTTAGTCACAACTCCATTAAAAATTTCAGAATGAAACGAAATAGGCTTACCATGTTGCATGAGAAATGCTCCTATCATTAGGGGAATTTTGAGGTCTAAAATGGGCCTCCTAAGGAAATTATAAAATAATAGTGGAAATAATAAAATAATATTTGATTACATCATCAAATTTTAGAGGGAAAAAAGAAAAAACTACCTTTTCAACTCATATTTTGAACTTATCTCCCTAAGTTTTTTACTCAAATTTTGAGTAGGAATACTCGTTGGACGAAAAATTTGATTCCCCATCCAAGGAGTACCCATGTTGCATACTTTTGATGGACTTTGCTACACGAAAAATGAGAAATACATGAAAAACGTGATTGCAATCACTTTTTTTCATGTATTTCTCATTTTTCGTGTAGTAGGGTCCATCAAAAGTATGCAACATGGGTACTCCTTGGATGAGGAATTAAATTTTTCATCCAACGAGTAATCCTGCTCGAAATTTGAGTAAAACCCTTAGGGAGATAAGTTGAAAATACGAGCTGAAAAATTAGTTTTATTATTTTATTATTTTTTAATCTTTTTACTTTTTTATTCTAAAAATGGTGAATCATCCTCCATGGTTGACATCATCATCTTGAATCCTACTGGTTCTCATAAATTTTATTTTGGTTGTACATTTTTCTTAGGACGCCCATTTTAGACCTCAAAATTCCCCTAATGGGCATAATCACTTGCATCTGTTTGGATCTCAAATGGCTGTCTAAGATTCAGAAGAGCTAATACAATTGCCGAACTTGTATTTTTATTTAAAGCATCAAATACTTTTTGCTGCATATCTCCCCAATGGAAGACTTTCTTGACACTTTTCAATGCATGTAACGAAGTTGCAATGGAAGAAAAATTAGCAATGAATTTCCTCCAATACTATGCTGCCCCAAGAAAGATTCGTACCTTTGTAACTGTATTGGACTTGGGCCAATTCACAATGACCTATAATTTGGAAGGGTCTATCTTCAAATCACCTACTCCAACAATTTTTCCCAAATACACTAAAGAAGTCTTGCCAAACTCACACTTTGACATCTTTAAAAATAACTGCTCTTTTTTCAAGACATTAAGTACCTTGTTCACATGCATGACATGCTCATCTCTTGATTTTCTGAATATCAAAATATAATCTAAGTAAACAATTGATCTAAATGTGGGAAAACTTGTTAATGCTATGCAAGCTCCCTCATCATTATTAAATTTTTTTTTCTTATGTGCATAGGAATTTCACTGAGCTTTCAGATTATCACAAGGATTTATTTTATGTGTATTTCAATATGTAATTCCATGAGTAGTTTATAGACATGAAACCATTAGCACATGAAAGGAAAACACATCATACAACAAAACACAAGCCATTTTATGAATGAGTTCACCTCGCCTGGGCTACATCTCCTTGAATCATCTCTAAGGCATGATTGATTATTATTATGCTCCAATTTCAAAATGATGAGTACATCAATGTGCTGATTTAAAATGGTAAGTTTATCCTTAAAAGAAACAACTCCTGCAAAGTCCCTTTACCATACTTATTTTCAACAACACATGGGCATCTTACCAAGATCCCTTACTCAAATATGAAAGAGCATCAAATTTGTACTTCAATAACTGTAAGTACATCAACAATTTTTTTCTCTAAAACACATAAAGAGAAAAGATGAGAAAAATGATACAACACTACTGCAAAGGCTACTGCTACAAACATATGGAGGCTGTAAGATCTCTACAAGATCATCTCCGTCTCAAACTCATCTAAGAACTGGCTCAATATCTGATTGATCCATACACCCCCCTGGTTCAACCTGCAATTTGAAGTTGAAGATGTTCTCTAAACAGAAAACAAAAGTTACCAATGGATTCAAAGTATCCATAAACCCCTAAGTAGCCTCTTTTGGTTCTTCAATTGGTCTACAGGTCCTCTAGGCATGGACTCCTCTCCTGGTGGCCCTGGGAATTTTTCAACTTCAAGTGGGAAAAAAACCATCAAGAAGTGCTCCTTTGCCTCTAAAACCTTTTCCAATGGATTCCTAGCATGTAAAAATGCTAAGAATGACTTTTCTTGAGCCCAATTTGGTCGAATATTGCTCAATATAGGCCTCATTTACTTTAGGCCTAGAAAACTGCCACTAAATCTGTAATCTGACCAGCTAACTCCACTAAAACTGGAGCTGCCCCCGAATTTGGCGGGTCTGCCAAAGGCACTGCCAAGTTAAGTGCTCGTAATTAGGGACAAGTGTGAGTTTAATGTTAAATTAAGTGGGTGATAAGTGGTGTTTAAGTGGGGTTAAGCGCGTTTAGCGCTATCCCACACTTATTCGTTAACACAACATAACCACATATTACATACTAAAACTCGGTTTAAATGCATTTTAAAATCTGCAGATCGCAGCGCAACACTTTCACTTATCGAAGATCACAGATCACAACCCCACTATAAAACATTCTATGTTGCCTGCTCCATCTTGAGATTGCGATACCTTGATGAAATATATCGCATCGCAAATCTGCATCGCATTGCAGCTCTGCATCTGATAACCTTACCACCACGTCACTTATCACTATTGAGAAATCGCAGATCCGCCACCCGATAATGCATTCACATTCACTTCTAAACCCCTGATGTGATTGGTAGGCCCTAACTTATCACAAATCACAAATCATTTTGTTGAAAATTGTAAAGGTTTGAAACCATAGTTAAAAGACTTTGGAATTTAGATATATGTTGCAAATATATGTTGTAGCCCATTCGACTATGGTTTCGACCATTAGTCTGAATCTTTGTTTAAATAAATTTGTGACCAATAAACCTTGCATATCAAATGTATGCGCCTTCTAAACTTAGGAAATAAGAGAAAAATTAAACTTCCCCAAGCAACATTGGCGAATCTGGAGATGACACTTGTCATAGTCCCATTGGAATAAAAACTAAAGAAGATTCCCTAAATGCTAATTGGACTACCAAGTCATCAGTTTTTCACTGTTCTGCACAATTTTTTTACAAATTTTGCATGTTCTGAACAATGATTAATAGATCATAAATCCTTCATCCAAACTCGGTTTTCAACAAAACGAGTTGCGTTGGATTCCTTGCGACGAGACGGTCATTTTGAATCTATTTTAATGCAATTTTGAGCACTTTCATTTTTGAGCTATTTTTTTTTGCCCTTGATCGAGATTCTGATCAACAATGATAAAGTCATCTATAAATAGTCTTAATACATTATTCATGACTCCCATGAAAGCAACTGGAGCATTTATTAGATCGAATGGCATAAATAACCACTCAAACAATCCTTGTCTAGTTTTAAATGCAGTTTTCCAAATGTCCTCCTCAGTTATTCTAAATTGACTATAACCACTTCATAAGTATAGCTTAGTGAAATTATTTTCATACTTTCACTAAGAAAATCATCAATGCATGGGAGTGGGTAGCGATTATTTACCGTGATTTTATTCAGTGCATGGAAATCTATGCACATGCACCAATTCCCATCCTTATTTGGTACCAAAACAATTAGTGAACCACATGGCAAAGTAGATGGGCATATGATACCTTTGTTCAACAATTATTGAATTTTATTCTTGATTTCCAAACTCTCCATAATTGACATGCGATGCCTACCAATGTTTGGAAGAGGAACATCCTACTGCAGCTAAATCTCATGTTGAATTCCCTTCTTGGGAGGTAACCCACTTGGTTGTAGAAACATCTCTCCATGCTGACTTACCACATAAAACAAATCAGATTTTAATTTGTCATGACATCCTTCAAAATATTCATAGTCAACATCATCCTTTTTCTTGATCATGAGAAGCACAAAATTTTTACTTGCCTCTTCATTTGCCCTGCATTAACTAAGAAATATTCAGTTTTTTGCGATGAGATCTCACAATATAATCGACCCCATCCTTAAGAAAATTATATTTTTTCTCATGGCAATAAAACACCACTTTCATCTCATACAAATATGGACTTCCCAAGATAATCCTGGAAATGTCAAGTGGAACCACATCTAACTCGACTTCATCAAGAAAGCTTACAATAATAGCAAATTGAAATATGCATTTCCTTGTAACCTGTAAATTGGAATTCTTAACTATCCAACCCAAAGGGTATGGTTTCAAGGTTAAGATTTTTGACCAAGTCTTCTGAAATCAGGTTTTCTTGAGACGCACTATCAAACAATGCATCAATATTTGTATGATTTGAAATCACTCTAACATGGAACAATTCTATCCCCGTGTCTTCATTTGGAGTGTTGTTGTGACTATTTGAGGAACTAGTAATTTCTATGGCTTCCTTTCCTTTTCTAACCATGGCTACGATCTTGGTATCATCTCCGAAATCGGATCCAAGATCTTGTTGTGTGGTGGCAGTCATATTTTGTTTCCCCTTGTTATTTGGTTTCTTAGGACTTAGTTCGGGATGTGGTTACCAACATTGGGCTTCATCATGCCCCTCTTTGGAACAATGTTTGCATGTATTTTTCTACCCTTCTTTCTTGATGCTTGCATTATTCTTTCCCTTCCATTTTACTCCCTTCTCTTTTACCTTACCCTCGAATGGCTTCTTCTTACTACCATCTTCCTAAATGTTCTTTCCCCTTGATTCAATATGTGTGGCTTGCACACACACTTCATCTAAATTGTTTGGGTTAAAAATAAGGATAGTATGTTTCAAGTAGGAATGTAAACCCCCAATGTATTTCAAGAGCATGTCTTGGGAATTCAAGTTTACTCCTAACAACAAATCCCTCTTTCTAAACTCCTGGGTGTACTCTTGAACTATTTAGTCTTTGAGTTGCCTAAAGTTTTTCCAACTCATAATTTCTTTTTGCATATAGGGTAATGGATAAAACTATATTTTAATGGAAGAAATGAATTCAACCCAAGAAATGGATATCATACCATGGATTCACATTTCCTCTTGAGTCTTTCCCTCCCACCAAACTAGTGTTGCTCCTTCTAGCCTTGATGAAGCCAACTGGATTTTTATGTCGTCCTCTAGTAGATTCTGAATTTTGTAGTATAATTCAAATTGACGGATCCAATTGTCTAAATTCTTTGCATTTACCTCACCTATGTACATGGGAAGTTCAAACTTGATGTCCAACTTGAGTAATGGAGTTTTTCCTTTTGGGGTGTTTGAATGAGTGTGGGTGGTTTTTGTGGTGGAAGTGGAAGATGAAGATGCTGATGAAGATGATGGGGATGAGGATGGTGGATATGGATCTAGCTTTCCTCCACTGCCTTTCGAACTCTTCTCTTCATCCTTCTTGTCATCCGAAGTTCCTTCTCCATGTGGAGGCTTAGAACCTTCTCCTGCTCTTTCTGTAGTGAATGCATCAAACATGATTTTAACCATTATTTGAATGTCCTTGAAGTATATCTTGACATATTATTCTTCTGAATTTCCTTGAGTCTCTCCAACACCTGACATAATGGCTAAGGATTCAAGCCCAACTTTTGATTCTTGTACCTCTTCAATCTCAATTACTGGAGATAGAACTTGAGGTGCTTCAAGTGAAAATTTAAGTGGAAATTTGGGTGAAGATGATGCTCTCTTAACTCTCTTTCTTCTGGTCCTAATCTCAGGACTAACAATACCTTCTCCTCTCTACAACTTCAACCTTGTAAGCATCACAAAATTGCAACTATTAAAACCCTTCTTGCACAATCTCAAACAAAGTAAGAAAATAACCTTTGCTCTGATACCAACTTGATCTGAAATTGATCATTAGTTAATGTTGTGCTAATATTAGTTTTAGACTTAATATGAAAGTGCTTAGGTTTGCTTATTGTACAAGGGTTTATACACATTCTTATGATTGATAAATCAACAAACTTGACGAGTTTAAGTGTTTTTCATGAACATAAAAGCATGGAAACTAAATGATGAACAACAACATATTAAAGCACAAAAAACAAAGATAAATGAGTCAAATACACGTGGTTTTGATGAAGGAGTTCACCCCTCCTGGGCTACATCTCCTTGGTCCAACTTCCATGGCATGGGCCTTTGTATTAGCTTCAATTGTGAAAAAGTGTTGTTTACAATGTTGCCTCTGCAACTTTCTCCAATGGCTCCAAAACATCAAAATATACCAAGAATGACTCTTCTTGAGCCAAAATTGGTTGAAAATTGCCTCAGTTATGGAAAAAACCAAAATTTCCTACAATTTATCCACTAAAAATGGAAGTTCGCCAGACGGCTCCACAAAAACTAGAGCTCCACTGCATTTGGTGGGCTCTTCCAAGTATGCTATCGAATTAAACTCGTCATTTTCTTAAGTTAAGTGCCCTTTAATGGAGTTTTAAAATTTTGTTTAGCGCTAAGCGCTTTTAACGTTAAGCTGCAGATTATGGAGCTAATCCTGTATTAGTGGTAATTAAATATGTTTTAGTTCTATTTAAATCTCCGCTGAAAATAATTTTAGCCTTCGGTCTTCACTATTGATCATATGGGAGGGGGATGGCCTCCTCCAGACCCCCAATCTTGGCATGCATGAACTTTAAATATATGTGCGAACCTTATGGGGTAAGGTCCATGGAGTAGAGGAGATGGAGGTGCATTCAGATTGCACACAGGTGGTCGTGGGTTCGACCCCGACCCCCAGCGTATATTTTGCTGTGCTCCACCATGTAAAATAACCAAAGTTAAAACTTTGGAATATAACCCATATATATCTCCACCAGATTTAGAGCTAGTCCGCTAGTTGTAGACCCTGCTCGCCAAGTTATATATGCTCCGTCAGATGTAGTTAGCCACCATATAGTCTCTGCCATGTTTAGAGCTAGTCCCATTCCGACTAGTGTAAGGTTGTCCACCAATATAAAGCCTCCACAATAACTCCACCAAATGTAGTTAGGGTTAGAACCTCAAAGTTTGAAAAATAGATTTGCACCATAATATGTCATGGGGGAGGGCACATGGCAACCTCTGGCTGCTCCACGTGGCCCTTCTCCATTGGTTCAAATCCACCATTATAAAAATAATAATGCACTATATAATTAAAATTTCGAACTTAGAAATATGAAGAAAATTTCAATTTCCCCAAGCAAATTTGGCGAATTTGACTGTGACACTTGTCACAGTGTCATTGGATGAAAATTGGAGAATATTCCCTGGATATTCCTGAGGTGCTGACTGGATTGCCAAGTCATCAGTCTGTCAATGTGCTGCACATTTTTTACCTATTTGAGAAAACAGACAACAGACCATAAATTACTCATATGAACTCAGATTTTGATGAAACAAGTTGCGTTGGAATCCTGGTGACGAGCTCTATCTGGTCACTCTAGTTTGGAGCATTTCTGAGCACTTTAATTTTTGAGCTAAATACTAAGCCTCTAATAAGTTTTTAGTATGGGTTAATGAGATTCATTTGAATTTATTCCACTTGGATTAGGTCATAATAATTTTAAATTTAATAAAAAAATTCACCCCATTGCATTTTCACTTGGTTAGGTTATGAATTTGATAGATTAACTAGCTCACTAGTTCTTGAATGTCCAGATTTTAAAGTAGTAATTTTATGTTATTTTTTAGCACGTGTGAACATGGGTATTTTGGAGTGATTCCACTTGGAATGGAGACCGAAGACATCATACTTAATAAAAAAACTTGTGCCATCCAATTTTCATTTGATTTAATTAGTCATTCGGTGAGTTATTTCCAAAACATACTTTCCTGTAACAAAAACGTAGTTTCTTGTAACACTCTTGTAGCATGTGTAAACTCGACCAAATTTTCTCCCCAAGGTTGGTTTTTGTCTCTTAGGCTTGAATCATGACCCATAGGAACTAAATACATGATTGAGGAAGAATAAACACCACTCAAGACATTCATTTCCACAAATTGGATTAGGGATTTTTATTTGAATTCATGTTCTTAGATTTTCAATTCCAAATTGTTGTTCTTTCCTAGTATTAATTTATTTTCAAAGAAACACTTCCATTTTTTCAATTAGTTTAGGCTTTGATTTCATGACATTCATTCCATTACATCAGATCAACAAAATAAGAACACATTATATGTTTCACATATAGTGTCGTTACCTCTTAAGTTTATACGAACCTTGGGTTGATAATTAAAATTGGTAGTCTTGGGAGTTGTAGCATTCTTGTTGCTATAATGAGGCTCATCACTTTTGGTGCCATTTTCGAGGGGTCAAAGTATGCATTTTTTTTCTTCTCGAGTTGATTCATTTATTTTCTTTATACCAAAAAAGGAATTTTTTTTGCATTAGGCATATTTCATTTCAAAACTAAGAATTGTATTGCATTAGCATTCTTATTCAGAAAAATTAAAAATAATTCTCCAACACAAAACCCCACCATTTGATCCCGTGGTGTAGTAAGACCCACATCACCATCCACTTTTGCAAGTAGAAGAAGAAGATATGGCGGAGAAGGTAGAAGAAATGGATGGAGATGGTGATAATGAAGAAGATTCTATTGGGTTTCCCATTCAAGATATTGATATTAGTGCGCATATGAAGATAATCCATTCATTTTTCCTTCCCAACTTCCATGGTATGAGGTCAGAGGATTCATAAACCTTTCTCATTGAATTTGAAATACTTTGTAGATCTTATGGCTACTTATCACATACTCAAAAATTGAGATTGTTTCCAGCAACATTGAATGATAAAGCTCTTAAATGGTTCATGAGTTTAGGTATTAATTCATTAAGATAATGGAATGATGCATAAAATATATTTCTAGAAAAATATAAAGATCATGATCTTAAAGAAGAAATTTTTAGAATGAATCAAGAAGAATATGAGGGCCTTGAGGATCTAATAGATAGGTTCAGGTATAATGTTAAGAGGGAAAAATTGCATCATTTACGATTCGAAAAACTAAAAACCCTCTTACTAGAACAATTAGGGATGAGTGAATTGATCTCCTTGATCTCATGAGTAAAGGATATTTATAATGATTATCATTTGAATAAATTTGTGAAACATGCATGCGCATATCAAGAAGAAGGGAAAAAGTAAGTAAATCAACATCAACATTGGTAAGTCAAGTTGAACTTGAAAATTTGCTTGATAAATTTAAAATATAAATTCTTAGCAATCTAAGTGAACAAGTACAAATGTTAAGAATGAAAAATGATAAAAAAGAAGATGTTGATATTTGTGTTATCCATGCAGAATCATATGCTACTAAATATTGTCCATCATTACCAAGGTTTAAGGAAGTTTACCAAGAAGACAATGAAGCAAGGCAATCACCACATAAGCTATGTTATGTAGCTCCAAGAAGACCATGGCAGCCTAGTAAAGTTGATATGATGCAAGGACCTACTTCACAATTTCAAGCTTATTCACATATGTCTCAAACTTAATGGAACACACTCTCTCCTTGGAAACCTTGGCCATCTCAACCCCAAAACAAATCTTGGAAAAAAGGTTGGCAAGGAACTTATGGGAAAAATCCATAATATCCTTAATATTTCCCTCAATATCCTCCATACCCAACTCCATACTATCCCTCCCATCCAAGTCCACCACAACCACAACCTAAACCACATCCATCTCATAGATCCATTTCCAAACCCACACAATGCAGTATATCAACCCACTTACAATGCTGAGGTACAATACTACCAAACATATCCTCTTGATCTAAATGATATTCATCTTAGTTCAAGAAAGGTATTGCAAAAAATATATTTTCTTGATGTCATTGAAGGAAATCATCCAAAAGAAGAAGATTCAAGTGAGGAGATCAAAGAATCAAGGGCTGCACTTGATGAAGAGCAACCATCAGAATCAGATATTGAGAAAGCTCCCTCATTTTTACCATCATTTACTCCATGTGTTCAAGACAATAATAAAAAAAAGAGAGGAAGAATTTAATTTCATGGTAGAAGAAGACATGAAGAATGATCCCTATGAGAAAGAAAACCAAGGGCATCAAAGCTATATTGAAATATGGTTCTAGAAAATCATTAAGTTGCAACAACACACTCTTCTTCAACAATACTTGGTATAGCCTCAGTCAAAGAAATTCATCTCTCATATTCAGGTACATGTCAAAGCATGTATTTCAAGTGTACACATGATTTTATCTATCATCTTGATGTGTAGATGGCTCCATTGGAAGTATTAATATACTTGAAAGAGATTTTGTTTTTTTAAAGTAGAGTAGGATAAAATAAAAAATAAAAAAAATGGAAAAAGAGAAAAAAGGAAAAATAATAAAATATCAGGTGAAAACCTCTTTTGAGGCGCCTAAGATTGGCTCACTGATTGAGAACCTCCATGAGGCGGTAAATGGGCAGGAAAAAAGAGAAAATAAGAATATCTTAGGTGAAAATATCCTTCGAGGCGCCTAAGGAGACCTACTAGTTGAAAAACTCATTAAGGTAGCTAGTAGGCCTAAATAAAAAAGAAAAAAAGTGAAAAAATGAAAAGAAAAAAATGCATTTTCTCCATGTATCTCTCTTTAATGAATGCAGGTGCTCTCCAACCTTTGCAAGTAAAAATAATCAAGTTGGGACCAAAAGAAAAAGTTGGTCAAAACCCTGGTCAAAGGAAGTCAAAATTATACTTCCTCCTCCTTTTCTCATATGCTCCAAAAGGACCAAGGTCATGCCAATCCATCACCCTCATCCATTTCCAACATCCACCCATAATTTCCAATCTTTTCTCATTCATTTTCTTCACTGCCCTAAAATGCTAAAGGAAACCTTGTTTTTGCCACAGGAAACTCCTAGTTTTTAGCAAAAAATTGTTTTTATTATATCTCAAAAACTGTGCATAAATTTTCCAGGTTGTTTCAAGGGGAGACACATATATATGATGGTAATATGCTAAGTTAATTTTAGCAATTTTTGGTGCACAATTTGTGATAAATCAACCTCCATCACCTACATCCATTTTTAATTTTTCTCAAGATTCGCACATCCAATGGCCGATATGTTTTATGGGGAGGTGCATAAAGATGATAGTAATATGGTCAAAATATTTCAGGTCAATCCAATCTACCATTTGAGAGCTATGCCTAAATCATATCTGCTGCAAGGGGGTTTTCATGAGCAGCCTGTACAGTCACATCAAAACTCAACATCAATTATTTTTTCACCCATAGAGTAGAAGATCCAACCATGTTGAGCATCATGAAGCCATTTCTGAAATTGAGAAGAGCACACCCTCCTTAGGAAGCATCCATCCACTCCACCAGCAGAATATTGAACATTGGGAGAATACTACACACACAAAAAAATTTATTAGTAAAAAAAATCAGCATGCTATGAAGACTTGTACAAAAAAAAATGATCAACTACAACTCATATCATGAACATCTCAACAACAACATTTTATACAGGGATGTGAAGCAACAACAAGAAAAAAAAAACAAAAACCCTAGAATATCTCCATATTCAAGGTTATCAACAATAGGACCTCAAGCAGATTGTCACATGCAACTTCAAGATCATGAGTAGCAGCTTCAGAACCACCAAAGTCAGCTTCAACAGTCATATCAACAACCTCAATATCACCTACAAAAACACATCAAGGGTAAGGGTTAGGTATGAAATAATATAAAACTTTCTTCGAATCTATTCTAGCTTAAGAAAACATTAAAAGTGTGAGAAGGAATGTATTTTTATAGCCAAAATCAGTAGCAGAGCAACCTCGTACTTATCTAGCAATTAGCTTCACTTTTCCACCAACACACGCACACATGTGGGAGAGGAACAAGACAAAAGTAAAGAGGAATTGAGAAAGTGGTTAGTAAGAAATTAGTTGTGATGGAAGACAAGGAATTCCAATGAGTAATTGAGGGCGAACTCAGTTCACAAAAGAAGAACTTTGAGTTTATTTTGCATGTAATGAAAAAAAAGAAAAAAATTGAAAAAAGAGAAAATTTGAAAAAAAGAAAAAAATTGAAAAAAGAAAAAAGAGAAAAGAGAAAATAAAAAATAAAAGGTGGACCCACCACCTCATGCCATGCGAAATAGAGTTTCTATAGGCGAAATAGGGCTGCTACAGGCACCAAATTTGCTACAGGAAGTTTCTACAGGAAAAAGTGAGATTTACTACAAGAAAGACAAATTTTCTACACAAAGTTAACCATGAAAAATTTTGTTGAGCAAAGGTGGTTTTCATCTTCTCTTCTCTCTCTCCTTTGCTTAAACACTCCATGGACAACTCCAACATGGACCCATTCACTCATTTCACCTTTCAAGTAGGCAGAAAACTCCATTTTTACTCCTGACTGTAATTGCTACAAGAAAGTCCTAACAGCTACAGGATTCTTGTAACGCTATAGGAAACCCTATAAAATGCTACAAGAAACTTATTTATAAGGAAATTATCTCTCTCAAAGGTTTCTAAACTTCAAAAAGAGCATGATAATTTATTTTTTTCCTATACCTACCACTCCTTACACTCACTTTGTTGAGAATGCAACAAGATGATGGAGCTTAGTGAAATGAAGTCGCCTTCACTAAGTGGGCCCGTAGGCAAATTCTGGCGCAAAGTCTATTTTTAGAATATGTCTATTTTTAGACATATGGAGCATGGTTCGGGGATTCCAGTTTGAGATTGTTGGAGCATTGGTCATGTTGGTAAAAATAGACGGGACTCTATTTTTGTGACCTATAGGTCGAAGAGGTCGAAGTCTATTTTTAGACTGCCTCTCCTAAAAATAGGGAAGTCAAATATTATTTACCCTTAATAATATTTGGACTCTAAACAACAGTTTACTCTCTTGGAGCACTTCAGTTCGAGCTACAGAAGTGGCTCATGCATCTGACAGAGGAATTATTCTATTCCCAAGGGTTTGATGGCATCATGCATGGTTGACTTCAATTAGGACTTCAGTGGCAGAAGTTTGGTGGAGTTAATGAGACAGATAGTGGAGTTGTGTTCTGTTTATTTTAGTTGAACTAGTTGAGATTAGTTTAACTAGCTAATCAATTAGTTATGAGTGGAGTAAATTAAATATTATTTAATTCATTAATTAGTAACTCATTATTCAACTCAAGAACACATCAGTTCACTACAGTGCATGATCAGTTCAGTGGAGACGAGTGAAAGAGGTAGATGAAAGGGTGGAGTTAGCTATCAGTGGCGACATCAGTTGTGCATGAGATTTGCACCACACTTGGAGGAATTTCCCATGATGATTGCGCTGTCAAGCCAAGAAGATTCGAACCTTGGATCTCTATATAGACAGGCCTGGATTGCGCAATAGAGGCAAGGCAATTGGCGGTGAGTTTTGAACCAGTAACCTGTTCAAAACTAAGCTAGTTTGTGTGTAACTTCATGAGATAGTACTGAGTACTTGTGAGGAGTATTGTACTAAGTTTGTTACATGATTTCTCCATTATAATATACACAATAGATGCGGGGTTTTCAGCTATAAGCTTTCCCCATACATACTGTGTTAATGTGTATGATGATTTGATGTGTTATCGCTTGATTTTATTTCCGCATGTTTGATTATCTGAGTGGAAGAGATTATGTGTTGCATATAAATTCGAATAGTATGTGATCAGGATAGTCTCGGTGGATAATTAATCATTATTCAGCAAATTTCTACATGGTATCGGAGCTATTGAAGCAAAGATTGATCATCACAGTGATTACAAACTTATTTCGGTAGACAGAGACTGCATGCGGGCCAGGTAGCCTCCGGATTCATCTTTCTTCGGAAAGTGAAAGGTCTGGTAAATGCCCCTTGCAGTCAATCTCTGTGCTAGAAATAATTTTTTCTCACAGATCTAGAGCGGCTGAGCTTTGAGGTGGAATTCGAAATTTTGCAACAGTTTTGTTTTCTTGGTGCCAGTGTTGAAAATGTATTTCAACGGTTTGCGACTCAAGTATGCTCTTGAAGGAAGTTCGAATTATGTTGCATGGAAGGATCGCATGGAGGAAGTATTAGAAGATAATGGTCTGAAGGAGTTCGTAGATACGGATGTCCAAAAGCCCACTGATCCTGCTGAAGTCGAAGCATGGCAAAAGAAGATGGCGAAGTGTCGAAGGATCCTGTTGGAGGGCGTCAAGGATCATATTGTATCCAGCCCGCATGGAAAGGCTACTCCATATTTAATGTGGAAAGCTTTGACGGATCTATTCCAGAGTAAGAGCGACCAAAGGAAGCTGGCGCTCAAAGATAAGCTCAGGAACATCAAGATGGAGAAAGGCGACAATATCGCCAAATACCTCACGAAGTTCACTCAATGCAGAGATGAGCTGGGAAGTGTGCGGGTGACTGTCGAAGACGAGGACATGGTCGACCTGGCTCTCCTTGGTCTTCCGAAGGCTTGGCACTCATATCAAGATAGTGTCAATGGTCGTGAGAAGCTGCCGGGATGGGAGCGCCTTTGGGCGGATCTCATGCAGGAGGAGATAAGGAGGACTACTCGAGATGGATCTTCATCAAAGGGAGCCGATGAAGAAAACTGCGCTTTGGTTGCCAAAGCAAAGAAGGGGAAGGGTAAGAAAACCTCTCATTCTGGTGCAAAGGGCAAGAAGCAGGATATGGCGAAAGTGAAGTGTTTTCACTGCCATGATCACGGACATTATGCTACCAATTGTCCAAAGAAGAAGAAGAACAAGCAAGAGGGAAGATCTGCAGATGGAGAGGCTTTGGCTTCACAGTTCGAGCTTGACTTTTCACTGATCGCATGCTTGGTTTCAAGTGTGATGGGATCGGTATGGTTCTTGGACAACGGTGCGTCATTTCATATTATGGGAGATCGAGATTTTTTCTCAGATCTGGAGGACAAAGATTTGGGTGTGCACATCGAGATGGGCGATGATGGTAGATACAGTGCGACTGGTATCGGTACCATATCCTTTCAGAGGGAGTCTGGTAAACCCTTTGTATTGAGGGATGTCATGCATGTACCTGGATTGAAGAAGAACTTGATCTCTGTGGCGATGTTGGAGGATAAGGGGTATGATGTGGTCTTCAGCGAAGGAAAAGCCTTCCTGCGCAGTAAGACTACTGGAGAGACCCGAAAGATAGGGGTTCGAACCAAGAACCTTTATTAGTTGCAGGTAGATGGCTGCGCAGCAATGGCATGCAAGGCGGGAGAAGTGGTGAGCCGGGATGATGAGGGCGAACCGTGGCACAGGAGATTGGGCCACCTTCACCATGGAGCTTTGAAGATCCTGCAGCAGATTTCTACTGGGCTTCCTAAGGGCACCCTTGCGCAGTCAGATCAGTGCAAGGGGTGTACTTTAGGGAAGTTTGTGAAAGCCACCTTTCACGAGAAGGATAGTCGCGCCACGACGATCCTTGAGAGAGTTCACACAGACGTGTGTGGTCCTTTCTCAGTTGCTTCGACAGCAAAGCACAAGTATTATGTGATCTTTGTTGATGATTTCTCTCGAAAGTGTCGGATCTTCTTCATGCAGAAGAAGAGCGATACATTCGCGAAGTTCTGTGAGTTTAAAGCACTGGTCGAGAAGGAGTCGGGGAAGAAGGTGATTTCTCTAAGGAGTGATAATGGTGGTGAATTCATCTCGGCTGAATTCAAGGAGTTCTGCAGCGCAGAAGGGATTCGGAGAGAGCTCATCACACCCCATAACCCACAGCAGAACGGGGTGGCTGAGCGGAAGAACAGAACGATCGTGGGTGCTGCACGGGCGATGTTGCATGATCAGGGCCTACCCCTTCACTTGTGGGCTGAGGCATGCAATACAACAGTGTATGTGCAGAACCGTTGTCCTCACAAGGTTCTTGGCATGAGTACACCGGAGGAGGCTTATTCTGGCAAGAGGCCTGATATTTCCCATTTGCAGATCTTTGGTTCTCCTGTCTACATGCATGTGACGAAGGATGCGAGAAGGAAGCTGGATCCAACTGCTGAGGTTGGAATATTTGTGGGGTACACTGATACACCTCACAACTACCGGGTGTATTTGTCAGACAGTCGCAAGACTGTTGTGCAACGGGATATAAAATTTCAGGAGGAGAAAGCCATGCAGTGTTCGCTTGAGAGGGAGCTACACTTGCATGCAGATGAGGAGCCGTTAGTTCCTAAGGAGGAGCTTCCGGATGTGGATCAGCCACAAGAGGAGGTTCAGGAGGTGGAAGAAACCACCCAGGCAGCGCCAACCATCAGAGGGCGCATGCGCACTACAGAAGCTGAGCGACCGGCTCGGGATGCAGAGAAGGTTGTAGGACCACCTACAGCACAGCGCAGACAGAGACAGTCACCGGATCGGTACACTGGATACATGGCTCTTGTGATTCAATGTGTTGTGACGGAGCCATCCTCTTTTGAGGAAGATGTGGAGGAACCCGCATGGGTTGATGCCATGATCGAAGAATATGATTCGATCGTCAGGAACAGTGCATGGGAGATTGTCCCAAGACCGGTTGGGAAATCAGTGGTGGGTTCACGATGGATCTACAAGGTGAAGCAGGCAGCTGATGGGAGTGTGGAGAAGTACAAGGCGAGATTTGTCGCCCGTGGCTTCTCACAGATCGAGGGGATTGACTATGAGGAGACTTTTGCACCTGTCGCAAGGTACTCTTCCATACGAATGATCCTTGCTCTCTCAGCGCAGATGGGGTGGCACATTCATCAGATGGATGTGAAGACTGCGTTCCTCAATGGAGTTATTGAGGAGGAGGTGTACATAGAGCAGCCTGAAGGTTTCGAGATCTTCAGCAGTGAGTCGCATGTGTGCTGACTCAAGAGAGAATTGTATGGGCTGAAGCAAGTACCTCGTGCTTGGTACACTCGGATAGACAGCTACTTCACCGGGCTTGGATTCTCCAAGAGTGAGGCGGATCCAAACCTGTACCAGATTGTGGTGGAGGGGAAGCTGTTGATCATCGTACTGTATGTAGATGATCTGATTTTGACTGGCGATGAGCAGTTGATACTTTCATGCAAGGAGGATCTTGCACGAAAGTTTGAGATGAAGGACTTGGGCATCCTTCATTATTTCCTGGGATTGGAGATTTGGCAGCGCAGCGGAGGACTGTTTGTTTCTTAGGGCAAGTATGCCCAGGAGATTCTAGAGAGGTTCAACATGCAAGGCTGCAAGCCTGTTGACACTCCTCTTCCCGGTGGTTGGAGGAAGGAGGATGCTACTTCAGCGGAGGTAGTGGATGCCACTGTCTATCGACAGTTGGTGGGGTCGCTTATGTATCTGGTCAATACACGACCCGATATATGCTATGCAGTTAACCAGGTTTCGCAAGCTATGGTTAAGCCTACCAAGCTCTTTTGGAAGGTAGGCAAGCATGTATTGCGCTATATTAGAGGCACATCGGGATATGGTTCATGGTACAGACAGGAGGATCAGTTGAGGCAGCATGGCTTCACATATTGGTATCATCATATCAGAGATTGTGTTCAGCGGAGAATCATGATGCTTTCATATGTTCCCACGGAGGATCAGGATGCCGACATCCTGACGAAGGCGCTCACCAGGAGCAAGTTCGAATTCCACAGAGGCAGGATAGGGATTGCAGATAATCCATATCTTGCTGAGAGGGAGTGTTGAGAATGCGGCAAGATGATGGAGCTTAGTGAAATGAAGTCGCCTTCACTAAGTGGGCCCGCAGGCAAATTCTGGCGCAAAGTCTATTTTTAGACTATGTCTATTTTTAGATATATGGAGCATGGTCCGGGGATTCCAGTATGAGATTCTTGGAGCATTGGTCATGTTGGTAAAAATAGATGAGACTCTATTTTTGTGACCTATAGGTCGAAGAGGTCGAAGTCTATTTTTAGACTGCCTCTCCTAAAAATAGGGAAGTCAAATATTATTTACCCTTAATAATATTTGGACTCTAAATAGCAGTTTACTCTCTTGGAGCACTTCAGTTCGAGCTACAGAAGTGGCTCATGCATCTGACAGAGGAATCACGTGGTTCCCAAGGGTTTGATGGCATCATGCATGGTTGACATCAGTTGGACTTCAGTGGCAGAAGTTTGGAGGAGTTAATGAGACAGATAGTGGAGTTGTGTTCTGTTTATTTTAGTTGAACTAGTTGAGATTAGTTTAACTAGCTAATCCATTAGTTATGAGTGGAGTGAATTAAATATTATTTAATTCATTAATTAGTAACTCATTATTCAACTCAAGAACACATCAGTTCACTACAGTGCATGATCAGTTCAGTGGAGACCAGTGAAAGAGGTAGATGAAAGGGTGGAATTAGCTATCAGTGGCGACATCAGTTGTGCATGAGATTTGCACCACACTTGGAGGATTTGTCCATGAAAATTGCGCAGTCAAGCCAAGGAGATTCGAACCTTGGATCTCTATATAGACAGGCCTGGATTGTGCAATAGAGGCAAGGCAATTGGCGGTGAGTTTTGAACCCGTAACCTGTTCAAAATTGAGCTAGATTGTGGGTAACTGTATGAGAAAGTACTGAGTACTTGTGAGGAGTATTGTACTAAGTTCGTTACATGATTTCTCCATTATAATATACACAATAGCCGTGGGGTTTTTAGCTATAAGCTTTCCCCATACATACTGTGTTAATGTGTATGATGATTTGATGTGTTATCGCTTGTTTTATTTCTGCATGTTTGATGATCTGAGTGGAAGAGATTATGTGTTGCATATAAATTCGAATTTTATGTGATCAGGATAGTCTCGGTGGATAATTAATCATTATTCAGCAAATTTCTACACACTTCAATTCACGCACAAGGATTCACTCCCTAAACCCTATGTTGCACCACTAACAGCTAGATCACCTATACTTCAGCATGGGACCTATCCCCTTACCTCTCCATCACTCGATCCCTAACCTTTATAAACCATTTCCCTTCATATCTAAGCAATCTGGAGCTCCAAAAAGTAGAGAGAAGACTAGTACAGGAAGTTGAAAATTTTCCTATAACAATTTTGTATATGGCACAACAAGTTAAAAATCTGAGGATAAGTTGATGAAGATGGCTTCAAAGGACCACTAGAAGACTCCAGAAGGATGAACACACCAAAAAAGGCACCTGAGGACCTCCATGCAACACTTTCAAGAAGAAAAAAACAGATAAAAAGGTCAAGCAACTCACTCAGAAATAAGCCGCTAACTCAAAAAATACATTAAAAAAGAACATAACAAGAGAAATATAGCCATGGATATCACCAAAATCCAGCTCCTTGCACCAGATAATGTTTGCAACTCCTTAGCAACAGGTACAAAGAAGTCCCTGAATTTGCACACCATTACAGTTGAAGAATCACTTGAGAGAAAGAAGCAACCTGAACCTACATTAGTAGTTTAATGGAAAACTGATATATGAGAAGAAATGCAAATAGAGGAGTAGAAAGAAGATCAGTAAGAGGAGAAACACATGGACCAATAAACATAGAATGAAATAAGCCAACATACATGAAGAACCATAAGGCAAGGAGGATGAATAGGTTGCTCAAAGGATGAGCAACAATTTCAGTACGGGGGTATGATGGGCCTCTAAATTAGACATAAATTAAGACCCAGCTAACATTTCTTAGGCACATAAAAGATATATTAAATCTCTCCTTCTACACTTAATAATGTTTTTTAAGCTTTAATATTTTCTTAGGAAGGTTTAGAGATAATTGCATATTTGTGCCTAATATTATTTATTTTTGAATGATATTGTTAGAATATTGGGCAGATTATGGAGATTTGAAGAAGGAGATAATTTAGGGACTTTATTCCTACTACTAGAGGATCAATATTGGAGAATAAATTAACAAAATATCATTAAATTGTTGAGACATTATGGAGAGATTATGGAACTTTGATGATTGAGAAAATCTAGGAATTTGTTCCCTGTCATTTACTGCAAACTCTTAGTATTGGGAACCAGATCCACTATTTGAGGGATTTTGGAGGGGAAAGCTTCCTACTTTCAAGGAGAATGCTTCCTCATCATTTTGTATAATTAAAAATTCTAATTGGCCTCTATGGGCATGCATTATTTAGTCTTATTGTGGAGAAAATTTGTTGTTTAACAACTCCACTTTCTTTTCTTGTAAGGATGTACTTGGACTGATTCAATAATGAATATTGGTGCCATTTTTAGCTTCAAAGGTTTGTTTTCTTCCATAGGACTCTGGGCCCTCCTTGGTCTTGGCCATCCTAGGAGCCTCAGAGCCCTCTTCATCTGTAGGAGAAACTTGTAATCATCTATAGCTCTAGGAGTTAGGTGGTCATAAAATAAAGTATAAAATACAAATATGAATTGATAAATAAATGCTTTCTAACCATTTGGTTTATTATCACACTTCACCAATTGGTCCACCCAAAAGTAAGATATTTTCATCATGTTGGTTTCTTCTTTGTAATCCCAAATGTTCAAAATAGACTACTTGCTTATCCAAAAACAAATATACAAAATATGATTGATACCTAAAGTGGTTTTCTTCATCACCATTACTCATGGATTTGATTTAAAATAAATGTAGTATAAATAGACTTTGTAGATTAGAAAATCTTATGTAAGTAACCAATATAAGACTATCTGCCATACCATCATTATCATACCCTAATATCAAACATACCATAAATATAATGTATTTAGCAAAGTAATTAAACATTTTGGTGTGAAAATAAAGTCAAATTTAGAGAGTAAATTCCATGCTACCATTAGCGTCAATAAATATTCCATTCTTTGACTCTCACGAAGGGCTTCAAAATTATTTTCTACCGCATCCTCGTTAATGATTTCTAAACATTTAGATAACATTACTATTTCTAAATATTTTATTCCCAAATTACAGATGATCCCCAAATTTCATAATTTGAACTCCCTTATCCCTATTTTTAGATTATAAAGTAAAGAAAGGGCTTGTAACAGTACACTTGGTTACAATGAACCCAAAGCACACTTGCATTTGAATCTTTTTGCTCTAGTAGGCTGAAGCCTCACAACTCAACTTACACGTAAATTAGGAAAAATACTCGTGCTCAACTCAACTCAACTTACATTTCTCTTCCAAAAATGTTTACACATTTTCTTAGATTATAATAAAACATTTGAAATCCTTGCTACCTATTTTCCTTCCCTCCCATTCTATTCTGTGAGAAATGTGCATATATTTTCTTAGCATAAATTTGAATACGCAAATAGAATGCAGGCATGTTTTTAGCATATAAAAAGGTGGAAACTTATTTATAATTTAAAAAAAAAAAATCACTTTTTTCATCCTTCTTTCCATACTTTTCCTCTATTCATTTACTGGTCATGTGACTCATCCTTATGTTGTCCCATGGTTGAAATCAATCTGAGGAATTTATAGAATTAGGCCATAAAATATGATTTTGAGCATTTGAATTGGTTACGAGTGTCATTTAAATATTTGAGAGCTATGGATAGGTATCATGGTGTAAAATTTCACTTTGGTTCCCTGTAATCTAATAATTTAGATTATATAACTTTTGTAAATATTCTACTATAGATTATAGTGGGGAGCTCAATTCCAAGATACAATTAGTGAATGATTAAGCATGTATAAGGTAGATATGCATATATAAACCAAGTGCTATGTTTTTCATAGTAAATACTAATGGTGGAATATAATATATAATAGTACAATATCATGAAAATAATCACGAAAGGGGTTATGATTTAAGTTGAGGGGAAGAGGAATTTAATGGACGTATGTTAGATTAAACCCTATTTTGACCTCATATTTCTTTCAACCATATTCCTTAAATGAAACCATATAGCTCTTTTTACTTATTAAAATCACTCATTCAATGCATGTAATAGGCTTATGGGAAAGTCCTTTCATGTAGTTAATATGGGGTCCATGGAATTAGGAAAATATTTATGTGACTGGTAAGATTCCTCCATTCCTAAAGTTAAAATGCATTTTAGTTATCATTTTACCATTACCCTCATTTCTTATTAACTCTAACATTCAAATTATTACTCACATGTTCATGTTGTATGGTGCTCATGTTGTGTTCTCCATTGCTATCAATGAATCATCTAGAAATTGAATGAAATTGACATTATTAAGAGAAAATTGCAGACTATTTATGAATGAGTGATGGTTGTAGGTGAGTGTGGAGGTTGGGAAAGTTAGGAAAACTTCACCCAATATCAATTTCTATCCTTTGGATTCTTGTGAGCTAAGTATCAATCTTCCTTGCAATTCTCAAAATGCACACAATAGATTGGGATCTTTATTTCCATACTGAAGAGCCATAGAGGATAAAATCTACCATGGATTTTTGAGGTATTGAATATATTCCTTGTGTTATTTGGGGTAGTGGAAGATGGTTTAATTTTTTGATGGTTGAATGAGTTTCATTTAATATTTGGTAGTAAGTAGATAGACTAAGCATGAGAAAAAAAAGGTTGGGCTATATATATGCAAACCTGTACCTTGTTTCCTTTTCCTTCATAGACTCATACCTTATCTTGGGGGATTGCATATGAACTAGAGAAAAAAATTGGGTAGAAAATAACTCTTATGTAGAAAGTTTCTTGGACACTCTTTAGTTAATATATCACTTCCTTATCATTGTTTATGAATATGAAAAACATACGTTCATTTTTTTTGCTGTCAACATCAATGTATCTTACATTATTTTTTATTTCCATTGCATTTTAATATTATTTCACTTCTTAAGAGGATTGTTTAGCTATTATTATGGTCTCTTGGGGTCGTAATTTAAAAGATTGTGTTATGGCTATGCATTCTATAACTAGGGTTATTGAGTGGTCAAAATTCTACATGTGGCCTTAGACATGTTGGAGGAGGAAACTCTAGCCTTATGCCCTAAAGGAATATTTAAGGACTTAAGGGCCATTTATGACACCTCAAACCATCACGCATAATATTTGGATGGGATATTTAGCCTCCAACTAGCATATGGATACCATTGGGATTTGAGAATCTTGAATGGGTCTTGATTCCATGACCACAATCAGTAGGAAAGCTAAGAATTATAGGCTAAAAGTAGCTTCTAGGGCTCAAGAATGAGGGAAGTATCAAATATCACATAATACCTCTCTCAGATATTTTTGGGATTTGACCAATAATATGAGAACTGGTAGGAGGTTTTGAGCATTATTTATGGGTGTTGGGGCCATAAAAATAGTCAAAAAAGGAAATCCTTACCCTAATTTAAAAACAAAATTTCAAGGTACATGGAAAACACAATAGATGACCTCTTAAGGGAATTTGTGGCCTTTAAGTGGGGATATGTCCTTTAGTGTTTAAGGGTTTATTTTTGAAACTTAATGGTTTATTCTCTAAGTTTTCTATCAAGGTTTACTACAATTGGTATCCAAGATTCTTCTTGGGAACATATGAGAAATATATATACATAAAATATAACTATAATTTTATGTGTATAATTTGATTTTTCCAATGATGCCAATGTGGTTCGTAGATTAGATATATTTTAATAGAGTGCATAAATTTTAGTCAAACTAGTGCTAGTGCTAGTAGATCCATAAAATGCATGATATTTAATAATTGTTGTTATAATATCCTAAAACAAAAATTGTGATCATTTTACATTAACCATTCCAAACCATTCTTATATAAAAGAGCTCTAGTGAAAAGTAAATAATAAAACCCTATTTTTATTTTTTGGTTTTCACAAGCATATGACATGTTGAGCTCACAAATATTATTATTCTCTCCATCGATATTCAATTCCCATATATGACATATTTCACTCTTAGTAAACCATTATAAAATATCCTTAATAAATATATCCTATATAGCTTCAAACTTGATTATATATATATATATAATTATGTTTTATGTCATTATTTAAATCTTAATTTATTTAAACAAAATTATATGTTTTATAGATTGAAAAAATAAAATAATATTGTTTATAAAATTTTAATAAATACAAATTATATGTTTAAAAAAATGTAATTCAATTATATTTAAACTCATCTTATAAGTATATATAATTATTTAATTCTCTAAATTAAAAGGATTTTATTTTTTATTTTTTCAAATTTTTATTATCATAATATATATTACATTTAAATTTATTATATAAATTTACACAATTACTTTTCTAAATTATATATATATATATATATATAATAATAATAATAATAATAATAATAATAATAATAATAATAATAATATACACTCACCAATCTAGATCTCAAAAACTCTATTATAATTTATACGCCTAATCTAACTCTTAGAAAATCTAGTATAACCACCTTTAATCACATAGTGACTATTACTCAGAGCAGAAACAACTCTTAGAAACTCTAGTATAACCACTTTTAATTGCATAATGACTATTACCCATAGCAGAAACAATAGCACTTAATCTATCCTCAAGTAATTTATACTTATAGTTTATATTATTTAATTATGATTTAAAAGTATTCTAAACTCAACTTCAATTAAATTAAGAGAATGGGAGTAAGACGATTGGTTTTCAATTTAAAATTGAAAGTTACTAGCAATTGCACTATATGTTGCAAAGAAAACACTGTAAAGCAGTGACATAGGAAAGAGTAGTATAAAGGAAAAAATATGTGATATGTTATGTGATATAATTCAATATTTAAATTATAATTATGAATTATTTTATTTAAAAAAAATTATAGGTTTGGAGAATTGTTTGGATAAAGAAATTGGTTTTTTTAAATGGAACCGAATTGTAAAATTGTAGGTGCACTTGGTATGCTTAGATTCTGAATTAAGTATAGGATTGGTTTAGAGAATTATTAGCTTTGTTTTCTTATTTTAGGGACAATCGCAGAATTCATGTTTTCAATATTTTTAAACTAATTCAGGAATCAATAATTTCACTAGTAGTTTAACTATTTTTACTTTGGTGGGATGATCAACAAATATATCTTCTCAGCCAAATAAATGTTAGCGTTCACTCTCTTCAGTGCCTCTATCTGCTCAACCTACATCAAAGCTAAGTGAAATAAATCTGAAAATATCAATAAATATAATTAATGTCCCATCATTGATCTCCCATCGTCATAGTCATAGCTATTCTTTCATTTTCATTTTGATTTATCTGTTCAGGTTTCAAAAAAGAAAATATGAAAGTGCAAGTGAAGATCTCACCATCAGAAGATCTCACCATCAACGGAGAATGGGGTGGGAAAGAAATGGAGGAAATGGCGAAGGTGGGAGGAATATTGGAGAAAATGTAAAGATTCAGAAAGGTTATTGGCATTCCGCAAAATTTGAATAACGATGGGCGCATCGAGGTGAAGTTTAGGATTAAAAATTTTTGTCTCCTTGCATTTGCATTTGCATCATATTTGCCGTTGAAGAACAGGTTCAATCTACACAGTCAAAGGGCAACCGATCGTGTCTCGCAAGGCAACAAGGCTTGATTCAGAAACAACCTGTCAATAGAAAAAATAATGAAAGAAAGCTACCTGTTAACATAACAATCAAAATTAAAAAACTAGGGAGACCCAAAAAAACACAAGTTAAAGTATACATAGACATCAAAATATCTAAAACTATATAGAAACCTGGGTAAACCGTCTACTCAAGTTTGATACCATAAAAAAATTAGAGAGAGAAAGGACACACTAAGTTAATTAACCAATAAGATGCGAAATCTAGAAAAATGATTAACTTGAAAGATGATACTTCATTAACTCATAAAACACACATCTATACATATAGGTTTTTATATAAAAATGTAAGACTAATCCTCTTAGAGAGAAATTATATAGATATGATTAAATTAACATATTCTACTTTACAACTAATATTCATCTAAATTTTTCTAGATAACGCTAGCTAAAAGAAGAAATTACATTAGATAACACATAGTTCAATGATGTTCTTTGAGGTTACTGAACCCTTCTCTTCAAAGTTTTGGTAATACTTTATGATTGGAGCTTTTAACCACCACAACCTCATGCTGTTTTCTTTCAATGCATATTTGTGAGGGCTTCTTCATTGTCATCTCTAAAGTGTTTCAATCATTGGTCTTAGTCTCTTTTAAGATCCGTGTTGTACATGGGTACATATCCTAGTCAAGATTTTGTATATAACTAGCTATAATGGCTTTTTTGTAGTTGGAACGTATATTTGAAATTTTATATGTTTGTCATACTTCTTTATGTTGAGCTTATAGGGATGTTGGTGTATATACAGTGTATGCTTAAATTTATTTAGGTAAATGTTAGTTTACCTAATTTACTATTGATAAGTAAAGTTCCTAATCACCCATCTTTAATGCTAGGTTTTTTCCAATATATTACACTATATTTAATGCTAGGATTTTTCCAATATATTATATATATGGATTAAATCCTTATAATGAAACAACAGTGATAGAACATATTTTTTAATTCATGTTATTCTCAGACTATTATGCTTTATATATGAATTTTAAGCTTACGTATAATCCTCAAGCTCCTAATTTTTAAACACAATTAATTATTAAACTAGTTATTTGTTCAGGATTTTAGGTTTGTATCATGTAATTTGTTCTTTAGATTGGAATTAGGAAATACATGCTTTCAATTATTAATCTTACTAGGTTTGTTCAGGATTTCGGGGTTATCTTGTATAATTTTTTTCCTTCTCATAAATGTAGGCTTTGGCATAGAATGCAGCATTTTCATGAAAGGTACTTGGACTGTGACTATTAGTGGTTTTCCTAGATCCATGTATCGAACGAATATGAACAAGATGATAGTTGATTAACCATATTTGGGAGTTTATTGACCGAATTTTTTTTTTATTATTAATGAAAATAATATCCTAACTATTGGAGCTATTGATAGACACAGGAGTTAGGCTTGCAAAGGACGGGTATGCAGTATTTTGTATAGATTATGAAGGACATGGAAAATCTGCTGGAATACATTGTTACATAAAAAGCTTTGAAGACCTTGTAAATGATTGTGCAATATTTTTCAAGGGCGCCGCTGGTATGTTTGATTGGGATCTTTTTATGCATGCAATATATTTAAACGTTATGGTGATTTGTTTTCACTGATAAAACTGTATGAGGTTTGTAGCTGTGCATAGTAAGAAGACAGTTTGGTAATTGCATTATTGCAGAGCACCCTGAGTATAGAAAGAGACCGAGGTTCCTTTATGGCAAGTCAATGGGAGGAGCTGTGACACTTCTCATCCATCAAAATTAACCTGACTATGTGTAAGGTATAAATTATAATTCACATAGCTTTAGTAGAACTAAGATATGTTTACTACAATACAATTCATCATGCAGTGACTATAAAATTTGTTTCAGTTGTTGCAACTATTCAGTATAAAGTGATTGTAAAGTTTATTTCATTCACAATTTAAAAAATTCCAATTTTGATTTCTGAGTGGCTTCTTTTCTGTCACTTTTTTATACTTAAAAATCATTCAAGCTATAAGGGTGTGAGTATTGTTTTGTCGATTGTAGATTATAGGAATATTTTAGAATTTGGTTAAGGATCAATTGTTTGATCTCTCTCTTCATGGTTAAATTTTGAGATATTTCTAAAATCTACAATCCAAATAAATTTAGAATTCAAATACAATACTAGTTGCTTAGATAATTCTTGGAATTTATAGGTTTGGAGAATTGTTTGGATAAAGAATTTTTTTTTTTTTTTTAAATGGAACCTATTTGTAAAATTGTAGGTGCACCTGGTATGCTTAGATTCTGAATTAAGTATAGGATTGGTTTAGAGAATTAGTAGCTTTGTTTTCTTATTTTAGGGAAAATTGTAAAATTCATGTTTTCAATATTTCTAAACTAATTCAGGAATCAATAATTTCACTAGTAGTTTCACTATTTTTTACTTTGGTGGGATGATTAAAAAATATATCTTCTCACCCAAATAAATGTTAGCGTTCACTCTCTTTAGTGCCTCTATCTTTGCTTCTTCTCAACCTACATAAAATCTAAGTGAAATAAATCAGAAAATATCAATAAGTATAATTAATGTCCCATCATTGATCTCCCACAGTCATAGTCATAGCTATTATTTCATTTTCATTTTGATTTATCTGTTCAGGTTTCAGAAAAGAAAATATGAAAGTGCGGGTGAAGATCTCACCATCAACGGAGAATGGGGTGGGAAGGAAATGGAGGAAATGACGAAGGTGGGAGGAATATTGGAGAAACTGGATTCAGAAAGGTTATTGGCATTCCGTAAAATTTTAATAACGATGGGCTCATCGAGGCGAAGTTTAGGATTCAAAATTTGTGTGTCTCCTTGCATTTGCATTTGCATAATATTCGCCATTGAAGAACCAGTTCAATCTGCATAGTCAAAGGGTAACCATCGTGTCTTGCAGGGCAACAAGGTTCGAATCAGAAATAACCTATTAACCAAAAAAATTACGAAAGAAACCTACCTATTAACAGAACAATCAAAATTAAAAAACTAGGTCCCAAAAAACACAGGTTAAAGAATATATAGACATCAAAATATCTAAAACTATATAGAAACCTGGGTAGACCATCTACTCAAGTCTGATATCATGACAAAATTAGAGAGAGCAAGGACACACTAAGATAACTAACCTTGAAAGATGATACTTCATTAGCTTATAAAACACACATTTATACATATAGGTTCTTATATAAAATTGTAAGAATAATCCTCTTAGAGAGAAATTATATAGATATATAACTAAATTAACATATTCTACTTTACAACCAATGTTAATCTAAATTTTTCTAGATAACACTAGCTAAACGAAGAAATTGCACTAGATAACACATAGTTCAAAGATGTTCTTTGAGGTTACTGAACCCTCCTCTTCAAAGTTTTGGTAATACTTTATGATTGGAGCTTTTAACCACCACAACCTCATGCTATTTTCTTTCAATGCATATTTGTGAGGTCTTATTAATTGTCATCTCTAAAGTGTTTCAATCATTTGTCTTAGTCTCTTTTAAGATCCATGTTGTACCTGGGTACATATCCTGGTCAAAATTTTGTATATAACTAGTTATCATGGCTTTGTTGTAGTTGGAAAGTATATTTGAAATTTTATATTTTTTTCATACTTCTTTATGTTGAGTTTATAGGGATGTCAGTGTACATACAATGTATGCCTAAATTTATTTAGGTAAATTTTAATTTACCTAATTTACTTATTAATAATTGATAAATAAAGTTCTCAATCACCCATCTTTAATGCTAGGATTTTTCCAATATATTACACTATCTTTAATGCTAGGCTTTTTCCAATATATTATAAATATGGATTAAATCCTTATAATGAAACAAGAGTGATAGAACAGATTTTTTAATTCATGTTCTTCTCGGACTATTATGCTTTATATATGAATTTTAAGTTTATGTATAATCCTCAAGCTCCTAATTTTTAAACACAATTAATTATTAAACTAGTTATTTGTTCGGGATTTTAGGTTTGTATCATATAATTTGTTCTTTAGATTGGCATTAGGAAATACATGTTTTCAATTATTAAACTTACTAGGTTTGTTCAGGATTTCGGGGTTATATTGTATAATTTTTTTCCTTCTCGTAAATGTAGGCTTTGGCACAGAGTGCAGCATTTTCATGGGAGGTACTTGGACCGTGACTATCAGTGGTTTTCCTGCATCCATGTATCGAACGAATATGAACATGATGATAGTTGATTAACCATATTTGGGAGTTTATTGACCAAATTTTTTTATTTTTATTAATGAAAATAATATCCTAACATAGGAGTTAGGCTTGCAAAGGCCGGGTATGTAGTATTTGGTATAGATTACGAAGGACATCGAAAATCTTCTAGAATACGTTGTTACATAAAAAGCTTTGAAGACCTTGTAAATGATTGTGCAATATTTTTGAAGAGCGCCGATGGTATGTTTGAAAGGGATCTTTTTATGCATGCAATATATTTAAAAGTTATGGTGATTTGTTTTCACTGAGAAAACTGTATGAGGTCTGTAGCAGTGCATAGTAAGAAGACAGTTTGGTAATTGCATTATTGCAGAGCACCCTGAGTATAGAAAGAAAGCGAGGTTCCTTTATGGCGAATCAATGGGAGGAGTTGTGAAGAATCAACCTGACTATGTGTAAGGTATAAATTATAATTCACATAGCTTTAGTAGAACTAAGATATGTTTACTACAATACAATTCATCATGCAGTGACTGTAAAATTTGTTTTACTTGTTGCAATTTACTGTTCAATATAAAGTGATTGTAAAGTTTATTTCATTCACAATTTTAAAAATTCCTAGTTTGATTTTTGAGTGGCTTCTTTTCTGTCACTTTTTTATCCTTACAAATCATTCTAGATACAAATAATTCTAGCTATAATAGTGTGAGGTATCTTTTTGTCGATGGTAGATTACAGGAATATTTTAGAATTTGGTTGAGGATCAATTGTTTGATCCCTTTCTTCATGGTTAAATCTTGAGATATTTCTAAAATCTACAGTTCACATAAATTTAGAATTAAAATACAATTCAAGTTGCCTAGATGATTCCTATAATTTGATGGTTAAGACATCAAATTCCTAAATATTCCAAAAAACTACTATCTACATCTACATAAAGGCGGAAATTATGGCTTTATGGAGTGGGCTACACATTGCTTTTCATCTGAGCCTCTCGTCTATCCACATATATGGAGATTCGAAGATCACAATCGATGGGATTAGTGGCAGATGTGAAATGAAAATTAGTAACTGTGTTGGATGGGTTCAGAGGATCGGGTATCTATTGGGGAAGTTTCATGCATACAACATACAACACATATATAGGGAAAATAATTCTCGGGATGCCCTTATCTCAAAAAGAGGGTTGGAGTGCACATTTAATGCTATACAGATCAATCATCACAGGGATTCCTCTCTGTTGGAATCTCAATCTCTCTCTACACCTTAATCATTTTCAAGCGAGTCTGATCATCTACAAGTGAGCCAGTGCGATTTTTCAAGCGAGAGAGATCCTTTTTATATTCATATGCTGCTTTATAGTTTAGTATCTTCTTTGTACATTCCAGCTTCTATATTGGTTTTAGCATTCTATATTTTTTCCTTTATGCTGGTTTCATATGAATGATGACTCACACTGGGTCTTGGTTAGTTTCTGGGCACAGTGTTTAGCTTTTCCGTTATGTACTAGAAAGGATCATGGGGGATGGTATGTGTACATGTTGTGAACTTGATGGCCTTTGTCTGGGTCGTTTTTGAGGGATATGGCATGGCCACAATATGGGGTCCATATATATCAGTATTTGTGTCATATGCTAGAATATTTGGTAGAATGTACTGGGGTTTATTTTGATATGAATTATGAACTATTTCAAAACAACATTTTTTTCATCTAAAAAAAAAATCTACATAAATTCAAGAATCAAATACAAATATTTTCCGAGATGCATGAAATATAAATTATGCATAATCACATAACTCTAATTCCATTGAAATATGGTTTACAGTATGGACATATTGTAAAATTTGTCTTATTTATAATTTGAATTATTTTTGTTTGATATTCAACCCGACTGTCTCTGTCATGTTGTTATTGGATGTCTCTGCTAGATCCAAAACTGCAAACAACTCAACATATTTCTTTAGAAAAAATCTCGAGAAACTTTGCTAGATCACACGCATATAACCATCTCAACAGATTTATTTTGAAAAAATAAATGGAAAAAAAAGATCCAATAGTTTGAACGTCACTGTCAAGGGTTTTATATTCAGGCTAACCGCGTTTACACGTACCATAGATAACCGAGGAATTAAAACCTCTCTCCCTGATTCTCAACATACTATGGATGCTGCCATAATCCCTACATGGAAGCTTGTGCCCACGCAGGATCTTTCAGAGGTGGGCATTAATGACCCAAATAAGAGAATAGAAACCTGGGTAGATAGTTCGTTGAATTAATTTTAATTTACATAAAAAATTAGCTGTAATTTACTAACAAAATTTTATTTTGCACATCCTATGAAATTTAACTTTGCAGAAAATTGGGAATCTTGAAGCTCAACGTTCCTCATATACAACCAAACAGTTTTATGAAAAGAAATACTATGTTCACTGCTCCAATTTCAAACAGTTTAATCAAAAGAAAGACTATGTTCACTGCTCCAATTTCATGGGCAAAATGCAGTTGTTTAGAGGGCCTAAAATGGTTTTCACTATTCTATTATTTTTAACAATGTTCAATCCTAAGGTAGATATTATTCCAATAGTCTAACATCAAAATCAACATTACATAATGGTACAAGTAGCAGTTGAGAAGAGTTGTTTTCAAAGAAAAACGCTTTACAACTTAATTAATATAAAAGATTTTTAGATTTGTTAAATTTTTTGAAATGTTATAAAATTAAATTTAACAATTACTTCAAATAATCGAAATAGTTAAAGTATTAAAAAATGTTATTATTGTTTCTATATATATTAAATAAATTAAAATTAGATATTTCTACATTTATTTTCAAGATCATGACATTTCTATATTTATGTTGACATATCAATAAGTTTTTTAATTATTTTGTTAGAATTGCAAAATATAAAATAAATTTTTTATTACTTTCAATTTTTTAACTTCAAAATATATTATAATCCACATAAATATCATGAAAAAATTCCAAATTCTCATAAAATAACCCAAAACTAATAATAACTTGACAAGTCACTTTAACATTATTAATAAATTTTTTATATAAATGTTATAGTTTTAATGTAAATGACAATCATTATTCATTTTTTAAGATATTTTTAAAATTACGTCTATGTCAAAATATTATTACCATACAAAAATAAGAATTAAACTATTTTATAACATTTAATCTTTATATACAAATTAATTAATAATACACATTCCACTTCTAAACATTCCTCACTTTTATCATTATATATGCAAATAAAATAAAAGTGAGAGAAAATTAACATCCTTTTTAATACTAATATTACGATTACATTTTACTTCAACAAAAAAAACTTTTGATAACATTTAATAAATTAATTTAAATACCATAAAGTGATTATTTTCTCTTTAAAAAATATATTTAAAAATGTAAAATAAAATATTTGTAATCTTTTATGTGTTAACTTGTGGTAACTACATTATTTTTATTTTATGTTTAAGTGAAAAAAAAAAAAAAAATCATATTATTTTATTTTATTTTTAATATCAAGATTATTTTGTTTAAAAAAAAAGAGAGTTGGCTGATAAATAGATGGAGCCCTATGCAGAGAACAATTATATAATCATAACCACCCTTCTACAGATTTTTTGGAAATATGAAGAGAAGAAGGAGTTGGCTTTGTTTTTCTTAAAGGGTTTTGATATAGAGGAAGATGGTCTAGAAGATGCTAAAGACAGAGAACTTTCAAGGGTAGGAAGCTGCATGTGAATACTTCTGAGCTGGACAGAGAGCCAGTGGAGTATTTTTCCACCCATTTACCATAGGCTGAACTAGCATCCCGCTGCCCAGGTATGGAGTGGTTTAACAACTATGTGCATTGCTCGGGAGCAGGAGCTCGATGGGGAGAAGTGGATGCAATTTCCCCTCTCATGGTTGAGAGGATTTGACCAAGCTCGATAAGGATTTGGTAATATTTAAACAATTGTATTTATGGATTGCTAATTTCTATTTGAATGTCTAGAAAAGCTAGAAAATTATAGATACTTATAATGATGCCCATTTTATTAGAATATAGAAATAAATGAAAAGGTAGAAATTTACATTTTACTGAAGGTTTTGTGAGAGAACCTAAATAGCTGAAAATGTACAGATATATATTTTGACTATAGAACATTAACATAAAGTTACCATATCCAGAACAATATATATGTTAATAATATTTTCAATCTGTTTGGAATGTTAGCAAAGATAGAAAAATAGTGATGCATTTATTATAGTCAATCATTACAATATTCTAACAAAGCAAGAAGAATATGTCAGTAGAGTTTCATGCTTATAGTGTGATAAACAGAACCATAAAAAGCACCCAAATTATAAAAAGCATTGTTGTGTTATAGCATCTAAGCATTGCATAATCTGAAGTTTAAACAGTCAGGGTGAAACCCCGAAATTGGCACCAGGACCATATTAAGCTCCGCGCAATATTTAGTAATGCACCAAGGGCTTTAACCAGTTGGCCAACGAACGAACCAGTCTATCCTTTTGGGTTCGAAGGAAAAACTATTCACCACTGCCAGGATATAAAATCACAGTGTACACACATAAATAAGCTAGTAAACCTCAAAGGTTGCGAACAATGCGCATATCAAACAAATAGTAGAATCATTGTAATTTCTACTAAAAGCATCGTGCCAAACCCCCAAAAGCGGGAATAGATACTTAGAATTCGAATTAACTCTACGATGAACATCTTGTAGAAGCATAATGATTTTAAACTACAAATCTACATAATTTCTTTCTCATGCAAATGTTTTCAAGAAGAGTAAAATATTATATAACCAAGAATGACAGCAGTCGGATCTTTATACACATATTTATCATGGAAACCAGAGAAAACGCATGTTGGTAAAACCATCTAGAGCATGCGACACAAATTGACAGATAACCTCAACTTTCATTCAAACATCAAAATGGGAAAAGTATTTCGAATACATGCAATAAGGCGCCGCATGGAAAATAACGCTGTGCTAATATTAGCAAACATATAGACCCATGACTGGAATCAAAATAACAGATTCACGATAATAAAACTAACAATATACTATGTAAATATATTCCATCTTTGGGACTTATGCCAGTTTTAATTACAAACTTAGGAGAGGCATGCTAGCCCTCTAAACTTAAACTCAAACAAGAATTAAAAAGCTTTGATTTCACTGTCAAACTGAGAATCGAGTGTCTCTACTCGAGCAAGCCATTAGGTACTAGGAAGCTACTCAAAATATGAGTTACACAGAATATTACCCTGCAAAACCAAAGCACCACTTGGTATGTGGATACCGGAAGAGAAAAAATGATGCAAGTTCGGTAGAGCGTTCGACCTCTTACATGTGCCATGGTGAGTGCAAGATTCCATTAAATTACGAGAAAGGCCCACCAAAAACCCTGAAGGAAATATGTAAAAGTATAACCTAAAATAATGAGCGTAAATACAGTGAGAGCAAGACTGTAACGAGCACAAAAAAGTTAGGAATGCATTCGGTAATAAAGAATAGATACTTAGATACATGTAATATGGTGGAGAAGATGATAAAGTTCCACTGAAACCATCTTGGCAAAGGGACAATGACAATGTAATGCACAGAAGGCCAGTGAAATGCACAAACAAAGAAAAAAAACCTTCCATGAATGGCGAAACTTGTAGAGCTACAGAGGGGAATGATAAATGATCGAGAGCATTCCAGATAGTATAGGTGGTTAGGTTAAATCTCCACTGATGCGTTCTCCACTGTTAATGAAATTGACGATTAGATGCGAGGGGATATTTTACCAAGGATCATAGGTGAGAATCACGATGCTGCTCTTTTGTTGTTCGATCACATCCCGGGAGGGTTGAGATTCCAACGGACAAACCTGGGTAAGGGTGACAGATCACCAAGTTGATGCCAAGTGTTTTGAGCAGATCATGGGTACCAAAACTCTTAATTGCATATGTGCGTGAGGAGGGGATGATATTAATGAACCTAGGATAGGGTTGACCGGTCCAAAGCATTATTATACCATGCAAACAACTATGGAGATCGCGAGGTTATAGTGTATCCAAACCATTAAATTCATAGATAATACCTAAGTGTAATTTTTCAACACCAATGAATATATATATTTTGTAACCATGCTTGTAAATATTGAAAGTCAAACAAGTAATGTATTTTATTGCGAGGTTATATGATTACAGGCTATAAATCATGAATGTGTAACTATAAGTTATTGCAGTTACACTGTATTTACGATGTTGTGATATATGTACGTAGGTAATTTATTTTTTATGATTTAAAATAGGTAAATAAGTTATGTGTAGATGTACATGTTACAAGTGGTATCAGAGCCACATTCCAAAACTCTGGCTACGTGGGAAACTGACCTAGAAGAAATATGTAGAGAGGATCTAGATCTTTAGTAAGACTCAAAGCATCATATGGAGGGACTAACCCCAAAATGTGGGTACAACTGGATGAAAATCTGTAGTACCACCTAAGTAGATTAATGGAAGATCAACAGTAGCAAATTTTTTTTGGAAATTGAGGGGCAGTTATAGAAGATGGCACAAATGAGAAATGATAATGTAAGGTTAATTTAAGAACAAGAAAAAATTCTTAAAAGTCTCTCTGATAAACAGAATAATAGGGCATACCAGTCAAATCATGATCATGATATTCAGTATGAGAGGGAGCAACAACACGTTGAAAATAACCAAGAAAAGAGTCATACTCAATGCATTCAACACCAGGAGAGGCATAGGAGCGAGTATGAGGAAGAGTCAAATAATGGCCAACATCTAGTAATGAAAAAGAAATAGCGAACATAACTACAAGGAGAAAATGATGGAGAAAATGAGGAGGGGGATGAAGCCTAGATTATTGAAATGAATAAATACTTTTAGGTGTAAGACTATAATAGTGACCTCAGAGCACTATTGGGCATTTACCAGTACACTGTGGTGGGAGGAAGTAAATATTGTGCAAAAAGTTGATAAAAAAAGAATAAATTGGGAAGATTTCCTAAAATACTCCAAGAATAAAATTTTGAAAAAGTGTTTCTATGATTAGAAATCCAGGGAATTCCATGATTTACAATTGCGACAAATAACCATCGACGAGTTCATAACCAAGTTTACTGCCTTGTTGTGATATGTACCTTACTTGCATCAGGAAAGAGCCAAGGTACAACGATTCCTGAGTAGTTTACCCACCTTTATGAAAGAAAGAATTGAGTTAAATATTCCTAAAATGATGGATGAGGTAATAAAGAGGGCATGAATTTGCTACCAAAAAACCAAGCAAAGGGACGCTAGTAAATACTAGAACTAGAAGAAAACAATGAGGAGCTCCAAATTTTTTAGGAATTTTAAGTTAACCCCCAAAAATTTGCATAAAAGTTCAGTAAACTGAGGGGTGGACAAACCACCATCAAAGGCAAAGTGGTAGCTAGGGGGCTAGAACTGCGGAGACAAGTAGCAAACCATAGCCAGGTCAAGTGCCAAAACCTCCATTACAATGTTGGGGATGCAATGAAGCTCATTACTACTGGAATTACCCACATAAAGCAAGAACTGAGCATGCAACTAATTTTCAAGAGGCTTCGACCATGGGAGATGTAGCAATGAGTATACCTCAAATTAATGTGGCATTGGAGGACCATCAAGCAGAGTATTGACCCTCAATGATAGAATGTGAAGGAAAGATTGCTAACCAACCTCTCCCTATTTTAATGGACCCTGATTCTAGCTTAAGTTATATCAGCCTGAAAGTTATAAAAATATGTTAGCTACCCAGTATTAAATTCCAAAAGCATTGGCTGGTCCAGTTGGCTACTAGTGCCAAGCGGTGGGTAATTGCAAAAATATAAAAGTGTCTGATTGAAGTATTAGGACAACAGGTTCATGTGAATCTGAACATGCTTCCTTTGGGTTCATATGATTTATTTATTGGAATGAACTAGCTGGAAAGAAATTGGTCTATGGTGGACTTCAAGGAAGAGTGTTAACTTTCTCACCAATGAAGGAGTAAGGTGTTGAGTAACCAGCTCCAAAAATAGAAGAAAAGAGATATCAACGCCTTAGAAATGAGCCACTTCGAGGGGGCAACCTCCAATACATTACATAAATGAACAATTCTTGGATGATACAATTTACAAAACCTCCTTTCTATGTATAGGAGTCCATGGGGCCATAATGTAATCCTAGTGGGCCACAATGTAATCCTAGCCGACCTAACAATAATAATTTAAGGGCACAATAATAACAAAATGGGGGTTACAAGGGTACAATAATAACAATAAAGGGGTTACACTAACAATAATAAGGGACTATACTAGTGATATAGGGACCTAACATGCCCCTCTCCTTCAAAAAAGTGTTGTCCTCAACGCTTGAGTAGCTCCAAGTGCTTCTGTATAAAATTCTCATCCTCCCATGTAGAATCTTCAGTGGGTAAGTTCTTCCACTTGATGAGATACTCTGAAATTGATCGATTCTGTAGCTGTCGAGTTCTTGTTTCTATGACCACTTCAGGTTCCAATATGATTTTTCCTTCCTCATCAAGTTCTAGAAATATTGTTTGAACTGGAAGACTTTCACCCATAACCTTCTTTAAGCATGAAACATGGAAAACTAGATGTACTCGCGAAGAAGCAGGAAGCTCCAATTTGTATGCCATAGAACCAATATTTTGCAACACCTTGTAAGGACCATAGTACTTTGGTGATAATTTATTATCCTTCTTAGCTTGCTTGAGGGACATTTGTTTGTATGGTTGTAGCCGTAAAAATACCCAATCTCCTACATCAAAGCTTCTCTCGCTGCGATGTTGATCTGCCTGTTGTTTCATTCGATTTTGTGCCAAATTCAGGTTATCCTTTAAGAGTTGGAGAACTTCTTGTTGATGCTCGATGTGATCTTCCACTACTTGAACCTTTTAATTTTCTCTTAAAGATGATGTGATGGATGGTGGATGATATCCATAAAGTGCCATAAATGGGGTCATTTTTGCTGCAGTATGGAAGGAAGTGTTATACCACCATTCAGCAAGAGGTAACCACTTGACCCATTGTGTTTGTTTATCAGATACAAAACAACGAAGATATCCTTCCAAACATTTATTTACGATCTCGGTTTGACCATCAGATTGAGGATGATAAGATGAGCTATGAGCTAATTGAGTACCCAAACAAGAAAATAACTCCGTCCAAAAATTTCCAGTAAAAATGGGATCTCTGTCGCTCACGATAACCCTTGGGCTTCCATGTAGCTTTTGAATTCTATCCATAAATGTAGTAGCAACTGTACTTGCTTTAAATGGATGAGATAATGCACAAAGTGTGCATACTTGGTAAGTCTATCAACTACCACCATGATGACACTCTTTCCTTCGGACTTAGGTAAACCTGTGATAAAATCCATTGAAATATCCTCCCAACGTTGACTTGGAATGGATAAAGGTTGTAGAAGACCCAGGGTCTTAATTGTCTCAACTTTATTCTGCTAGCAAACCAAACATTCCACCACAAAATTTTGAATATCGGATTTAAGGCCATCCCAAAAAAATTCTTTCTTCACCCTGTGGTAAGTTTTTAAAAATCCTGAGTGTCCTCCTAAAGGAGAAGTGTGCAATTCCGGAAGAATATTTTGTTTTAGTTGGGAATTCTTACAAAGATATAAGCGATCTTTGTACCATAAGGAATCATTTTTCCAACTAAATGTATCGGATGTACTAGGATCTTGCTGCAACTTTTGAATGAGTGTCCATACATCTTTGTCCTTCTTCCATTCATCTCTTGCTTCGGTTATCCAATCTGGTTGGATAATAGAAATGGCACAAAGCAATGCTTCCACCTCTTCATTCTTTCTTGAGAGTGCATCTACAACAACATTAAGCTTTCTTTTTTTGTAGATTATTTCAAAGTCATAACCCAACATCTTTGTGACCCATTTTTTCTGCTCTTCTGAAGATAGTCTTTGTTCCAAAAAGTATTTAAGACTATCATGATCAGTTTTACCTTGAAGTGTCTTCCCATTAGGTAAGTTCGCCATTTCTTTAGTGCATGCAGTATTGCTAACATTTCCTTCTCATAAATAGGTTTTTGTAAATACTTTCCTTTGATTGGACTACTTTCAAAAGCAATGGGTCTTCCTTCCTGCATTAAAACTGCACCAATTCCATTTCCTGAGGCATCACATTCCACAATAAAGGTTTTTGTGAAGTCTGGCGTAGCTAAGACCGGTGCATGGCACATTGCCTCCTTAAGACATTCAAAGGCCTTAGTTGCTTCAAGAGTCCATGAAAATGCATCTTTCTTCAATAATGTTGTTAGAGGTGCTGCTATTCTCCCATAATTCTTAACAAACTTGCGATAATACCCTGTTAACCCGAGAAATCCTCACAACTGCTTTATGGTTGTGGGGACTTTCCATTCCTTAATGGCTTTAATTTTGTTGGGGTCTACTTTAACACCCTCGTGAGATACAATATGACCCAGATATTCCACCTCTTGTACTCCAAAGAAACATTTGGATGTTTTTGCATATAATTGTTTCTCCTGCAATAGTTTGAGCACCCTGTCAACATGTTCAACATGATCCTTCCAAGACTGCTGTAGATTAGTATATCATCAAAAAATACTAGCACAAATTTTCTAAGGAAGGGTTTGAAAATGGAATTCATCAACCCTTGAAATGTAGAAGGTGCATTGGTAAGGCCAAAAGGCATGACCAAAAATTCATAATGACCCTCATGAGTTCGAAATGTTGTTTTTGGAATATCTTCGGTCTTCATTCTAATTTGATGATATCCTGAACGAAGATCCAACTTGATAAAATAAATTGCTCCATGTAATTCATCCAATAATTCATCAATCACAGGAATGGGAAATTTGTCTTTAATGGTGAGCTTATTGAGCTCCCTATAATCCGGACACATTCTCCATGATCCATCCTTCTTGTGTACCAAAAATACAGGAGCAGAGAAAGAACTTTGACTACGTTGAATTATACCCGCCTCTAACATTTCTGCAATCATACGTTCAATTTCGCTCTTTTGGAAGAAAGGATATCTATAAAGCCTGATGTTTGGAGGAACACTTCTTGGAATCAAATGAATAGCATGATCATGATCATGAATAGGTGGGAGTTCTTTGGGAGTTTCAAACACCTTGGAATGATTGTCCAAGACTTGTTGGAGATTTGCAGAAATAGATGATTTTGATGTCGGAACTTCTAGTGAGCATAATTGTGCAATTACGCCTCGTTGTTCTTTCTTTAGAAGCTTTGTCATGACATTAGAGCTTATTATCCTTCATGGCTTCCCTTCAATACCCCGTAATTCGACTTCCTTTCCTTCTGAAAAAAATTTCAAGAAAAGTTCTTGAAAATTAAAAGCTACCGTCCCCAAAGATTGTAACCATTGTACTCCTAGTACAACATCGGCACCTCCCATAGGAATGGAAAGCATTGGACTAGTCAATACATATTCCCCCATGGTTAGCTTGATATTATGGCATTTTCCAGAGCAATTTATAGTTCCTCCATTTGCAACCATCTCTTGACATTCTGGTGCTGGGTATAGGAAACAATTTAATTCCTTGGCTACCTTACAATGAATAAAATTATGGGTGCTACCTGAATCAATCAACACTATTGCCTTTTTCTTCTTGATTTGTCCTTGTATCTTGAGAGTTTGAGGAGTGGTAATTCCTGCCAGTGCATTACACGATATGGTCGGATTCATTTCTTCCTCTTCTAGGGTTGGTTCCTGGTTTATATCCTCTTCTTGTTCATTTTCTTCTTCCTCTTCACAATCTATGTAAAATAATTTCTTCTCAGCACACTTATGACCTTTAGTGTATTTGCTATCACAACTATAGCAAAGCCCTTTTGCTATTTTTTCTTCCAATTGTTGTGGTGTCAACCTTGTAGGTTGTGGAAATCTAGGCGTGGCAACACTTCCTTCTTTATAGAATTGAGTGGTAGGCTTCCTTGTCGCCATAATTTTACATTCAACTTTTCTTGCCAACCTGAATGCCTTCTCCAATGAATCAGGTTCCAAAATGCGAACTTCATGTTGGATGTTATCCTTTAAAGTGCCTGTGAAGAGATCAATCCTGTGTTCCTCTGGAATATCAGTTACCCTTATATTCAATTTTTGGAAGTCCTCAATGTGCTGCCCCACTAAACCCTTTTGTTTGAGATTTATCAATTGGCTAAATAAGGTGTTGCTCTTTGTATCCTCATAATGTGCTATCATTTCCTTTGTAAAAATTGACCAAGTGACAATTTTTTTACGGGAGCAAAGCCATCGATACCATACAAATGTATTTTGTTCTAAATGTAAAGTTGCAACGCATACCTTTTGTGTGTTTTTCACATTATGGAGATCAAAATATTGCTCCATCTGTAGTATCCATGTTACAAGATCCTTTCCATCAAACTTCCTCATATCCATTTTTGGAATATTGTGGTTCTTCCCTCCAATAGTAGAGTTTATGAAATCACGATTAACATTTATTTTGTTCTCATCATGAGTTTCCTCTACTATATTTTCACCATTAGGAAACATTTCTTGTATCAACTTTCCCAACCCTTCTATGTCTACTTTTAGATCTTTCTTCATGTTTTCCATGTTGTCTTTCATTTTTTCATCGATCTTAGCTTCGATGTCATCCATCTTAGCTTCCATGCCCACTTCCATGCCATCCATCTTAGCTTCCAAACCATTCATCTTAGCTTCCACGCCTTTCTTCAAACCATCCATCTTAGTTTCCACGCCCTTCTTCAAAACTTCCATTTCATTTTTTGTTTTTCTTTGCGAGAGCGAAATTTGTTGCACTTGCTCTTGTAATTTTGATATCTCATGTTGCCATTCTTCGTCTTCATGAGTCATAGTAGAGCCTTATAAAGGTTTAATGGGTGTTGAATTATTTTTAGGGGCCATTTTAGACTCCAATATTGATATCTATTCTACAATAGGCCCTTGCAATCAATTCAACTTGATTCTTCAAACAAGACTTATGCAATTCAGAAAAAAAAATACACACCTTTTACTTGCTTTGAGGAGCTCGATATTGAAATTGTATTATCTCTGTGATTGTGGATCTTAAATATCTGAAATTCAGCACTGAATTAGCCCTCTAAATTCTCTTTTGAATGTCATAGGTCTGACCTGATTTGGATTCTCCAAGGCAAAGTTGTGTCCAATCTCCCACAATGACCTAATTATGGATTGGTTCAGTAGAGCGAACTTGTACGACTTGCCACGTGTCATTGTTTCGTAATTTGTCTCTAAAATTAATAGCCAAGAAACTATAGTCTGTGTAATTGCGACCACTTGTCACGGCACTCCAATCCGATGCCTAGAGAGAGAGTTATTTAACTTTTCCCACGATCACCTCTTTGAGATGCAATTCAAGAGCTTGAAAAAGCACTACCTTCCACAGATCATATCTCCAACAATATTGCGAAATAAGATCTGAAATTTTTTTATGAATTTCCTCAGGATTTCAGCTTCGTACCATATGAATTTCAGATTCTGAACCTTCGTAGAAAAAATGTTATAGCGCAAATGCCACGATGACCTGTTTAGGAGCCTGAAAAAATACCTAACTTCCATAGATCATATCTCCGAACATATTGCGAACCAGGCTCTGAAATTTTTATACAATATTCCTCAGGATTTTGGCTTCGCACCCTAACAATTTCAGCTTCTGAAACTTTGTAGAAAAAAAGTTATAGCAAAAATGCCACGATGACCTGTTTGGAGCAGCAAAACCCTAGAATCCAAAGCTCTGATACCAAATGTTGTGTAACTAGCTCCAAAAATAGAAGAAAAGAGATATCAACGCCTTAGAAATGAGCCACTTCGAGGGGACAACCTCCAATACATTACATAAATGAAAAATTCTTGGATGATACCAATGACAAAACCTCCTTTCTATATATAGGAGTCCATGGGGCCATAATGTAATCCTAGTGGGCCACAATGTAATCCTAGCTGACCTAACAATAATAATTTAAGGGCACAATAATAACAAAATGGGGGTTACAAGGGTTCAATAACACTAACAATAATAATGGACTATACTAGTGATATAGGGACCTAACATAAGGTAGAAGCTGTGAGGTATTAAGAAAAATATCAAACTGCAACCTATCACAGCCAAACAATTAGGAAAGTGTATTAAGGAGGGTTTCCAAATTTATGTTGTGCAGGTCAGATATACAAACTCGAAGGAAAAAATAGCTGCACTTTAAAACTTGCTAATTATCCAAGATTTTGCTGATGTATATCCAGAGTCAATCCCTGTATTACCACCTATTATCACTCTGAAATTTCTGGAAGGTTGTTCTGAGTGTTTGAAAGAAATATCAGAGGTAACTGCTATCCACTTTTGTAGATTAGGATCTAGCCTTACTAATACTTAGAGAGGGATCTCTCTTAATGATTTAACTTTGTTTTTTAAAATAGATTTTAGGCTAGTTCTGTATGCTTGGTTGGGTTGGTTTTTGATTAGTTTTGGTAGGTAGGTGGAATTAATGATTTAGATGAATATGTGCTTATCAACTTTCCATTGGGCTATGGAGTCAATGTGATTTGAAACATAACTAAATCAAATAATAAGGAAAGTGTTACAGGGCAAGATATTTGAGCAATATCAGATCTCAAGGCTAGATGGTGAAGTGATTTTTCAATCGGGATCAAGGAGAAATTAAGAATTCCTTAAACTAGATAATGAAGAAGGGTGAAGGGGTAAATCAGGATCAGAGAGAAACTAAGAATTCTCTAAACCATATATCAGAAGAAAACATAAAAATGTACAATAGTTAAAAGAAAAGTGTAATTAAACAAATTCTGCAATAAAAATCCTGTTATAACATTAAAATTCAAAACACATTTAAGTTTATGGAATACTTAAAGAAAGAACATGAATAATTGAATTTATACTTCATTGAGATAGCTCATCACGCGAATCCTGTAAAGAAGTTTCTTTATTACTGGTTCAGTCTCTCGAATGGAAATTGGTACAATAACAATCTCTGGTGCGAGTTGTGGCACCAGAGATTAGGCCACCTTCACCATGGAGCTTTGAAGATACTGCATCAGATTTCTACTGGGCTTCCTAAAGGCACTCTTGCGTGTTGAGATCGATGCTGAGGGTATACCTTGGGGAAAATTTGTGAAAGCCACCTTTCACGAGAAGGATAGTCATGCCACGACGATCCTTGAGAGAAATTCACACGAACGTGTGTGGACCTTTCTCGTGCTTCGATGGCAAAGCACAGGGTACTATGTGATATTTGTTGATGATTTATCTCGAGTACGGATCTTCTTCATGCAGAAGAAGAGCGAGACATACTCAAAGTTCTATGAGTTCAAGGCACTGGTTGAGAAAGAATCGGGGAAGCAGGTGAAGGCTCTTAGGAGCAACAATGGTGGTGAATTCATCTATGGTGAATTCAAGGAATTTTGCAGCGCAGAAGGAATTCAAAGAGAGCTCATAGCACCTCATAACCCACAACAGAAAGGGGTTGCTGAGCGGAAGAATAGAATGATCGTGGGTGCTGCATGGGCGATGTTGCATGATCAGGGCCTACCCATACACTTGTGGGAGGAGTCATGCAATACTGCAGTATATGTGCAGAACTGTTGTCCTCACAGGATACTTGGCATGAGTACACCTGAGGAGGCGTTTTCTGGTAAGAAGCCTGATATTTCCCATTTGAGGATTTTTGGTTCACTCGCGGTATTCATGTGATGAAGGATGCCGTAGCTAGCTAGAGCCGATCGTAAGTAGAGGCTGATGGCTGTGGGGCACACTCATACACCGACAACTATCGTGTGCTTCGTACGCCGCAAGATCCGTTGTGCGCGACGGGATATCAAATTTCAGGAGGAGAAAGCCAAGAAGTGTTTTTCTGGTCAATTTAGTGTGTCCTAAATTGCTACATTAATTTGTCAATCCGGGATTCGTAAGTCGAAAAGTGTGGCGTACCATATGCAAAATAACCTATCTTTACTTTTTGTCGTTTTTGGTTTCTTTTTTTTTTCTTTTTATCCTTTGGTTGGTTTCCTAAATGTGAGATGTGAAATTCTAAAAGACAAGTATGGATATAAATGTTCAAGGCAATGATGTCCTTTATAATGATTTCCCAAACTTCAAACTTAAAAAGGATTTTAAAATATGCAATGACAAAATTAATTCCTAAAAGAAAATGAAAATGTGCCACTATACTAGTCAAACAAACAGTGAACTATTGACCATGAAAACCCATTACCCTTGTTGTTGTCTAACACAAAAGAAACTGTACTCAAAGAAATCCAAATATTTGCAAGTAAAGTAAAGCTAAAATCAAATTACATCAATTCATATTCTGACCCCTCACCATTAGTCCCGCTATGGCTTTCGGAGGTAATCATAAACAACTTGAGCAATCTGATATCTAATTTGCAAAAAGAAAATGAACTAATATCAAACTACACACTCATACTTCAATCCCTCACCATTAGTCTCGCTATGTCTTTCGGAGGTAACTGATAATGAAATGAGCAATTTAATATCTAACTTGTAGAAAAATAAACTAACATCAAACTACACATTCATACTACAATCCATCACCATTAGTCTCGCTATGGCTTTCAGAGGCAACTGATAATGAAATGAGCAGTTTAATATCTAATCTAACTATTAAAGAAAATGTACAAAACTGAAATGAATAAAACAGTGCTGGAATTAAAAGCTAAGAAAAATAAATCAGCAGAAGGACAAGATTGATTCCATGTCATTAGTCATTGTAAACTATATGCAAATGCCTGGGTCCCTTTCTACTATAACTGGAATTAAGACACCGATCAGCTAATGTCAAAGATAAAGTATGAAATTATGAAATATACAAATTAATACCATAAGAAATGTAATGAGTATACATAATGATTATATAATAAATGAACATAAGGAAATGAAGCATGAAACTACAATAATACACAAAATCCCTGCAGTAGCAGGCCCTTCCGCACAATCCCTAGCTGTGGGCCTATCAAACACAAATTATGTTTATGAACAGAGTCTTCTCATATATTTAAAATGCAATCATAACAAAGAAACAATGTCATGGCACAGTGGGCTTTCTATCCAGCAAATTACATTACAGCAACTAACTATTATGCGTATGAGAACGCATTATTTATAACAGAGAATGTCATAACTGATTTCCTACATTCTGCGCTGATACAAGACACGTGAACAACCACGTCCAGAAATATAGCATCATGGCTGCCGTGAAGATTAAATCTAAGGAGAGTGGTCGTTGGATTCAGCTTATGGAGCCGTTTAGAGGTGTTGATATGTCTCCCGTGATTTAGAAACGACCACGCAATCTTCATGTGGTGAAGAACAAAGTTCTGTCACCGTGGGACTCTTCGGTTGACCACCGCTTGACAAACTTTGACCACAGCCTTCGTAGGTGAATTCGACTGAGCCAATAGGACTTGATCCATTATCATGTCATTTCCAACTTGCCCATGTGGCTCGATTTTCCTGAAGACACCTGCAATATAGACTTTAACAAAATGGCTGCGGAAAGTTGCAGCAGCTGCGGAAAGTGACAAGATTTCGCAGCTTATTGAGCAAAAATCTAATTCAAATAGCAGACACAAAACATAGTTAAAAACCACTTTAAATGCTCTTTTATAATTAATATGCAATGATATTGATGACTTAGAAGGTCCAGGTGAATGGAAAAGGTCTAGAAAGGTGTATAAGAAAGATGCAAGTTTGGGACTCAACATACCCCCACTGTGAAGGTGCTACATGTCCTCATGCAACCAAAATTTTGATAAACCTTCTTCAATTCATATGCCTTGATACCTCTGCCAGTACATCCAGTCCTCTTCTCCTCTTCCTTGGTGCTGCTAACATCCTGGGCTTCTTCATTAAGGATTTGAATTTAAGATTAATCAGTGCTTTACTTATCTTCTGGCATTTCTTCTTCAATTTCTTGTTCTTTTTCTGCCACAGTCCCAGATGTAGCATGGTATTGTCATGAATGATCTTGTCCAATTTTATTTTTTCCTTTAATGCCTCATTTTCATTTTTAATGTGTCTATTTAAAACCTCCAACTCAAAGACTTCTTGTTTCAATGATTGGACTAGAGCTTCTTGTGCTATGTGAGGCTGAGTGGATGAGGTGCTGGGGCCCGTGGCTGTCCTTTCTAAGGATTCTATGTAATCGTACACCTCTTGCTGCTTTGGATCTATCTCAGGTGTCGTTTTCCTTGGGCTGTCCACAAAATACCATGGAGGAGAATTGTCTTCAAAATCTGGCTAAAAAGGACTCATGTCAACATCTTGAGGACTAGCTTCAACGTTTGAATGAGAATTAGGTGGACTATGTTCAACGTTTGGCTGAGACTGAGATGGAATATGGCCAGCTGGAGTTTGTTCAGGTGTTACTTCTCCCAAATCAATAAAATGAGGTCCTTTTATCTGTGTTTTCTTCCACTTTCCTTTAAGCCTGGAACTTATTCTTACATACTGTGGACTACTGTCTTTTTCCTTTTGTTTTTCTCTTCCCCTCTTTTTGGCCATAGATGACTGTTCCTAAAGGTGAACTAGTCTCTCAGATAACACTTGATGATATTCTTCTGAGGAAGGGGTTTGATGCACAGCCTCAATGCTTCTTTTCTCTTTTGATTTTATTGGCTTTTTATCCTCAGTCTTTTCCTTCTTTCTTTTTGACAGTCTTTCCTCTCTACTAGTTCTTTCAACTGTGTTAGTAGGAGTGTTTTGAGTTTTATCATTTGTTCTCTTTCTTCTACTTCTTTTTGATGTACTTCCTTCAGGAACTTCTTGAGGTTCTTCAAAGAAATTTCTAACTAAAAATTTCTCCCAGGTGTCCCTTTTCTCCTTTAATTGTTTTTCTACCAAAATTTTCACGAGACCATGGTGATACAAATGTGGTTCTACATCCCCTAGATGCTTCTAGACGGTTACAGACATCTTATTCAAACTGTTTAATAAAAAGTATGGCAGATTGAGGGCCTGGTTGTCTAGGAAATTCATCAACAGTCGGGTATGATACATGTACATTGACCCAAAACGGCCCTCACAGGTGATACATTTTTGAATAACTAACAGTAAACTGGCCCACTCTTCTTTTAAAGCATGAACAAGAATTCCCCTTTTAAAAATGGTGACATCCATACCTGGGTTACGTAGGATCACTCTCCAGGCTTCATCACTAATGCTATTGTTCTTGAACCAACGTTCACCTTCTTGAGGAAGTTCTGTAGCAGCTGCTATGGATGCCTCAGTCATTGTAAATTTGAGGTCCCCAATCTCCACCTCCAGACCATTGAAGACCTCGCAAAAGCTTTTGTTACTTCCTTATGGTAGCCTTTGAACTTTTGAATAAACCGAAGCCACTTTTCCTTTTTCAATATATCTCTGACTTGTGGGTATCCTTCCATAAATTTGGGTCCCTCTGGTTCTGTCCTCAACAACTGACCCATCCTTCCTTGTACTCTTTAAAACTCATCTGCGTGAGGAGGGTTTAACGGAGGTAAGACGACTGAATGAGCGGAAATGAGCATGATTTATGAAGGATACCAGTGACTGTAAGCGGATATCAGAGAATAGGTATACGAAATGTAGCGTAACAGATAACAAAATGGGGTGAAGCGGAACAGAGAAGGGTTACGTGAGCATGGTGGAAATGCAGCTGTGAGATCAATAGAACAGTAGGAGGAGTAGAACGTATCCGACAGTATTTAAAATTGGGTGGCTGCAGAGTAAATGCAAGCACGTTTATGAAACGGCTACGGATTTTATGCGGCTGAAAGAAGCCGTAGTAAAATCAACCACGTTTCATCATTACAGGTGGAGTATCAAAGTATGAGTGAAGATAGGAGGCTTGATTATGGGACCGTTTGAAAATGAATGCAAGGATTGTGGGAGGATCATATAGAGATCGTGGAATGGTTACGGAGTTTGTCAACACAATCATTGCATATAATGGAGCTATGGTTTATAACTATGTAAAAATGTGCTTGAATGCTATTTGAAATAAATTTTTACTCATACCTTGGAATTCTTGCCATTTTTCATTGGTCTTCAATCAGTTTCTCCTCATTGATGTCTTTGAATGCCCCATGTCTTCATAATATGTCTTCATACCTACATTTGATTTCATGATTGTTGAACTAACATCTGGCTGTACAATTTTTTTTTTTGAAAAACAGAGTGGTAGCTGCAGAAACTGCTTCTGGCTGCGGAAACTGGTGTCAGCTGCGGAAACTGACACAACAATTATTTGGATGAATAGAGATGGATAGATGATAAATGTCTGAATGAAAATGGTCATGAAAGAAAATTTTATTGATGAAATGAAATGAAATAGATGAAATGGAGTAAAGTGAAATGAAGTGGAGTGTAATTAAGTGGAATGAAGTGGAATGAAATGGAGTGGGTTGTCATAAAACTTGTGAAATAAGAGAGAGAGAGAATTTTTTTTTTTTTGGAAAATATAGGGTGTCAGGTGTTCCTGATTTTCACCCTACATTTTCTGTATAAGACTGCCAATCAGTGATTGGTTTTCAAGCTTATACAATTTTTTTTTTTTTTTTTTAAGCTAAAAAGAACAAAAACTAGGCTGGTGGAGAAGAAGAATTCTTCTTTACCAGCCTTATTGCAGAATTTTCTTGAAACATTTTGATAAATTCCTCTTTTGAGAGTGGCTTATGATAGACTTTTAATCTGTGGCCATTCACAGTAAGAGGAGTTTGAAATTCATCAATGGTCTTGATTCTTACCGCTCCATTGCTAAAGATCTTGTCAATCTCATATGGCCCAAGCCAATGAGTCTGAAATTTTCCTTTAAAATCTTTAAACTTGGAATCAAATAGAAATGCCCAATCTCATTCTTGAAACTTCTTCTCTTTGATGTATTTTTCATGCCATTTAGCTCTTTGATATTGAACTAGATCAATTCTTAAAATTGCCTCTTTTCTGATCTCATCTAGCTCATTCAACTGCTCCATTCTATGCTTTTGGGCTTCTAATAGATCCATCCCCTACTGAACTGCTATCTTGAAGGTTTTGACTTGGAACTCAATGGGGAGTAGGATTTCTTTCCCATAAACAATTTCATAGGGAGAATGTCCTGTTGTATTTCTCCATGTATTTCTGTAGGCCCACAAGGCTTCAGGAAGCCTTTCCATCCAATCTCTTTTGTGAAGATGAACAGTTTTGGTGATGATACTTTCAAGAACTTTGTTTGTAGACTCCACTTGACCATTTTCTTGCAGATGGTAAGGAGTAGATCTTCTGTGCTTGATTTTGTATTCTTTCATCAGCTTCTCCACCAAGTTGGATGTGAATTGGCTTCCCTGATCTGTCACAATTTCTCTTGGAACACCAAAGCGAGTAAAAATATCCTCATAAAGAAAATTAACAACCGAATTTTCAGTAGCAGACACTAATGCTTTAGCTTCTACCCATTTAGTAACATAATCAGTACAAACCAATATATACTTCTTTTTCTTAGATGGTGGATTAATAGGTCCTATGAAATCTAAAGCCCATTTTTCAAAGGGTTCGATGAGTACCTGTGGTTGCAATGGAATTTCATTTGAAAGGGTAGGTTTCCCTACTCTTTGGCAGCTGTCACACCTTTTTACATATTGTTTTGCATCTTTGAAGAGGGAAGGCCAATAATATCCTAAAGAGAGGATTTTATAGGCCGTCCTTTTGTCTGCAAAGTGTCCGCCGCATGGTTCATCATGACATGCCTTAAGAATATCAGGCATTTCATCTTCCCCGACACATCTTCTGATCACAAGATCTGGCCCTGTTTTAAACAATTCGTTAGAAATCCATGAATATTTTGAACTCTCCTGAATAATCTTTCTTTTTTCACTTGGAAACAAATGTGAAGGCAGTTTCCCTGTAACCAAATAGTTAGCAATATCTGCATACCAAGGAGTCTTAATAGTTACTGCAAACAAGTATTCATTAGGAAACTTATCCTCTACAGGAGAATCTTCTTTAGTATTCTGAATCCTAGACAAGAAATCAGCTACCGTATTTTGTTTCCCTGGTCTATCCAACACAGTAATATTGAATTCCTGCAAAAGTAAGAGCCATCTTGTCACTCTTCCATTAGTAACAGGTTTGTTCATTAGATATCTAATTGCAGAATGATTAGTATGAATAAAAGTTTCATAGCCTGTTATATAATGTCTAAAGTTATTAATTGCATGAACAACGGCTAAAAACTCTTTTTCAGTTACAATATAGTTCAACTCTGTGGGAGTCAAATTTTTACTGGTATAGTAAATGGCATAAGGGACTAAATCCTTTTGACCCAACACAGCTCCTAGAGCTGTATCTGAAGCATCTGTAGAAATATGGAAAGGAAGTTTCCAATTTGGTCCTCTCAAGATAGGTGCTTCGGATATTCTTGTTTTCAAAGTTTCAAAAGCGGATTGACAATCAGGATCCCATTTAAATTCACAGTCTTTTGTAAGCAACTTGAAGAGTGGAGATGCTATTTTAGTGAAGTTTTCTATAAATCTTCTATAGTAACCAATAAATCCTAGAAAACTTCTAACATCTCTTTGACAATTTGGAATAGGCAACTTGGAGATGACTTCAACTTTTGATCTATCAACCTTAATCCCATCTCCTGAAATATGATGTCCTAAAACAATCCCTTCAGTAAACATCACAAAGCATTTTTCATGGCTTAATGAAAGGTTTGTTTCTTTACATCTTATGAGAACTTTTTCCAAATTTTCTAATGCCTCTTCAAATGAATTACCATAAACTGTAAAATCATCCATATAAACCTCTACACAATCATGGATTAGATCAGAAAAAATTCCTAGTACTGCTCTTTGGAATGTTGCTGGTGCATTCCATAACCCAAAAGGAAGCACTCGGTAGGCAAAAGTTCCCCATGGACAAGTAAATGTGGTCTTATCTTGATCTTCAGGTGCTACCTGAATTTGATTATAGCCACAAAAACCATCCAAAAATGAAAAGTACTTTTTACCTGCTAATGTATCTAATACCTGATCGATAAAAGGCAAAGGAAAGTGATCCTTCAAAGTTGCTTTGTTCAATTCCCCGTAATCAATGCATACCCTCCATTTACCATTCTTTTTAGGTACTATAACCAAAGGAGAAACCCATCGGCTATCTGAAATTGGATAAATGAAGTTTACATTGAGTAGTTTTTGGAGCTCTTCTTTCACTATCTCCCCAAGATTTGGATTCATCCTTCTTTGAGGTTGTCTGATTGGTCTACTGTTTTCCTCAATATAGATATGATGGATGCAAGTCTTAGGATCAATACCTTTCATATCAGTATACTCCCATGCAAATGCAGTAGAATGTTTTTGCAATATTTTGGTTAGTTCTTCCTATTGTGACTTTTCCAAATTTTTGTTGATATTCAATGTTTTTTCTGGAAAAATCTCAATAGTAGAACTACCAAAATCTTCCATAGAGTAAAGAGACATTTTTCTTGATGATAAATATTCTATGTCAGATTCCAACTGAAATTGTGTGGTGTCATATTCTGAAGATGTCTCAAAATTTTCTAATGTGTTCAGAATTTGACTATCCTCACTGATTTCAGAAATGGTAAAGACAGGTTGTATAGTGTCCTCATCATCAACCCATTCATTGTCTCCTACTTCTGTGATTGCTTTTGCTAGAGGATACAAATTGAATTTCTTTGTCGAATTACCATTAGAAATGTACATATCCCCAGATCTACAACTAATAAAAGCATCAGCTGTGGCTAGCCAAGGTCTTCCTAAGATAAATGGGTGCCCTCCTAGATTACTCTTGGGAGTCAAAATCATAAAATCTACTGGATATTCCCAAGAATCTAAGGAGACTGAAATATCTTCTAATACACCATCTGGTTTAATAATTGATCAATCTGCAAGTTGCAGTAAAGTAGGTGTAAAAATAAGGTTAGGAAGTTTTAGTTGATCCATAGTCTGTCTACTCATAATGTTGATAGCAGCCCCTAAGTCAATCAATGTATTTGGAATTTCCATCCCATTTATATGTGTCTTGACAATTGGACTAACTGGATCTACATACTTCTGCATGGTAATTTTTCCCATCATGATATCTGCAATTTTTCCTACCAGGTGGATTCTTCTTGTGTCCTTTAGTTTCCTTCCTGGTCTTTTGAGACTCAACTCCTTTATTGTTTTTGCTAGAATAGGAATCTCTCGAATGGCTTGTAGCAAGGGAATATTGATACAAACATTCTTTAATTCATCTAGAAAATCATAGTTAGGCAACAAGATTTGTTTTTCCACCCCTTTATCAATCTGTAATCTTTCAGGAAAAGGAGGTGTGGATGAAGATGCAGGTTGCTCAACTATAGGAATTGTGGGTGTTAACTTTTCTTTCTCTTTTTGAATGTTTTAGTTTTGAAGAGATGTTTCCTCAGAACCCTTATTGGCTTTAAGAGAGTCCTCCTCAGAGGTATCTTGCTCTTGGACATCTATAGAAGGTTTTTCTAAAACTCTACCAGATCTGAGTTGTACATCATTGAGAGGAACAATCATATAGGTAGGAAATTTTTGTCCTTCTATCATGTAAGTATTCTGAGGATTTTTATTGTTAGGATTTGGAAATGGCTGAGCTGGAAGTTGATTTGTCTTTTGTTGGTATGGAAGCATGAGTTGAGGATTTGGATTCTGCTGAGAAGGTTTTTGTTGTGGAAATGGCAATGAAAGTTGTGGATTTGGGTTTGGAAGTTGTGGAGCTTGTTGATTTTGAAAAGATGGAGGATATTGATAAAATTGAGAAAATCTCCCATAAGGATTTTGCATACCTTGTACCCATGATTGATATGAATTTTGAGGTTGGGGCCAAGGTTGTTGCCAAGGATTCCAATTTGGTGGGGGTTGAAAATTCATAGGGTTGTTAAACCCTTGAGTTTGTTGCCCTTGCCAAGGTTTTCTTGCAACAAAACAGAGAGATTCTACTGAATTTGGATCTTCTTAAAAGACAGCTTTGAGTCCAGGAATTGAAGGACAATCCTTGGTCCCATGATTCTCTGAGAAAATCATACATGTTTCTACAAATTTTGCATCCAAGGGACATTCCCTTAAAGCATGTTTCTTCCTACATTTCGGACAAAAGATGGCTAGAGCATCAGTTTCTGCTTTCTGCTTGTTTTGAATTTTAAGGGTGTCTAGTTGTTCACTAAGGCTCCCTAAGATATCAATTTTGAACTCATCAAGCATATTTCCGATCTTTGCCCTACTTACTGATCCAGTTTCAGATTTGTTTGCCCTGATAAGAGAAGGATCTCTAGGCCCTTTTCCCGTTTTAGATTTTCCCCTTGAGAGATGGACACATAGTTCTGTTATGTCACGAAGTGGAAGTTGAGAAATGTCTCCTTTCCCCATCATGTTTAAAATATCTATCCATTCATCTATAATGGATTTTAATATAAGGGATTTCAAAGTTTCTTCATCTAAGTTGCTCATCTTTGCTCTTTTTAAGTTGTATTGAAATCTTTCAAGTAAATCTTCCAAATTTTCATCTTCTTTTTGCACCATTTTGAATACCTCATCCTTGTGATTGGTGGGCATACAATAGTCCAAGTATCTATGCAAAAATGTTTGTTTCATATCATTCCAAGTCCTAATAGATTGGGTGACTAATCCCATGAACCATTTCAAAGCGGCTCCCTTCAATGTTGAAGGAAACAGTTTGAGTTTTTGAGAGTCTTCCATATAGTCATAGGTTCGGCACACGCCTTCAAACTCAAACAAAAGTGTTTCAGGATCCTCACTTCGCAATCCATAAAAGTTAGGGAGGACAGATGGTGAGATGTTTTTCATCGTTGTATGAGTTTCCTCATCAACTATAGGGAATCCAAACAAGTTGTCTCCTTCCCTATTTCTTCCATTATTACCTTCACCATTGTTGTCTCCATTGTTTCCTCCTCCTCTACCTCTACCTCTACCTCCGAATCCATCTATTATTTCCTCTGCCATGATAGTTTCTTTAGAGTCCTCAAATTCCTTTGGTTCTTCTATCAAGGGAGGATGAGAGGGAGTTTCTTCCTTTTCTTCTTCAGGTGATTCTACTTCTTTGATTACAATATACTCTCCTGTGGAAGTAAAGAAAGGGGCCTTTTCTAAGTGAGATTTGGTAGATGGTGTAGGAGAATCCTCTAATTCAGTTGCTCCTTGAATTCCAAGAATCTTAAGGCTAGGGGTAGATGGTGGTGAATCTTGTCTATGCCTTGAAGAAGATGGAGTTGTGAAAATTGAACTCTTGGCTCTAGCTACAAACCTTCCCCTAGAATCTCTTGCTCTATGCATGTCATTTTTATTATTTCTTTTTTAAGTTGGGCTAATAATTCTCTTTCTGATCTTCCAGGTCACACTAGGTGCAAGAAGAGAGCATACTTAAGAAATTATTGAACCAATAACTCTCTTTTCTGATCCTCCAGATCACACTAGGTGCAAGAGGAGAGCATACTTCAAGAAGTTATCAAATTTTCCCTTCTTTTTATTGTTTTTTTTTTTTAAGAAATTGGCTACCTAGTTACACTTCCTCGGCAATGGTGCCAAAATGTTTGGTAAATTTAGTGTGTCCTAAATTGCTACATTAATTTGTCAATCCGGGATTCGTAAGCTGACGAAGTGTGGCGCACTATATGTGCAAGATAACCTATCTCTTACTTTTTGTCGTTTTTGGTTTTTTTCTTTTTATCTTGGTTGGTTTCTTAATGTGAGATGGAAATTCTAAAAGACAAGTATGGATATAAATTTTCAAGGCAATGATGTCCTTTATAATGATTTCCCAAACTTCAAACTTAAAAAGGATTTTAAAATATGCAATGAAAAAATTAATTCCTAAAAGAAAATGAAAATGTGCCACTATACTAGTCAAACAAACAGTGAACTATTGACCATGAAACCCATTACCCTTGCTACTGTCTAACACAAAAGAAACTGTACTCAAAGAAATCCAAAGATTTTCAAGTAAAGTAAAGCTAAAATCAAATTACATCAATTCATATTTTGACCCCTCACCATTAGTCTCGCTATGGCTTTCGGAGGTAATCATAAACAACTTGAGCAATCTGATATCTAATTTGCAGAAAAATAAACTAATATCAAATTACACACTCATACCTCAATCCCTCACCATTAGTCTCGCTATGGCTTTCGGAGGTAACTGATAATGACATGAGCAATTTAATATCTAACTTGCAGAAAAATAAACTAATATCAAACTACACACTCATACTTCAATCCCTCACCATTAGTCTCGCTATGGCTTTCGGAGGTAACTGATAATGACATGAGCAGTTTAATATCTAATCTAACTAGTAAAGCAAATGTACAAAACTAAAATGAATAAAACAGTGCTGGAATTAAAAACTAAGAAAAAGAAATCAGCAGAAGGACAAGATTGATTCCATGTCATTAGTCATTGTAAACTATGTGCAAATGCCCCCGGGCTGCCTACTATAATCTGGAACAAAACACTGATCAGTTAACAACAGTATAAAGTATGAAAAATTATGAACAGAAACAAAACGTTAATACCATAAGAAATGTAATATATACATGTGAATGATTATGGCACAATGAACATAAGGAAATGAAGCATGAAACTATAAAATAATACACAAAACCTCGGCATGTGCAGGGGCCCTCTGCACAATCCTCAGGAAGCAACTATCAAACACGAATTATGTTTATGAATAGAGTCTTCTCATATATTTAAAATGCATTCATAACAAAGAAACAATGTCACGGCACAGTGGGCTTTCTATCCAGCAAATTACATTACAGCAACTAACTATTATGCGTATGAGAACGCATTATTTATAACAGAGAATGTCATAACTGATTTCCTACATTCTGCACTGATACAAGACACGTGAACCACCACGTCCAGAAATCTAGCATCATGGCTGCCGTGAAGATTAAATCTAAGGAGAGTGGTCGTTGGATTCGGCTTATGGAGCCGTTTACAGGTGTTGATATGTCTCCCGTGATTTAGAAACGGCCACGCAATCTTCATGTGGTGAAGAACAAAGTTCTGTCACCGTGGGACTCTTCGGTTGACCACCGCTTGACAACCTTTGACCACAACCTTCGTAGGTGTATTCGACTGAGCCAATAGGACTTGATCCATGTCCATGTCATTTCCAACTTGCCCATGTGGCTCGATTTTCCTGAAGACACCTTCAATATATAATTTAACAAAATGGCTGCGGAAAGTTGCAGCAGCTGCGGAAAGTGACAAGATTCCGCAGCTTATTGAGCAAAAATCTAATTCAAACAGTAGACACAAAACATAGTTAAAAACCACTTTAAATGCTCCTTTATAATTAATATGATATTGATGACTTAGAAGGTCCAGGTGAATGGAAAAGGTCTAGAAAGGTGTATAAGAAAGATGCAAGTTTGGGACTCAACAAAGTGTTCGCTTGAGAGGGAGCCACACTTGCACTATTAGTTCCTAAGGATGAGCCTCAGGATGTGGATCAGCCACAAGAGGAGGTTCATGGAGTGGAAGAGACCACTCATGTAGCGCCAACCATTAGAGGGCGGAAGCGCACTACAGAAGCTGAGCGATTGGCTCAAGATGCAGAGAATATTGTAGGAGCACCTACATCACAGCGCAGACAGAGACAATCACCTAATCGGTATACTGGATACATGGCTTTTGTGAGCAAGTGTATCGTGACAGAGCCATCCTCTTTCGAGGAAGCTATGGAGGATCCTGCATGGGTAGATGCCATGGTGGAAGAGTATGATTTGATTGTCAGAAACAGTGCATGGGAGATTGTCCCAAGGCCGGAAGGGAAATCGCTGGTGGGTTTGCGATGGATCTGCCAAAAGTGACAGTGGTACCGACGGGGAGTGTGGGGAGGCGAAAAGGCAAGATTTGTTGCCTCGAGCTTTTCGCGTATAGGGAGGGATCGATTATGAGGAGAACTTTGCAATTTTGCATTCGTCGCAAGGTATTCTTCCATATGGATGATTCTTGCTCTCTCAGCGCAGATGGGGTGGCACATTCATCAGATGGATGTGAAGACTGCGTTCCTCAATGGAGTCATTGAGGAGGAGGTGTACATAGAGTAGCCCAAAGGTTTTGAGATCTTCAGCAGTGAGTCACATGTGTGCAGGCTCAAGAGAGCGCTGTATGGGTTGAAACAAGCACCTCGTGCTTGGTACACATGGATAGACAGTTATTTCACCGGACTTGGATTCTCCAAGAGTGAGGCGGATCCGAACTTATACCAAATTTTGGTGGAGAGTAAGTTGCTGATCATTTTACTTTATGTAGATGATTTGATTTTGACAGGTGATGAGCTGTTGATACTCTCATGCAAGGAGGATCTTGCAAAAGAGTTTGAGATGAAGGACTTAGGCCTCCTTCATTATTTCCTGGGATTGGAAATTTGGCAGCGCAGTGGTGGACTGTTTGTTTCTTAGGGTAAGTATGCCCGGGAGATACTGGAGAAGTTCAACATGCATGGCTGCAAGCCTGTTGATACTCCTCTTCCTAGTGGTTGGAGGAAGGAGGATGCTACTTCAGCGGAGGTAGTGGATGCCACTGTCTATCGAAAGTTGGTGGGGTCGCTTATGTATCTGGTCAATACACGACCCGATATATGCTATGCAGTTAACCAGCTTTCACAAGCTATGGTTAAGCCTACCAAGCTCTTTTGGAAGGCGGGGAAGCATGTATTGAGATATCTCAGAGGCACATCGAGATATGGATTGTGGTACAGATAGTCGGATGAGGTGAAGCTGTGTGGTTTCACGGATGCAGATTGGGCAGGGAGCCCAACGGAAAGAAAGAGCACATCTGGAGGGATTTTCAGTATCGGTTCGACAGCAGTTTCTTGGTACAGTAGGAAGTAGAGATCCGTGGCACTCAGTTCAGCAGAGGCCGAGTATATGGCAGCGAGTTTGGTTGCATTCGAGGCTATATGGATGAGGAAGATCCTGGTCGGGTTGTTCGGTTCACACTTAGAGCCTACTGTGATTTATTTTGTGATAATCAGAGTTGCATCAAACTCTCAGTTAATCGAGTATTTCATGATAGATCTAAACACGTTAACATCCGGTATCATCATATCAGAGATTGTGTGCAGCGGAAGATCATGTTACTTTCATACATTCCCACGGAGGATCAGGATGCTGATATCTTGACGAAGGTGCTCACCAGGAGAAAATTCAAATACCACAGGGGCAGGATAGGGGTTGCAGATAATCCTTATCTTGTTGAGAGGGAGTGTTGAGATTGCAACAAGATGATGAGCTTAGTGGAAAGAAGTCGCCTTCACTAAGTGGGCCCGCAGGATATTTTTGGCGCAAAGTCTATTTTTAGACTATGTCTATTTTTAGACATATGGATCATGTTCTATGAGTTGCAGGATGCTATTTGTGGATGGTTGGTCAAGTCGGAAAAAATAGATGGACTTCTATTTTTAGACATATTGGGCGAAATCTATTTTTAGATTGCAAGTCTAAAAATAGATATGTCAAATATTATTAGCTCTTAATAATATTTAGACTCTAAACATTATCTTATTCTCTTGGAGCACTTCAGTTAAGTGCATAGATGTGGCACAGGAGCTGACAGAAGGAATTACGCTATTCCTGAGGGTTAAGTGGAGCTATAGCATGGATACTTCAGTTAGAACTCATGTGACAGAGTTTGGTGGAGTTATTGAGGTAGTTGATGGAGTTGTGTTCAGTTTAACTGAGTTAAACATAGTTGAGCTAGTTGTATCTAGTCTAACTTATTGATACACTAGTGAGAGTGGTGTGAATTAATTATTAATTAATTCACTAATTATTAACTCATAAATCAACTAAAGAATACATCAGTTAACTTCAGTGCATGGAAAGTTTCAATGGAGACCAGTGAAGAGGTAGGTGAAAGAGCAGTGTGACTATCAGGTGCATGAGTTTGCACCACACATTGATGGAGATGCCAATGAGGATTGCACAGTGCATACCAGGGGGATTTGAACTTAGATTGGGCTATTATTCATCTTGGATTGCGCAGTAGAGGCAGGCTAATAGGTGGAGCAGATTGGAGCATGTGTTTTGTGAGATCTGAGCTTGTGTAGTGTGTAACAATTGGAGATTGTACTGAGAGCTTGTGAGGAGTTTGTACAATTATTGTTACATGATCTCTATCATTATAATATACAGATAGTTGAGGTTTTTTTTAGCTGGCTCCCATAAATCTTGTGTTTATATGTGTGATTGTTTATGGTTTTAATGTGCGCATGCGATTGTTTATATTTCCGCAATTAATGATCAATAGTAGAAGAGGTTATGTATTATGCATGAAGCTCAAATAGTGTGTGATTAGGATAATATCGGTGAATGATTTAACAGTTATTCAAATTTCTACATATTTCATGCTTTGAAACTTTGGATAAGTGGGTTTTTGGGTTTTTTTATGAAAATACAAAGTTTATTCAAGAGGAGAAGGGGTTTTAACATGGGAAAGGGGATTTAGGAGGGGAAAATGGTTTTTAGGAGGGAAAAAGGGGGTTTTAGCAAGGGGAAATCGTTTCCAAAGGGGAAAAGGGTTTTTAGGATAAGGGGAAATGTTAGAGGGATATTAGTGATAAGAGATCAACCAAATGATGCTTTCCATAACTCTTGAAAAGTATCCTACCTACCCTTGTTATTCATCCTAACATTTTTTATTTCCTTTATTGGGTGCATTTGAGCTTGCTAACCCTTTTATTTTTATTTTGATAAGAAAACTAACTTATTTCTAACCTTATATCTTCCAATGGATCAGATTAAAATTATGAGCTCATTTTATTCTCTACCTAACTACTGATCTGCCAAGGTTAAATGGTTTGGTCAGATCTTTATTCACTAACTATCATGACATGAAATTTAAATGCATGAATGATCAATATTAAACTGTATGATCATGAATTGTGGCATTTTGGACAAGCTGCACACAATTTTATTTGCAAAAGTAAAGTAAAATAAGAGTAGTGGCATTTGAATGTGCAAAACTTTCATAATTTATTTTTGTTTCTTTTTGTGGGGTTCACATTTTATATCTTTTTTGATATTTGTTTCTTTTGGTCCTTTGATTATTCTTTTAGGACATACCCTCTTTTCATTTTTTAATATGGAAAACATTTGCAGAAAGCAAAGGTATGTACAATATTACAAGACTAAACATATCCAATTCAAAATTATGATCCCTATTATTATAGGACCCTAATAGTGGCTCCACTTGGGGATGGCATCTCCTTGTGAGATGTCAAGAAATTTCTGATCAGTGGCCTTGGAGCTTTGGCTTTGCTTTGCATGGAACTACTTTCTGTGATCTCCTTTATTCAAACATATGATGTTATATCTTTTAAATCTTAGGGCCTTCTCTTCGGGCTTCAACTTTGCAAGATAAACATCCAATCCAATCTAAAATTTTCTATGATATTTACAATGAGTAGAATAGAATCAATTAAAATACTGGTTATTCTGGTGAAAAATAATGCTTCAGCATTCGACCATTGACTGGTCCTACTGGTACATTTGTTCCATTTAACTCTTTCAAGAAAAATGCATTATTTCCTCTGTAACCATAAATAATGTATGAGCCCTTCCAGAGAAAGTCAAATTTCCCATGTTTTCCTTTTTCTTCCTTTATGGAATCCCATTTGAGTACTTGATCACCTATTTAAAAATCATATTCTTTAGTTTTCTTATCAAAGATCTTCCTGATTTTGTCTTGAATTACATGGGATTTGCTATAAACTTCTTCCCTGGTTTGCTGCAAATGAATTGTTTGGTTTATCCTCCTTTCGATATCATTTGGTTCTACTTGTAGTGCGTGAATCATTTTCATCACTGTCACTCCTAATCAAGATGGAAAAACAACATCCATTCCATATACTAATTGATAGGGAGAAGTACCAATAAATTTATTAGTGGTTAGTTTGTCTGCCCATAAGGCATTGACTAACCTTTTATTCTAGGTTTTCTTGTTATCTTCTAATATCTTCTTGATGATGTTGGCTAGGATTTTGTTTGAAGATTCTACTAGTCCATTACCTTGAGGGTAATAAGCAGTGGAATGGCCTAGGGTGATATGGTATCTGTTACAAAAATCTATCATTTTCTTGGTTTTGAAGGCAACAACATTATCAGTAATGAGCTTTTATGGGCATCCAAATCTAGAAAGGATGTTGTTCTCAAGAAATGAAATAATGACAGAGTCCGTGGCTTGTCTAGAAGGAATGGATTCTATCCACTTGGTAAAGTAGTCAGTGGCTGTCATAATCCATTTATGCTAGGCAGAGGAGGGTGGGTGAATTTCACCAATGAAGTCTAAACCCCATTGTTTAAATGGAATTTATATTGAGATAGGTTTGAGGGGTAATGGTAAGAGTTTCTTCTTCCCTTCAAATATTTGACATTTGTGACAAGAGGTCACATAATTTCTGACATCTGCAAAAGGATTGGGCCAGTAAAAACATGCCCTCAAAACTTTGTCAGTAGTTGTTTTCTAGTATAGGTGTCCTCCACAATATCCTGCATGAAATTCTTACATGACTTTGTCAGCTTCATATTTCAACAAACGATTTAATAGAATGCCTCCATGATCTTTCCAAAATAAAACATTATCTAAGATATAATATTTCATTGATTTCATTTTTAAGAATCTACTTTTAGTTCTAGATAAACTAGGAGGAGCTTGTAATTTGAGTAAAACAAATATAATGTGTGCATACTAGGGTGAATCTATGAAAGCTTCACTGATTTGTGGAGTTTCCATCTCTTCCTGATCATCTAATGCAACATTTAAATTTATGTCTAAGGCTTGACAGTTCGATTTAGCCATGAGTTTGGCTAAAACTTGGCCTTTGATTAATTTTGTAGGCTTTATTTTAATGTCATATTCTAGTATTGTGGCAATCCATTTGCCTCTCTTTCCATCAGGCCCATTCTGAGTTAAAATGTCCTTTACAACTGAGTTTGGAACATATGCTATTATGTGAGAGTATAGAATGTATACTTTGAAATCTTTTATGGCTTTCACTAAAGCAAGTGCTTTTTTTCTATGATATTATACTTTAGTGTTGCATATCTCAAGGATTTACTGAAGAAAGCAATGGGTTGTTCATAACCCTCATCATTCTTTTGCAACAAGATTGCTGCAATGGTGTGTTCTGAAGCAAATAAAAAAATTATGAAATCTCTGTTGAAATTAGGACTTATGAGGACATGTGTTTTAGTAAGGGCTTCTTTGATTGCTTCAAAAGACTGCTTAGCCTCTACTATCCACTTAAGTATTGAATAATTTTTTAACACGTTGTTTAAATTTTTAAGTAGTTCTGCTAAGTTAGAGATGAATCTTCTAAGAAAATTTATTTTTCCTAAAAATGCTTGTAACTCTTTAATGTTTCTAGGATGATTGATATTCAGGATGGCTTCTATTCTAGCTGGATCAATTCTAATGCCCTCTTTTGAAATAATGTGTCCCAGGATTTTTCCTTCTTTTAATACAAAATGTGACTTTTTAGGATTTAAGGATATACCAAACTTTCTGCATTTAATGAATACTCTTCTTAGATGATCTAGGTGTTCATTATCTAATTTGGAAAACACTATGATATCATCCAGGTAAATGACTAAAAATTCATGGATTTCCTTTGCAAAGGCAATGTCCATGGCTCTTTGGAATGTTGCTCCAACATTCATTAGTCCAAAGGGAATTTTCAAGTACATGAAAGTTCCCCATGGAGTTGTGAATGCAGTATTGGCTTGATCTTCAGGTTGGACTAGGATTTGGTTGTATCCATAAAATCCATCAAGTAATGAAATTCTGGATGACCCTACTACCCTCTATAGAATGTGGTCCATTTTAGGGAGGGGATTGTTATCCTTCAGTGATACTTTGTTCAAGTTTCTAAAATCAACACAGAGTTTTATTTCTCATGTTTTATTTCTAGTGGGGACTAAATTAGAGACCCAATCAGAATATCTGATGGGTGCTATGATTTGAGCATCACACATCCTTTTAACTTCTTTCTCTATTAATGGCATAAGAACATGGTTAATCCTCCTTAGCTTTTGTTTAAAGGGATTTTGATTTTCTTTAATTGGTATCTTATGTTGGATACTGTTGGTATCATAAGACTTTAGTTCTTCATAACTCCAGGCAAAGATATCTTGGAACTCTTTAAACAAGCTAATGTACTTCAACTTTTCAGCTGGAGGTAATTTCTTAGATATTTTGATAAGTTTGGAATTTTCCTTTGTTCCTATGTTGCATTCCTCTATATCTGACCTTAGAGGCTCCATTTTAGGTTTTCTAGCTACATAATTGGAGTCAAAGAGATCTTCTAGTGGGGCTAATCCCTTAGGAAAAATATTGTCTTTGAGATTTAAAACTTCTAATTCATCATTGATTAATTCCTCAATTTCTAATGTTTCTAATTTTTCTATTTCTACTTTAGTGAATCTAGTTGGTTCTATCTTATTTACATCATTTACATCTAGTTCATTATTCATGGTATAATCTAATGTACAATTAGTGTCTATATTACATTTATGAAATTCTCCTTCACAATTCATAAAATCATAAATTTGTGAGTCTTGTGAAAATATTTTCCAATACTTCAAATTATCAAGTATGGTTGGCCTATGTCTTACCTCAGAAGTGTACTAATGATTTGGCTGAAAGGGTAACCTGCATGTGTTGGAAAAAGTGGCCAAGCTATGGGCTTGCATATTCTGTTTTCTTGGATTAACAACAAAGTCAGTCTCAAGAAAAAAACTTATCAAATCTAAGATGGTTTCTCTGTATTGGCTAAGTCTAGGATTATTAACAAGAGACTCTCCCTTGATTTGTTTTATGATGAGTTCTGAGTATCCCATGATCGAAAATTTTTTAGCTCCAAGTTTTCTTACGATTTGAAGGCCTAGCACTAATGCTTCATATTCTACCATGTTATTCATGCACTGGAAATTTAATATGAAAGCATGTCCTTCTGAATGATCATTTTCTAAATTGTAGATCCATATTCCAACTCCTACTCCTAATCTATTCACAGATCCATCAAAATCTAAATGTCATAAAGATTCATGTGTTATATTTCCAAAATCAACTTCTTTGCGTTCTTCTTCTACAACTGTGATTTTATCTTTGTCATTGTCTAAATTACATAAGATAAATGAGTCCATATCAGAATGCATTGAATAGATAGGGAATTTTTTTGGTCTTTCTGAACTACTTACCACGTATTTCATCAAAATTTATCTGTATAACTTCCTTTGCTGACCAAACACAGAAATGGTAGCATATGACATGTATAATTATAGTGATCCATGTAATTTTTCTCCCCATGATCGAGATAATAACATACCATATTTGAGAGAGATATCAACAGCTACTATGTCCATAACAATACTCTTTTCTAGGCACTGGACTAGAGTTACACACAGATCTTTAATCAGGCCAAGACATTTAACTTGAATAGAATCAAAGGAGAAAAGGTCCTTGTAGGGTCTGGTGATGTCTAGGTTTAATTTTTCCATGACTGCTTTAGGCATTAAGTTATGAGATGCTCCTGAATCCAACATAGCATTATGCAATATTTTATCATGAATTTTCATGCTAATATAGAATGGAGGGACACCCCCTTGTTGATGTTTTCCATCTACTTCAGTGCCAAATAATAACTCAAGTTGATCATCATTGAGGTTGACAACATATTCATCTTCAACTATGCTTAATATTTCAGTAATTTGTGCCTTGTATGAGTCATGTTTTACCAACTTTGTTAAAGGAAGTGGTATTTTCAATTTTTCTATCTCACTTTTGATATTGAATGGCATTTGAGTTTTTTCTAATTTAAGCATTTCATTTTTACCAATGGTGGTTTGTGTGGTTTTGTCTTCTTTACCAACACTTGGTAATTCAGTTGGTGTGTCAAGTCTTTTGCTTTCAATTTTCTTGTCTGGAACATTTTGAGTAGCAGTTGATGTGATGTCTACAATATTTGGGCTGGAAGTTTTATGAGTTTCTCTAGGGATAATTTGTAGAATTTTGGTCATAGGAGCTTCTATTTTTTTCTTAGTTTGGGTTTGGACTAATTTCTTAATAGGAACCTCTGTGTTCTTTTTTCTTCTAAGGCTATACTGTTTATGAAATTCGTAGATAGCAGATTCATAACCTTTTTTGTAGTCAAAGGATTCTCTAAATTCTAATTGTAATTGATGTAACATGTACAACTCTTGTTCTTCTTGGGTAAGAAAAATGGCATCTTCATTGTTTATTCCCATCAAGTTTATCTGGGTATCCTAGTCTTCTTCATGCTATTGTGAACTTTAAACATAATTTTCTTAGAAAGGTGGTCTAATATGTTGATCGGGTACAACTTCTCTTGCTTTACCAGTATTAGGATTTTTCCTAAAGTTGGGGTTTCTAATTTGGGGACATTGTTGATTTTCCCACTGAGGTTTTCTTTCCTTGTTATCTAGTCTATCCGTTATTCTTTCTACACTTTTAGCTAAACTATTCATCTTAACATATAAAGTGGAAGGTTCTTCCTTAATGGTCACTCTCCCTTCATTCCTCATCCTAGCTCTTTTAGCTAATAAGTTAGCTTCTACACTAACTGCATTACTCTGCATCTGTTCTAAAGTTTCAGGGTTTCTTTCTCTTAATTGGTAGGAAATATTAGTGTCAAAACCATCTGGAAATTTAATTAGGGCCAAGTATGGTGGAGGTTTAATATTCGTTGGAATTGCATTGTAAATGTTGTTAAACCTAGTACAGTAATCCTGAACAGATTCATTAGGAAATATTCTAATGTTCTCATATTCAGATAATATCTATAAAGGGTTTTTCTTTCTTTCCCATATATTAATAAGCAATTGGTGGAAAGCAAGTAAATCAGCTATATGGTTAGCATGTAAATATTTAAACCATTTTTTAACATCTCTTGCTAGTGTTTGTGCAAATAATCTCATTTGTACATCAGCCTCATCAACTTCATGTAATTAAAAATAATCTGTCATTTTATTTACATGTTGTTGAGCAGTATATTGACCAATACCATCAAACTGAAATTTTTTACTTTGGTAATCTTACGACATGGCATGTAAAGGGGCCTATAAGACCTAAGGGGCATATCTGGCTACCATGACTAAGACTTTAGCTTGACTGGGAGGTAAATTAGTGGTTCCTGAAGATGGAACCGAGCTTGAATATGGACTCAAGCTTGAAGATGGACTAGAAATTTTAGGTTGGAGAGGAAGTTTGGGTATGAATGGTGTTGTGGAACAAACTGTGGTGGATACTATAGATGAGGTGGTACTGAATGGAGCTGTATTTACAGTTTCTGAAGATACTATAGAGCAGTTAGGGGTAGCAGCAGTTAGGGCAGCTAATTCAACTAACTTTTGAAGAAAGGCTTCATGTATATCTTTAATAAAAGTTGAGGTTAAAGCATCAAGTTTGTCAAAAGTATCTAAAACCTGTTGATCTAAATCAAGTTGTATAATGTCCTTCTTTGATTCAGTAAATTGAATAAAATTGGGGTCTATTATAGTATCATGGACTGATTTTTCAGGTTTAGTACGAAATAAAGAATGCTCAAACGATAAATCAAATTGAATATCCTCTATGCTTAATAATTCCTTAGGAACTGAATTTGCTTTTATTAACTGAATACTACTTCCTAGACTTTCTACTTTTTTAGGTTTTCTTCAAATTCTGTTAGGATCATCAAAAATTGTAGCAGGTTGTGGATCAAGATTAGCCCTGGTATAATATGTTCTTCTAGAAGCCAGAATTTTAACTTTCAATGATAAATTCAAACAACCATTTCAAATATTAATGCAAAAAATGAGAAGAATTTTTTCTTTTAAGATCTGTTTAAACTAGGGGCTAATTTCCCTAGTGGAGTCGCCAATATGTTATCATTCTGAAATTTCCAAAAGGTTTTTTAAGTGTTTAAAAGAAATATCAGAGGTAACTACAAAAAGTAGTTTCGTGGTTTGGGGAATGGGGGGTGCGATAAAATGTGGTAGTGACACATGGCATGGGATCGGGTGGATAAAACCACCCATTTCGCACCCCCCCTTGGCTTTAAACATTGAAATTATGGGGAGTGCCAAAGAGGTTGTGGGCCGTTAGATCTGGGTGGCGCCAATCGGACGATTGACGGGTTTTCAAAGAGGTGAGGTCGGGAATTAATATGCGAAGGGGTAAATAAATAAAAAATGGGTTTATGAAGTATATAAAGCAGGAGGCTAAATGAAATAGGGTCAGGGGATAAAATAAAGAGGAAAGGTTAATATGATATTGGGGAGTTTATGAAATATATTAAGCGAGGGGGGGGGGGGTGGGGGGGTGGCTAAGTAAAAAGGAAAGTGGGGTCCGATAATATATTTATTTCATGCTTTGAAACTTTGGATAAGTGGGTTTTTGCATTTTTTATGAAAATATAAAGTTTATTCAAGTGGAGAAGGGGTTTTAACAAGGGAAAGGGGATTTAGGAGGGGAAAAGGGTTTTTAGGATAAGGGGAAATGTTAGAGGGATATTAGTGATAAGAGATAAACCAAATGATGCTTTCCATAACTCTTGAAAAATATCCTACCTACCCTTTTTATTCATCCTAACATTTTTTATTTCCTTTATTGGGTGTATTTGAGCTTGCTGACCCTTTTATTTTTCTTTTGATAAACAAACTAACTTATTTATAACCTAATATCCTCCAATGGATCAGATTAAACTTATGAGCTCATTTTATTATCTACCTAACTACTGATCTGCCAAGATTAAATGGTTTGGTTAGATATTTATTCACTAACTATCATGACATGAAATTTAAAGGCATAAATGATCAATATTAGACTATATGATCATCATGAATTGTGGCATTTTGGACAAGATGCACACAATTTTATTTGCAAAAGTAAAGTAAACTAATAGTAGTGGAATTTTAATGTGCAACTCTTTCAGAATTTATTTTTGTTTCTTTTTGTGGGGTTCACATTTTATATTTTTTTGTCTTTGTTTCTTTTCGTCCTTTGATTATCCTTTTAGGACATACCCTCTTTTCATTTTTTAATATGGAAAAAAATTGCAAAAAGAAAAGGTATGTACAATATTACAAGATTAAACATAGCCAATTCAAAATTATGATCCCTACTATTATAGGACCCTAACACCACCCAAGATGGATATTTACTTTATTATTGAACTAATTCCTAGAGCAACCCCAATATGAAAGACTCCCTATCGGATGAGTGTGTTCGAATTAAAAAAACTTAAAATGCAGCTGCATGAGATACGTGAGAAAGGATATATCCTCTTGAGCGTGTCCCCTTGGGGAGCCTCGATGTTATTTGTGCGAAAGAAAGATGAGACCATGAGATTATGCATCGATTACCGTCACTTGAATAAATTAACTATTAAAAACAAATACCCACTGCCACGAATCGAAGATCTCTTTGATCAAGTTCGTGGAGCAAGTGTATTCTCAAAAATTGATCTCTGATAGGGATATCATCAAATCCGGATCAAGGACAGAGATATCTGTAAGGCTGCCTTTTGAACTCATTATGGTCGCTACGAGTTCATGGTACTGCCATTCGGCCTTACCAATGATCCTGCCACCTTTATGAGTCTGATGCATGGCATTTTTCAGCCTTATTTAGATAAATTTGTACTCATATTTATTGATGAAATTTTTATTTACTCCAAAAATAAGGAAGAACATGAGAAACACCTCAAAATAATGTTACAAACCTTAAGAGAGAATCGATTATATGCCAAATATAGTAAGTGTGATTTCTTCAAGGACCGGATTCAGTATTTTGGGCATGTAATATCAAATGAAGGAATAGATATAGACCCTGAAAAGATATGGACAATTATGGAATGGACTGTTCCTAAAAAGATTTCTGATATTAGATATTTCATGGGTTTGGCGGGTTACTACCATTTTTTTATCAAGAAATTTTTTAAAATCATGTATCCCATAACTTCTATACAGAAGAAGGGAAGGGCCTTTAGGTGGACAACAAAATTCCATAAAATATTTGAACTGTTAAAAAAAATGCTAACCTCAGCCCCGATTTCGAAAGTGGTAGATCCAGAAAAGGAGTTCGTGCTATGTATTGACGCAAGTCAAGAAGGAGTGGGAGGAGTTCTGTTGCAAGAAGATAATTTAGTGGAATATGAGTCTCGCAAGCTAAAGGAGAACGAACAAAAGTACTCAACTTATGACTTGGAACTCACAGCAGTAATTCATGCATTAAAAATGTAGCATCATTATTTGTTGGGAATTTTGTTGTTGTTGCTACTAACGGATCATAGTAGTATGACCAACTTCTTTAGTAAGCCAATGCTGAATGCTAAACGAGCCAAATGGACTGCCATTTTGAGCCAGTTCGATTTCTATATAAAGAACTTGAAGGGAAAATAAAATCATGTAGCATATGCCTTAAGTAGGAAGATACAATGTGTGTACGAAATCCAATTCCACCACATTGAATTTTATGTATCAAGACCACTTGTTGAAGCAGCTCGTGAAGACCCAAAATACGAGCACCTATGGAAGCACACCCAAAAGCTACATAAAGTGGGTAAAAGCAATGAATATGAAATTAATAGGCAGGCCCAATTGACCTTCAAAGGAAGGATTCATGTCCCTAACCAAGCATTGATTAAATAATTATTGCTAGATGAGGATCACCGTAGTCCTTACGCAGCTCATCCAAGATATCAAAAATTGTTTTCTGCATTGAAAAATGGATATTTCTACCTGGGAATTTGTAAATATGTCACTGAATATCTATCAAAATTCTTGGAATGTCAGTAGGTAAAAGCTGAACACCAACACCCTACAGGTTTTGTAAACCCCCTCCCCGATCCAAAGTGGAAATGGGAAACAATCACACTATATTTTATAATTGGAATACCAAATACCAGAAGTATCATGACTCCATTATTGTGGTAGTGGAAAAAATGAGCAAGACTGCTCACTTTATACCTTTATAATCCACCTATAAAATGGTTGATATAGCCGACATTTTCATGAGGGAAAATTTTCGATTGCATGGAATACCCAAAGTATTCATCTTCGACCGAGATGTAAAGTTTACATCTGACTTTTGGAAAGCCCTCCTTAATGGACTGGGCACTCAAATACATTTTAGTACTACTTATCATCCTTAGACGGATGATCAAATAGAGTGAGTGAATCAGGTACTGGAGGACATGGTGCACATGTATGTAATGAATCAACCTACTAAATGGGAAGACTATCTCCACCTGGTGGATTTTGCTCATAAAAATATCTACCATGAGCCGTTTAAAATGAGTCTGTATAAATTTTGTATGGTAGGAAGTGTAGAACACCCGCCAATTGGAGCAGTCCGCAGGAAAAAAATATTTTGGGTCCAAACATGCTTAGAGAGATGGATCAGGAAGTTAAAAAAAATTGTCTAAATTTACAGGCTGCCCAGAATAGGAAAATGACCTATGTAGACAAGAAAAGAACACACAAAGAGTTTCAAGTGGGAGATCACGTTTATTTAAGGATTAAACCTAGGAAAAGTAACTTGCAGTGCAATGGTTATGCTAAGTTGGTACCTTGTTACTGCGGACCCTTCCAGGTCCTGGAAATGATAGGTTTGGTAGCCTATCAGTTGGCCCTTCCTAGTTATGTAAAGGTCCATAATGTGTTTCACATTTATGTGTTAAATAAATATGTGTACGGTCCCTGAAATATAACTATGTGGCAAGATGTACAGGTAGGTGCATCGAGTACTTTATAAAAAGTATACGTGTTTAAATTATGAGAACATGTATTGATAAACACCATGAAGGTTGATAGGTCAAACCAGATGGAGAATTCAGGGTAGAACCCATGCGTATTCTCGACAAGAGAGAAGCCGCGTTCCGGAGGCAAGTGGTCACCTAGGTTAAAGTGCAGTGGATGAACTTTAGCCTAAAGGAGTCCACTTGGGAGGATGAAGAGCTGACAAAACAAGTTTACCCAAAATGGTTCCAAATCTTGGAATGAACAACAAGGACAGTGTTACTCTGAGATGGGGAATATGTAACCCCCCTATCTGTTAAAATTTATATGTTACTTGGATTTATTGTGTTAAATACATTATTTCTATTTTGTGTTTATGTGCAAATAAAATATGAGAATATTTCATATTATTTTATTTTATTTTTAATATCAATATTATTTTTTTTTCAATAAAAAAAAAGTTGGTTGGTAATGAAATGGAGCCCTGGGTAGTTGGGGCAGTTACATAATAATAACTACCCTTCTACAGATTTATTGGAAATATGAAGAGAAGAAGGGGTTGGATTTGTTTTTCCTAGAGGGTTCTAATATAAAGGATGATGGTCTAGAAGATACCAGAGACAGAGAGTTGTCAAGGAAAGGACGCTAAATGTGAATACTTTTGAGCTAGACAGAGATCAAGTGGAGTGTTTTTCCATGTGTTTACTAGAGGCTGGACTGGAGTCCTGATACCCAGGTGTGGAGCAGTTTAGAAACTGTGTGTGCTGCCCAGGAGCGGGAACTCGATGGGGAGAAGTGGATGTAATTTCCCTTCTCATGGTTGGGAGGATCTGACCAAGCTCAATAAGGATTTGGTAAAATTTAAAAAAAATGTATTTATCGATTGAAAATTTCTATTTGAATGTCTAGAAAAGCTAGAAAAATATAGATACTTATAATGATGCCAATTTTATTAGAATATATAAATCAATGAAAAGGTACATGTTTACATTTTACTGTAGGTTTTGTCAGAGAACCTAAATAGCTAAAAATGTGTAGATCTATATTTTGATTATGGAACATTAACATAAAGTTACCATAGCTAGAACAATATATATGTTATTAGTATTTGCAATCTGTTTGGAATGTTAGCAAAGATAGAAAAACATAAATGCATTCATTATAGTGCATCATTTCAATACTGTAACAAAGTAAGAAGAATTTTTCAATAGAGTTCCCTGCTTATAGTGTGATAAACATAACCATAAAAAATACCAAATTATAACAAGCATTGTTGTATTATAGTATCTAAGAATTTCAATACCGGAAGTTTAAACTGTCAGGGTGAAACCCCAAAATTGGCACCACGACCATATTAAGCTCTGCACAAAATTGAGTAACGAACCAAGGGGTTTAACCATTTGGCCAAAGACCGAACCGGTCCATCCCCTTGGGTTTCAAGGAAAAGCTCTTGAGTGTTGTTAGGATATAAAACCACAGTGTACGCACATAACTAAGCTATTAAACCTCAAAGGCACCAAACAATGCGCATATTGAAGAAATAGTAGAATCATTGTAATTTCTATGCAAAGCACTGTTCCAAACCCCCGAAAGCGGGAATAGGTACTTAGAATACGAATTAAATTAGCGATGAAAATAACACTTTTAAACTACAAATATACATAATTTATTTCTCTTGCAAATGTTTTCAAGAAGAGGAAAATATTATACAACCAAGAACGATAGTAGTTAGATCTTTATACAAATATTTATCATGGAAACTAGAGAAAAAAAATTCTGTTAAACCCATCTGGAGCATGCGACAAAAATTGACAAATAACCTCAACTTTCATTCAAACATCAAAATGGGAAATGTATTTTGAATACATGCAATAAGGCGCCACATGGAAAATAACATTGTGCTAATATTAGCAAACATACAGACCCATGAACGGAACCAATAACAAGTTCACAATAATAAACCTAACAGTATACTATGTAAATATATTTTAGCTTTGGGACTCAGTCCAGTTTTAATTACAAAATTAGGAGAGGCATGCTAGCCCTCTAAACTTAAACTCAAACAAGACTTAAAAAACTTTGATTTCACAGTCAAAATGAGAATCGAGTATCTCTACTTGAGCAGGCCATCAGGTACCAGGAAGCTACTTAAAATATGAGTTACACATAAGGTTACCCTGTAAAAACCAAGCACCACTTGGTCTCTGCATACCAGAAGTGAAAAAGGATTCAAGTTCGGTAAAGAGTTCTACCTCTTACCTGTGCCATGGTGAGTGAAAGATTCCATTAAATTGTTGGAAAATCCCAGACAAAACCCTGAAGGAAATTTGTAAAAGTATAACCCAAAATAATCAATGTAAATACTGTGAGAGCAATATTGTAACATACACAAAAAATTAGGAATGCATTCGGTAACAGAGAACATATACTTATATACCTATCAGAGGGTGGAGAAGCCAATAACATTCCACTAAAACCATCCTTATGGAGGGTCAATGACATTGTAATGCATAGCAAGCCAGTGAAAAGTACAAACAGAGAAAAAAAAAACTTCCACAAACACTGAAACTTGCAGAGTGGCAGAGGGGAATGAGAAATGACCGAGAGAATTCTAGACAACAAAGGTGGTTAGGGTAAATCTACACCGATGCATTCTCCACAGTTCGATGAAATCGACGGTCAGATGTGAGGGGAGAGTTTACCAAGGAATGTAGGTGAGAATCACGATGCCACTCTTCTGTCGTCCGATCACATCCGTGGAGGGTTCATCTTCCACTAGACAAACCTGGGTAAGGGTGCCAGATCACCAAGTCGATGCCAAGTGTTTCGAGCAGATCATGGGTACCAAAACTCTTAATTGCATATGCACGTGAGGACGAGCTAATATTAATGAACCTATGAAAGGGGTGGCCTATCCAAAGCATTATTATACCATGCAAACAACTATGGAGATGGTGAGGTTATAGCATATCCAAACCATTAAATTTATAGATAGTACCTAAGTGTAATGGATCAATTCCAACGAATATATATATATATATATATATATATATATATATATAGAGTAACCATGCTTGTAAATACTGATTGTCAAACAAGTAATGTATTTGATTGTGGGGTTATATAAGTACACTCTATAAATCACGAATGTATAACTATAAAATATTGCAGCTGCACTGTATTTACGATGTTGTGATATATACATGTAAGTAAATTTTTTTTTTTAATAATGTAAAATAAGTTAATAACTCATGTAAATGTACATGTTACAATATTAAAAAATATAAATATATATATAAAATAAATTATTATTATTAATAAATCATAATTTTAAAAATAATAAATACTAATTCATAATTTACTTTTAAATATTTTAATGTAATCTTTATTTTATTAAAAAATAGAAGATCCTTTATTATTATCCTCCATCTATGAGTTAAAATCAATATTATTTAAAATTTAATGTATTATATATATATAATAAATCAACAAATAATAATAATTTTAAATATAATTTTGAATATTAAATTTTAACATATTGATAGTTGAATACAATTTATTTTTTAGACCTTTTATTGCTCCTTTAAATCCATTTATATTTCTACCTTGAATTCATTTACCAAATATTACAAAAAATTTTATTATTACCCTCAATGTATGGAATAAAAATTACTATTATTTAAAATTCAGCAGATTTAACATATATTATATTTATAAAATTGAGAAATAACTATTTTTTTTATTTATAAATATAATTATTAAGTATTAATAATTAGTTAAAAAATAATAATATTAATTTTTAAATTGGAATGGAGTCTATTAATGATAAAATTCTAAATTTTAAAAATAAAATATTATAAAGTTTTATATTTTTATTTTGAATTAAAAGGGTAAGGGTTTGTTTATTAGTTTAATTAGTTGGAAGGACACAATCTTTTACATTTTTTCATAAATATCATTTATTGTGCACATGTAATACCAAAATAAATTGACATTTTTGACCCTTTGTATGTAGACTATCTAATATGAGAGGGCTTATAATTCTTAAAAAAAAATCTTAATACAAAAATAAATGTACAAAGCATGAATTAAAATTAGAGAAAGATATCTTGCAATATTAAACTCAATGGAGATACCGACTTCAGATTCAAAAATTTGAGGCTAAGAGAGAAGAGTAGTCGAGCCCATTGTGTCTTCGGGAACTCCCACCGGTGGAGGATCTAGGATTTCTTCTTGAAATTGATGAACCTTAACTTACAGTTCCTTTTTTCGCTCCACTAGTCCATCCTTCAAGTAGAGAAAGCACTATGTCCATCTTCAAACTCAGTGTATCATGAGGCACCTAAAGCCTCTCAACTTTAGTCTGCAATGCACCAATATTTTAGTGCAAGAGGAAAAAATGTGATTGTGAATCAACCTTACCCATCTCCCCCTATCTTGATAACAAAGTCAATCTATACTCTATTGAGGTTGTCAAATAGCCCAATTTATGATTAAATTCCTTCTTCTTTGCAACCTCCAAGCACTCAATTACGCGTGGTACTCCACAATCTACCCTCACTATAGTAATTAGGACAAAAAAAATCTATTTTATATTGAATGTGGAGAGGACCACAAGCCTTTATATGCTTGTAGGCTTGCATCTACCAACTCAAAACATCTCATATTCATATTGAAACATAACTCTAACTTACACATTATCCATCCCCAAAGCAAGGATAGAAAATAAATAAGGTTGAATCTAATGTCCCTCCCCATTAAACCTAGGATCCTAAAGCGTGTTAAATGAACTCTGAAATTGGATATGCAAAAATAGGGGAGAGATTTTGTGCATGGGAACCATTGATCTTGCACACTAGGTTAAATGATCAGCGTGTTAAAAGATCACCTGTGTACTAGCAAGGTGATGTCGAATTTCCAACCCATTCTTTTCTCCTTTAATGATATTTAGTGTGATCAAGACACAAATTAACATATTTATAATTGGAGAGTTCAAGGAATATATTAAACAACGCGGATGCTATCATCCTAGACTGCTAATACTTGTTCAAGGCTAACTCTTTTGTTAGCAAAGAAGTCCACGATTGCATTAAGATTGATGTGGAAGAACTTGATGACATTGAACTTTGAAATTTGCAAACTAATCCTATGAAAAATAGGGGAGATATTTTGTGCATGGGAACCATTGATCTTGCACACTTGTTGAATAACTAGCATAGAGTCTCTAAAAAACGTTAGTTGTTGGATGTTTTTCAAAATTGCCAATTTAAGCCCTTTCCATAATTACAAAAATTTAACCTCATTGTTAGAAGAGCAACTAAACCTTGAGCATATTTAATCTCCATTTCTTCATCAATGTGATAAATAACCCATTCCACTCCCACCTTCCCTATAAACTATTATAAATTTTGATTTTAAAAATAAATTTTTTAAAACCTTACACAAATTAAATTATAAATTAAACTAAATACTTTAAAACTAAACTAAATATTTTAAAATCTAAAATCAATGTCTATGGCTTACAAAATAAAAATAAACTTTAACATTTATATCATAAATAATAATGAAAATGAAAATCTTCTCCTTAAAATGATTATAATATTCTTTAATACTATAATTTGATTATTTTTTATTTAATTTAATTTTATATAAATATAAAATTAGGATTTTTACAAATATAATTTGATTTAGTAAATATAATTTTATATAAATATAATTGAGATTTTTATAAATATAATTTCATTCAATTTAACGATCAAAGTATAAAACATATATTTATTTACGGATAATAAGTTCGTACCATCATTTCAATGCAAAGAAAATGGTATTATATTTATTTAAAATATATAAAATAAAAATTAAATGAAAATTTAATAATTCAAGAATTTATTGTGTTTAAATCTAATAATTCAATAATATGTTTAGTTAACTAATCAATTACTATATATATATATATATATATATATATGTATATATATATATATATATATATATATATATATATATATATAATAAAAATTCAAATTTATAAAGTTGATTAAAATTAAAAATCATAATTTTATAAAAATATTATTTATTATTTATTATTTTCTAATTAAATATTAATGAAAATTTAGTAATTCAACAACATGTTGTTGCTAACCAATCAACCATATTTTCATATTGGAAAGGGAAAATGATTATTTAATTTAAAAAAAATAAAAGATAAAATCAAAAATTGAATTTATAATGATGTTAAAATTGTATGTAAAAATTTAATTTTATATAAATGTTATTTTTAGTTATTTTTTAATTGAATATTGTAGATATCAAAATTTCAATATATGTTTATGTTTGACTGATCTACAAGGTTTGAACCCATAAATTTTTAGAGCATAACTTATCATTATCAAAGCCATCAAACATGTACACCAATGAATAAAATAAATAATACATATTTATAAATTTTAATAATAATAATAATAAATCATACATTAATTTAAATAAAAATATAATCTTTATATATTAATTTAAATAAAAAATAACAATATTTTTATTTTATTTTATTAATATTATTAATTTAAATTCTGAAAATGAAAATCCTTCTTTTTAAAAGCCTTTTAATAATATGAATATAATATTATTTAATATTATACTTTAATTAAATTTTATTTAATTTAATTATATATTTTAAATAATATAAATATAATATTATTTAATATTATAATTTAATTATATTTTAGTTAATTTAATTTTATATAAATATAAAATCAAGGTTTTTATAACTTAACACTGAAAACATATATTTTATTTATATATTATAAAATCAAATCATCATTTCAAGTTCAAGAAAATGATATTATATTTATTTAAATATCACTATCAAAATTTAAAAAAAATAAAGCCTTTATGGAATTCTAATAATTGAAAAATCTACTGTAGTTGAACCTAATTTTAACTAATCAATCATATTTATTATTTATTTATTTTAAATCAAAATAATTAATATATATATATACGTTTTATTTATTATTTTTCAACTAAATATTAATTAAAGTCTAATAATTCAACACGTTGTTAACAAATTGACCATATATTTATTTTTGAGAGAAAATGATTATTCAAAAATGATTATTTTGTTTTTTTAAATAAAAAAAATAAATTTATTTAAATAATGACTTAAATTTATAATGATGTTATAAGTTTTTATGTGTAATATTTTGAATTTAAAAATAAATGTCATTTGTTATTTCTAATTAAATATTATATATATTAAAATTTAAATATATGTTTATATAAGTATTATCATATTTTTTTGATTTGATTTACTAGATTTGAATCCAAAATTTTTTGGGTAAAAATAGTATCACAATTCACATACTGTGGAAAGAGTTATTGTAATTTGAATTTCAATTTGTTTAAAATAGAATTTAAAATGTATGAATATTAAATTTAATAATTTAATGTGATAATGTTTAATATACTATATTGTAAATATCTTATCACAATTCACACACTATATGGAAAGAGTTATTGTAGTTTGAATTTAAATTTGTTTAAGATAAAATTTAAAATATATGAATATTAAATTTAATAATTTAATGCCATAAAGTTTAATATATTATATTGTAAATACCCTATCACAATTTAGACATTATAGAAAGAGTTATTTTATTGTAGTTTGAATTTCAATTTGGTTTAGATAAAATTTAAAATGTATGAATATTAAATTTAATAATTTAATATGATAAAGTTTAATATACTATACTATAAAAGAGTTATTGTGGTTTGAATTTTAAAAATTTTAGAATCAAATTTTATATACAAATTTTAATATTATATTTAGTATAAATTTGGAGGAAATTTAAATGTTTGTTCTATATACGTTATCCACCTTTCTGACTTTTTCACATTTCAAAATTTTGTATAATATTAGAGAATAAGTAAATTAGGAATGTATACCAATAAATAGAATAAATATATACATTTTTATAAATTTTGAGAATTGAATAAATAAAATTCCATATATTAATTTAAATAAAAATATAATCTTTCATACATTAATTTTAATAGTGTGACTATTGCCATTGTTTTTGCGTCTCACGGATCTTAGTAACAATTCTTATGCTTTTGGTCAAATAATATTTTCCAGATGTTGAGTGGATTTATAGAGATGTAGAAAGGGAATGATGGAAAATGTTCGGTATTATGTCTTTTTCGTTATTAAATAGATTTTCCATCAACCATATATCGCTCAGAATTTATATATTTTAAAATATTCTTACTCACCATGTCTAAAAATGATAAACTTCCGGACTAGACTAAATGCTAGGGATCCAGATGAGTTGATGGTGGACTTTCTGTTAATATTATTATTAAAATTATTATAATAATAAAAAAAAGGTTTGGAATAGAGCGTTATTCATTTTTAAAGTTTTATTAAATATATATACATATAGTTGAGGAAACTCCATATATTTGATTTTGAAATTTTGGTACTTAGATTGCGTTAAAGGTATTTATTTTGATAATTGAAAAAACAAATGATTTTTAAAGTAAAAATAATACCATAAAAAAATTATTTAAATTTTAAATTTTATATATTAATATTTACTTTATTTTTTATAATTAATTTTAATATTATTGAAAATATTAAAGAAACATGTATGGTTAACTTTTATTTTTATTGGGCAACACATGACAAGGATGAGTTAGAGGAGTCATGAATGTGATGAAATATGGTGATGACTTATTGAGTGGAGAATGTTTTTAATTGAATAGGTTTGACGGGAGGGAATGAAGTGGGGAGGTGAAATCTCATAGGCCAATTTACTAGATAGGATGGTACCACAAGTGTAAAAGATTGAGGATTCAACAACTTCTTGGTAATTTATAAATATTAATTACTACAGTAAAAGACATGATATTATTGCATATACTTATGGGAGGTCAAATGATAAATTTGAATATATATTTTTTTTAATAATAAATTATGATATAATACTATGTGGAAAGCTAGACATCTTGGAAGTAATGTTAATTATATTTCACATATCATGGTGGGTAGACAATTCACTAGGGGAATTTTGAGGTTTAAAATGGACCTCCTAAGAAAAATGTATAACCAAAATAAACTTTATGACAACCAATAGGATTCAAGATGATGATGTCAACCATGGGGGATGATTCACCATTTTTGGAGTAAAAAAGTAAAAAGATTAAAAAATAATAAAATAATAAAACTGATTTCTCAATTTATATTTTCAACTTATCTCCCTAATGGTTTACTCAAATTTCGAGCGAGAGTACTCGTTGGTTGCAAAATTTAATTCCTCATCCAACGAGTACCCATGTTGCATACTTTTGATGGACTCTGCTATGCGAAAAATGAGAAATACATTAAAAACATGATTCCAATCACGTTTTAATGTATTTCTCATTTTTCACATAGAAGAGTCCATCAAAAGTATGCAACATGGGTACTCCTTGGATGGGAAATTAAATTTTGCATCCAACAAGTATTCCTGCTCAAAATTCGAGTAAAACCTTAGGGAGATAAGTTCAAAATACTAGTTGAAAAAGTAGTTTTTTCTTTTTTCCCTCTAAAATTTGATGATGTAATCAAATATTATTTTATTATTTCCACTATTATTTCATAATATCCTTAGGAGGCCCATTTTAGACCTAAAAATTCCTCTAATGATGGCTAGGCAATTATATATCCATAAGTTCTCCTGGAGAATTTAATTCTCAAGAAAAGGGAAACCAAGAGGGTATAGGTACCTTAGGTATTTGAAGAAGAAAAGGAGAAACTGTAACAGTAATTAAGTTCATCATCCATGCTCAAGCAAAAACTATCTGGACTAAGTCTGGTTAGGACGACATAGTCACTAAAGGATAATACACACTATTACAGACTACCCTGTTTGTGAAGATAGCATGAGGGGAGAGTCCGTCTAAATATGATCTCAAAGTAGGGTGGAAAGACAACATTACTTTTGGAAAGGTGAAACAAATTTCTGCATCAACCAACAAAGGAAACATATAAGTACTGTGTGATTACTCTGAGTGTTATCTATTTTATGAGTAGGTATAGTATAATCATTAATGTAATTTAAAGTAGAATAAGTAACCATTATGTCCTTGAAACTGTATGAACATATGCATTTACAAGAAAACAATGGTAATGGTCATTCATTCTAGTAATGACATGATAGGAAAAACATAATTCATAATTAATTAAATAGTTCAATGAAGAACTGGGGTTAGTCTCTCAGCTTAGTGGATTAGAGGTTGGGATGAGAGATAGTCCCACTTTCTGGGGTTAGTCTCTTAGCCTAGCGAGATTAGACGTTGGGCTAAGAGATAGTCCCATTGCCTCTTCCAGTCATTGAAACAATAATCTCTTAATGGTTACAAAAGAGAAAAGATAAAAAAAGAATAAATATTCTAGTCATTAGTATTACTGTGCCAAAGAATAAATTAATTGTGTGTCAATCTAAGAACATCACAATATGAACATTCCAAGGAAATCTAAGAATCAAGAGAACACAAAGAAATATTCTTCATAAAATGTTAATAAAAATTACAAAAACAACAATAGTTGTACGCAATGGAAATATTACATTATGCGGTTGGTAAACAGTAACATCGCACAGACAAAAAATATAACTCTTATTTTACAATTTATACAGTGACAACATTTTTATAACCCAATATCCAAAGACAATACCACAGAGGAAATACATAAATGATTATATATGGTTATATGTATTCCATTCATATTCCTGGCCAATTCATAGATACACCTGGTCATTCATTTCACTAATAAAAATCATGGATACAGATAAAATAATATAGACAGAGAGGTGGGTAATTCCAAACAGGAGAAATAAATCGATTCTTCCATCATCCTGGTTCTAAATATCTAATCAGTGAGTTGAAGATACTTGGAATAGATGGAAGTGTGTTAATACTCTTGAAATTTCCATTAATAAAGGAGTGGGCAGGGGTAGAACCCAAATACTTGCCAAAACCATAAGAAAACACCAACATCGTGAGAGGGAAGGGGTCTATGATATATAGCGGAAGAATCGGGGGTTACACTTTTGTGAGAATCGGGTGTCGAAATTTTTTTTCGGCAATAGTTCGGCTGAACTTATTATAAAGTTCGGCTGAACTGTTGATTCCGTTAAGATTGACGACACATAAACGGCGCGGGCCAACAGAATTTTTGCTGGAGATTGGAAAACCGGCAACCAAAGTTCGGCCGAACTTTTACCAAAAGTTAGTTCGGCTGAACTTGTACTTTTAAAATAGTTCGGCCAAACTAATTGCTATAAATAAATCGCCCACGAATTGTTTTCTTTTGGCTGTTTCATTATTCCTGGCAATTTTCGCTGCTCCCTTGGCGCTGCTGCTGTTCGCGCGTTCCGGCTACTTCGTTCAGCATTGCTGCTCCCCTCGTCGGCCGAACTAAATCAATTGGTATGTTCCACGAAAACCACCACCATGTTTACCATAATAATTAACTGAATTTATGTTGCATGGTCATCTCTCCATAGTACTCCAACCTAAGTAATTTCTCAAGCACCAAATATGTTCTAGAAAGCCATCTTAAGCTCCAGTGTTTAAGCCTTTTTTCAATTTGCTATTAACCAAACCCAATATGCAACTTTATATGAGTTAGGCTTTAACTTGAATCCCAAATATTTCAGTCTCACATCAATTTCAGCTACGGAAAAAGGAAAAGTATGTTGAAAGAGTGACATATCTTTAGCCTTTAGTCCAAAAAGAGATAACGTAGATTTTACTGTGTTAATCATCATACCTGTAGCAACTTTAATCTTCGCCTGGAGATGGATTTTGCCTATGTCGACGGTTTATTCTCTATCCCCTTGGTTCTTTGGGGACTTTCATTATGTCGCTGGACATGCCTACTATTCTCTTTAGTATGTTCTGATCCATCACCATACATGTTCATTTCTTGGGAATGTTAATTGGCGCTCTGCAGTATGGATGTATTTCCTTGGAATTTGGTGTAGATGGATGTCTTGCTCCTTCATCTGCTCTGGTTTTGTTCTCTGTCATATTTTTCTCGGAACGATCTCATAATTGGCTCCGGAATTGGTCACTGGTTATATGGTTTTGACATATGGCTTTGACTGTCATTTTGTTTTCTCTTTGGTTCGCTACAGGACTTTCCCTCTGTCGTGCCTGGATGGCCTGACTCTTCTGTTGGATATTTCTAGGTGACCATGTTCTGTTCTCTGTGATATTTTGGTTTGTAACTTATGTTTGCCTGCGTCATGGGCCACACTGTTTTTCTGACGACTTTTGGATGGATTTTCGCCTCTTCTTGGGTTCCTGTAGAGGGACCATGCTAGATATCCTTTCCTTTGTCATGGTATTTCCCTGTGCACAGGGTAGCTTCCATCCAGAGGACTATGAATTGTATGATGGACTGTTTTTTCTCATTAATATTAAAACAACGTTTTTTTCTCTGTTGAAAAAAACTTTAAAGAGAGCAAGTGCATCTTTGATGGCTGTAGCATCTCTTCTTGTACCATCAGAAAATTTGAGAATGTCGTCTACAAATAGTGCTATGAGAAGCGTAGTGTATTTATATGATCACAGTGCTATGAGAAGCGTAGTGTACTTATATAATCAATTTCTTTGATTAAGCTATCGTGCAATACAAAGTATATTTATACATCAAAAGTTATTTAGAACTTTCATCTAGCCTCATTCACGCTGTGGTTTTGAACCACTATTTAAGCATTAGCACAACCCATCCCCTAGTTGTTTACCGCTAGACCACACTCCCATTGGCTAGTTTTGACCATATTTAAAGTTTAAACATCCCAACCCTGCTTCTATACCAAGTAAAAAAAAACTTAGATGCAAACTTATGCATATCTAAAAGATTCAAAGTTGATATGAATTTATGTGTATCTGTGTATATGTGCTCTTTGCTTTAGCTGCCCTATTATTTCCTGGTATTAACAGGGCATGCATTTTACACCAGGTAGTTAAGAGTGACATTCCTTTTTTAGTTTATCTTTATTGGGTGATAGGATCCTTAGGGACTTTTTAATTTCAATTGGATAAAAACTTTGTATAAATTTTAAACTATATGTTGTCGCCTGAAAAGCAATTGCACTTATGCATAGTTAGTCTCCAAATGAGCCTCAACCTATGTGGTCAAATTTTTCCTCATTGTGTAAACCCCATGATTATTTTTTGGCAACAAATTTCACTAGTGTTAATTGAATTTTTTAAGAGGTTTATAGTTTTCTGAGATGATTGGCCTTAGGTATATTATCTTCCCATTTAAATTTTCATTTCTTTCTTTCTTTCTACACTCATTCTACTTATGTCACCTATTTACTTGCATATTTTTAATGTTTTAATTTCATATATGGAAATTTTTGTCCCATATATGAAGTATATTATAATAAATTTATGAAAGCTAAACTGAGATATAACATTCTAATGCTTGAATATACAGTTTAATTGTTTTTTTAATGCACTTAAGGGCAGTAGTTTCTGAGATTTAATTTAAACGAATTTTTCCTTGTTGAATTTTGTTTAAAGTTTAAAATCAACAAAAAGGAAAAGGATTTTTCTTTGGTGAATTTTGTTTAAAGTTTAAAATTGGTGAAATCTATTTAAATTTGAAAATTTAGTAGATTTTATCAAAATTTAGTAGAGATTTATAATAATCATAAATTAAAGTCTAAATAGTTTAATTTGTAAAGTTTAAGTATTTAAAAGGTTTTCTAGATCTATTTGTGTATTTGAAAATTCATTTAAATCATTAAAAAAAACAAAATTTAGGAGAGAGAAAATGGAGAAAATGAAAAAACTAAAATTTAGGAGAGACACAAAATGGAGAAAAAAACTAAAATTTAGGACAGACAGAAAATGGAGAAAAAACTAAAATTTAGGAGAGACACAAAATGGAGAAAAAAACTAAAATTTAGAACAGACAGAAAATGGAGAAAAAACTAAAAATTTAGGACAGACACAAAATGGAGAAAAAACTAAAATTTAGGACAGACAGGAAATGGATAAAAAACCAAAATTTAGGTGAGACACAAAATGGAGAAAGTGAACATTTATTAACAAGAAAGCGCATACATTTAAGGTATTAAAAATCTATTGAGGAGTTGGAACAACTTCCTCATAAATAAGATTTGCATCTTAAATAAATATCACAACTTGAGTGAGACACCATAATCTCAAAAAACATCTAATAATACATTCTACAATACTCTATATTTCTTCATTAATTCCAAGTTCAAGTTCCTCTCTTAAAGGAGAAATGAATCAAAGCACAACATGAATAAGATACCCCTATTAGAGAAATGAATCAAAGAACAACATGAATAAGATACCTCTGTTGGTCTCAGTCTTAGCTACACTTATAATGGTATATAAAATAACTTGATAACTAAGCTTTCATTTTGTCTTCTTGCTAAAGGGTCCATGCTTGTTCATTTGTTAGTGAAGCTTCATCTCCACCTTTCTTGTCCAGACACTTCAACTCTTAATCTCCTTTTTCTTGATCTTGATTGCATGCTAATATTCTTTGTATTCAACATTGCTCTAGGTTCTTGGAACTGATACTTGTCCTTGATGTTTGCAATTTATTCAAGTTTTATTACTTATTTCTAGCCGCAAATATCTCCACACTTAAAAAAACAATGTTAGATTCAGAAAGAGAACCATATTAATTCTTGTCATCATGCTCATTCATGGAATTCACATGTTATTTTATGTGATGTTTGATTGAAACTTCTCAAAGTTTATATATCTTTATTTTTGGTTTCTAATGATTACACATATTACAATTTTTCCGTTAGGCTGTAAAGTACACCTTGCTTCTCTGTGTATATGTGCTCTTTGCTTTAGCTGCCCTATTATTTCCTGGTATTGACAAGGCATGCATTTTACACCAGGTAGTTAAGAGTGACATACCTTTTTTAGTTTATCTTCATTGGGTTATAGGATCCTTAGGGACTTTTTAATTTCAATTGGATAAAAACTTTGTATAAATTTTAAACTATATGTTGTCGCCCGAAAAGCAGTCGCACTTATGCAAAGTTAGTCTCCAAATGAGCCTCAACTTATGTGGTAAATTTTTTCCTCATTGTGTAAACCCCATGATTATTTTTTGGCAACAAATTTCACTCTAGTGTTAATTGAATTTTTTAAGAGGTTTATAGTTTTCTGAGATGATTGGCCTTAGGTATATTATCTTCCCATTTAAATTTTCATTTCTTTCTTTCTTTTTACACTCATTCTACTTATGCCACCTATTTACTTGCATATTTTTAATGTTTTAATTGCATATATGGAAATTTTTGTCCCATATATGAAGTAGATTATAATAAATTTATGAAAGCTAAATTGAGATATAACATTATAATGCTCAAGAATATACAGTTTAATTGTTGTTTTAATGCACTTAAGGGTAGTAGTTTCTGAGATTTAATTTAAATGAATTTTTCCTTGTTGAATTTTGTTTAAAGTTTAAAATCAGCAAAAAGGAAAAGGATTTTTCTTTGGTGAATTTTGTTTAAAGTTTAAAATTGGTGAAATCTGTTTAAATTTTAAAATTTCGTAGATTTTATCAAAATTTAGTAGAGATTTATAATAATCATAAATTAAAGTCTAAATAGTTTTATTTGTAAAGTTTAAGTATTTAAAAGGTTTTCTAGATCTATTTATGTATTTGAAAATTCATTTAAATCATTAAAAAAAAAAAAATTTAGGAGAGATAAAATGGAGAAAATGAAAAAACTAAAATTTAGGAGAGACACAAAATGGAGAAAAAAACTAAAATTTAGAACAGATAGAAAATGGAGAAAAAACTAAAAATTTAGGACAGACAAAATGGAGAAAAAAACTAAAATTTAGGACAGACACAAAATGGAGAAAAAACTAAAATTTAGGAGAGACACAAAATGGAGAAAAAAACTAAAATTTAGGAGACAAAAAATGGAGAAAATGAAAAAACTAAAATTTAGGAAAGACAGAAAATGGAGAAAATGAAGATTTATTAGCAAGAAAGCGCATACATTTAAGGTATTACAAGTCTATTTAGGAGTTGGAACAACTTCCTCATAAATAAGATTTGCATCTTAAATAAATCTCACAACTTGAGTGAGACACCATAATATCAAAAAACATCTAATAATACATTCTAAAATACTCTATATTTCTTCATTAATTCCAAGTTCAAGTTCCTCTCTTAAAGGAGAAATGAATCAAAGCACAACATGAATAAGAAACCCCTATTGGAGAAATGAATCAAAGCACAAAATGAATAAGATACCTCTGTTGGTCTCAGTCTTAGCTACACTTATAATGGTATATAAAATAACTTGATAACTAAGCTTTCATTTTGTCTTCTTGCTAAAGGGTCCATGCTTGTTCATTTGTTAGTGAAGCTTCATCTCCACCTTTCTTGTCCAGAAACTTCAACTCTTAATCTCCTTTTTCTTGATCTTGATTGCATGCTAATATTCTTTGTATTCAACATTGCTCTAGGTTCTTGGAACTGATACTTGTCCTTGATGTTTGCAATTTATTCAAGTTTTATTGCTTATTTCTATACCTAGTCCTCCTTGTAGTGATTTGGTTTCCATCGAAACATTGGTGAACAATTATGGCTCTCTTGTAAATCCACCTTTGACTGATCCATTAGAACTATAGTTACTGTGGCTAAACCCAGACAATACTACACCTACTTACACTTACATTCCTATTTTACCAATGAAGGATGTTAGTTCCTCTTTGCCCTCTGTATCTGAAGTTTCTGTTGATATGTCATCATTGCCACCATTAAACGTGGTAGGAGCTACACCTCAATTGACACCTCTCACATATTCTTGGGACATTTGACTGATATCTTATATGGATATTACAAATTTTCCTAGTGTTCCTATGCCTACTTCTTTATCTTCACCATCTATGGTAGTTAACTCTAGTTATCCTATAGGATCAATTATTTTTACTCCAAGTTTTTCCTAACCTACTATTCCTAATCCTTAGAATTAGTATATGGGGGGACCTCACTGTTCTTCAAGGTGATCATCCTCCTACATCATATTTAGTCAAATTCATAATCCTTTCTTATCCTCCATTTTTCTTTCAAATTTGGAGAAGTTAACTAATGAACCCATTCATCATGATCCTTGGTGGCCACCCATACCTTCCAAGTTGCCTTCCAATATCCCCAAATTTGAAGGGAATTCTAGAGAAAATCCATTAATGTGCATTACCACCTATCATCTATGGTGGTCATAAAATTATTTCGTGGATGATTCCATTAAACTACGTCTGTTCTAATGCACCTTAACTGGAGATGATGCTAAATGTATATTGAATTAGACAAAAAATATTACATTAATTTTTTGTCGTTAGCTCAAACTCCTTTAACTCATTTTTAGTTACCGATGAGGTATGGCATCGATTTTGATCTCTTTTATAATTTAAAACAAGATGATGCCATACTTATTTCTAATCACATCCATGACTGGTGATGTCGCAAGGGGTTAATACAAACCAAACTCCCTGATGATATCTTATGTAAATGGTTCATTCGATAATTATGTCCTTAGATTGTCAAGGATGTGTTCATTATCAGGGATGTTGTTGAGGAACAAGCCATATTTGCTTCTCAAAAACTTTATTTGATATATTCTTAAAAAACCAAGTACAAATTGTAGTAATCCTAGAATCATGCTTTACATAAGGTAAAAGTGGGGAACTCATGACTTGTACTATAGATAAAAAAAAACATTTACCCTTACCAAAAAATATATGATAAAAATTGACAAACTACATAAGCTAAAGCTTAAGGGGATATAATCCTTCTTGCCTTCCATATAGATTTAATGATTTTACTCTCAGGTACTGTAACCTCTACAAAGGTTCGACCTTGAAACATAGGTTTTCCTTAGGTTTCTCCACTGGTTCTATGTCTGACTTGGATAACCTACAACAACATCCTTCTTTTCATTTTTTATATCCCCTCTTGGATAACCATAATATCTTGAAATGGAGCTAGCCAACTCAAATATAGTATTGCAAATCCCTGGCTAAGTTAGATGAGGATTACATATGGTCTTGAATGAGCATTTGGACTCTTTAGATATATATCTAAAGAGTCAAAAAGCTCATTCAAGACCATATGTAATACATAGCCTCCTCTTTTAATATATAAAACTTTAATCCATGTGCTTAACCTTAACATTGACACAAATGGAATACAATTTTACTCACTTCTTTATGATAGAAAAATGTGCAGATGAATATTGCCCACATATCCGAATTCAAAAGGGATCTAGATTAAAAAGGGATGCTCTGGTCATCTATAAAAGATAAATTAAAGAAGCATGACATATTAAAGTAATGTAAATTAGATATGCGTACCAATTATGTTCATATAACACAACAAATAGATGATTCAATACAAATGTCACATAGAATTCATATTTATCTCATCGGCCTTCAACTTAAATTATATATCTAGCATAATACATTAAGCTATAGGAGATAAATCAAAGAAGCATTTGAATGTAAATTAAAAATGTGTAATAATTATGTCCTCATTTAATATGTACAATATGTTTGGTTGAATCCACATGAAAAACAAGACTTCCAACCGTGAGAAGAGGAAATTACATCCTATTTCTCCCCCCTAGCACAATTACTAGTATAGTTAGAATTTAACAGCCCCAAACTGGATTTTACTCTTAGGTACTGGAACCTCTACAAAGGTTTGACCTGGAAACATAGGTTTTCCTTAGGTTTCTCCACTGGTTCTATGTCCGACTTGGATAACCTACAACAACATCCTTCTTTTCATTTTCTATATCCCCTCTTGGATAACCATAATATCTTGAAATGGAGCTAGCCAACTCAAATATAGTATTGCAAATCCCTGGCTAAGTTAGATGAGGATTACATATATGGTCTTGAATGAGCATTTGGACTCTTTAGATATGCGCACCAATTATGTTCATATATCACAACAAATAGATGATTCAATACAAATGTCACATAGAAGTCATATTTATCTCATGGGCCTTCAACTTAAATTATATATCTAGCATTACATTAAGCTATAGGAGATAAATCAAAGAAGCATTTGAATGTAAATTAAACTTGTGTAATAATTATATGTCGTTTCTAGTTCAATAAATAGATAATAATTTGGCTCAACTATGCCTTGTACTCAACTATGCCTTGTACATGTTTTCCTTTAAACCTTTACTTTCATATAGCACATTTTCATCAAAAATTTTATTTGTCAATTTTTTATTATATATTATGTTTTTTAATTAATGAATAATGGCCATTATTACTGAAAGGGATTTTACAAATTTATCTTTTATAAAATGAATTATGGGGGGCATATTGAGATGGTTATCTCACTTTTTACTGATTCTTCTAATATTCCTAGAATTTTATGAAAGAAAATATGAATTTGAAATGTTTGTATAAATTTAATGAAGATACATGAGTTGATTTGGAGAAGACCATCATCACTTATGTCTAGATTGAGACAGGGCATCATCACAATAAAAAACCAAGTACAAATTGTAGTAATCCTAGAATCATGCTTTACATATAAGGTAAAATTGGGGAACTCATGACTTGTACTATAGATAAAAAACATTTACCCTTACCAAAAAATATATGATAAAAATTGACAAACTACATAAGTTTAAGCTTAAGGGTTTGATTGGAAAGAAAAATAGGAGGGCAGAAATGTAAGAAATATAAAACATAATGAAACACAACGTAATAAATAGAGAACATAATGAAACAAACACATACATATATCTCTAGACATTTGTAACCTAAGAGAGAAACCTGTGAGGAAATGTGTGTAGTTGGTATTACACACCCAATTGGACAACCTCGAGGAGAAAACATTTCTCCCACTTTATTTGTTGGCATAACCTAGTAAGTGTTATTCACTAGCATGTATTTTGTAAAGGCATTTCAACCTAGTTCCCATTCAACTCCATCCACTAGGTTGTAGAGGATTCTAAGCCTAATTTCATAAAAAGTAAGTTGGGGATGATCACATTGACTTGCTTGATGACATGTCTATGAAGATTAACTACCTTGAACTATTTTTTTGCATAGGGAAAGAGACACATTCCCATGTCTGAACATGAAAACGTTCTTTGATATTGTTAATGCCTCTAGTGTTTACTTCTACAAGTTCTATAGGCAGAGTCTGTAAAGGGCCAGGTAGCCTCTGGATCTCATCTTTTATAAAAGGTGACATATCTAGTAAATGCCCCTACAGTCAATCTCTGGAATGGATCTAAATAGAAGTTCTTCATTTTAATATCCGTAAAACACAACAAATTTAAGGTAAACTATGTACATGTGTCATTTCTCCCACAAACTAAAGTGTATAAGTAGTAAATTTTATACCAAGTGTGCCCCCACCATGTAAAGCGCAATTTGGTGAATTTATCATTTTTATAATATATTTTTCGATTAAATTTTGTTTCACACATGATCAATTATTGCTTTGAAAGTTGTGTTCTAAATAATTTGTGTACACTAAATTACAAATTGATTTTTTGAAATCTATTTTGTGAATGTCGACTAATAGATATATATCATGGAGGATGAAAGATGAAGATCAGCCGAATCCCATATGGAGGTTCAGGGATCGGAGGATGTTCACGGTATTTAAATATAATCTTAAATCTCCATACATGTGTGTACATATGGAATTGATTTTTTTATTAACTTTGTGAGTGAAATTAGTTGTTAATAAGTTTCATATTTTAATTTTTAGGAGGCAAGAGGAGAAGGGTTTGTACTCCATCCATGGAGCGTGGCCAAGGTTCAACCGGTCGAGGTATGAGTGGTAGCAGGTTGCGGGAAGGGGGTGATATTTATTCCCCCGAAGGCCAATCAACGACTGTTAGTTCTCAACAGGGTCACTGTGGGTCTGGTTCTCAGCAACGTCATTCTGGGGTTGGTTCTCAGTAGGGTCATGTTGGAGATGATGTTAACCAACAACATCAAGGTTGCCATCAATTTCAATATTTTTTCATTAAATTTATACAACTTTTTTTACACGTGTTTTTTCTAATATACGAAATTATATATATATTGATGCAGAGGCTGAAAATGTTCGAGCCAGTGGTCAAAATAGACGCAGGGTAGCGTGCTACATTGAAGAAGAAGGATGTCAACCCAGCACAACTTATCCGGTTGAGATTACTGATATACCATGGGAAACGAACATGGCGAAATGCACCTTACAAAGGTGTCAAAGCCTTCATGCAAAATTGCAAAGAGATCTCGAGGCTTTGTCTCTACCTGCTGAGAGTAGACAAAGCCTCGAAATAGTTCCACATTCATTGAGTGAAATGGTAAAAGTGTACAAAAATTTGGGGCCAACGACTGATTCGTTTGTAGAACTGATGAGAAAGAGAAAAGAAACAGTGATAGGTCCCGATAAATGGCAGGACATAAAACAAAAAGTTTCAAGAGCAGATGCTAAGTCAATGTTTAATTATAAGGAAGGGCCAAAAAGAAAAATGTTGAAGGTGCAGTATTTCAAGCACCCAGACAAAGCTACTTATTTGTATGATCGACATCTTGCGACCTTTGGAAGGCTTCCATGGAACGATGAGGTTCTTGTTTATTTTGCACAAATGTTTTATGCAGAATTTTTTTTGGGTATGAAACCCGACTATAATGACCTTCCTTCAGAATTTTTTGGCCTGGGGAGAGGTCGATTATGTCAACGTAAGGGTGCTAAGCGAGATGTGGAGTTGCCTCTCCCTAAGCCACCATTGGTGAGTCGACCGTTTCGAGTCGAAACTCTGCGATCAGAGTTGGATGTGACTTCCCAAATAAGTCGAGAAGCAAGAGATGTTATGATCGACAATGTTCAGAGCGGATTGAGTGGAGTCGATCTTTGTTTAAATCGACAAAGAGCACATGAAAATGCACGTGCCAATTTTTTTTATCATACAGATGAGGAGATTTACAACATGGATGTTGAAGATCTCCGAACATATGCAATAAATTTTTGCAATGGTCTGCAAGACCTAATTTTTCATGAGGAAGAGGGCACCAGAACGGTATGTGTTAGTGACCTTAGGGTTTGAAATTATTTTTACATATACATGTGTACAATTTGTAATAAATACATGTGTATGTACATGTATACATTTATTTTTATGTATACATTAATCTAATTTAATGTATGATTATATGTTAAAACACCATTTGCAGTTCTCAGGCATGATGCGTGATGAAAATGTTAATATTACGTTCGGGACTTCCAGTTCAAACGATGCAGATGGGCTTGACCATCATGATATGTTGGCACATGTATGTTAGTGTTTTTTAAGTGACTCTAAAATAAATAATTGTTGCCACACATGTATATATATATATATATATATATATATATAATTTGATAAAATGTTTTAACAAGTACCGATTCCGTCAAATGTTTTTGGGATGGCAGTACCTTCTTCTTCCTTAGGAGATGTACCTTCTACTTCATTGGGAGATGAACCACGAGTATGGACAATTTTTCACAAGTTTAAAATTTATGTTTAAAAGTTATATATATATATATATATTCTACCTCAAAAATTTCCATTAAAAATTGAGATATATATATATATATATATATTTATAGAGAGAGAGAGAGAGATCTATATTTTGAGTTATTTAAATTTTTTTGAATTTAGGTTCCTATAGAAGATTTTTTTAATCCAGGGACTCTAGCGACGGAGATAGGAACATCCACAGCATTTGAACAAGTTGTCTTTAGTTCCTTTTTTTAATATTATTGAAAATAAGTTTATATATGTACACGTGCATTTTCATTTGAAAGTTTTTAATTTATATATAAATTACTTATATATATATATATTTATATTTATATTTAACTGTACATGTATATTGTACAGGTTACCACTGCAGATGTTCATATGGCAGAACCTGTTCATCAAATGGAGAGGGAACTTTCCGAGGTATTGCATGATTTTTTTGTTATATTTTGTTTTTTACATGAAGTTCTAGATATATATATTCTCATTCATTTTTAAAACTTCAAATTTTAATGTTCAAGTACATGTGCATTGTGTATGTAGGTTTCCTATTCACAGGATAGGGCGCGGACTAAGACCCAGACGCTAGATCCTCCATTTGATGGACATGATTTACTGTAGATTTGATTTCAAAATTTAGATGGTTTTAAAATTTGTTAAACTTGATACAGTTTGATACTCAAGTGAGATTTACAATTTTTGGACATATTTATTTACATTGTTATTATATAATTTGTTTTATTTAATTGTTGGATGGTTTTAGTACTTTTGGCATGTGAATGTGAAGTAATGTTGTCATCTGAACTACATTTGGCATGTGATATTTAATTTTAAATGTTTCTGTTGGATAGTTGAATTATAATTGGCATGGCATGTGAAGTTTTTAAATCTCAAGTTTTGGATGGTTTCAATCTACATTTTGCATGTGATATTTAATGAACTTTAAATGTTTAATGTTTTAATGTTGCACAATATATAATCAAAAGGGTTTTAAAACTTAAAGTTTTGGATGGTTTCAATCTACAACTTAAATTTTTTGATGGTTTCAACCTACATTTGCACATGTGGTAAATTGAAATGTTACTTGTAATAAGACAATCCCCATTGATTTCATTGTATATGTTGATTTTTGATTTGATATAATTGTATACATGATGGTGCATTACTTGTAAAGTCATTGGATTAATAGTGTTCATTGATTTCTATGTAAGCGCAAAAAATTATTGACAATGTAGAATGATTTTTGTGTTATAATAATTAAACCTAATAATATTGGAGAGAAAGAGAGATAAGGTATGGTGTTTACTACAAGAGTTCGAGCTAAATATTTAAATGGTTTATATGATTTATGATTTTTACTCTCTTTTTAATATAATCGATACAGAAATTTTATTTGATCATTTTATTTGATCATTTTCCATTATTAAAGTTATTCTACAATATTTATCATCTCAACAAATTGAGGTAACTAAGAAAATTTAAAATTAAAATGACTTGATAAATCTCAAACATATTTAGCATATTTAAAATGGTTTATCGATAGTTTTTCCTTGGTTGCAAATGACTGAAACCAACCTAGATCCATATTAACTACAGATCTATCAAGTGCCGAGAGGGATCAAATCTCTCGAGGTGCAAACCTTTCCTCAAGTTTTGCACTCAAAAAAGAGGTTTGCACCTCTAGATATTTGATCCCTCTCGGCGCTTGATAGATCCATAGTTATGATGGATCTAGAAAAATAACTTTCTAAAAATAAGTAAGGGAAAAGCAGCATAGGGAACAATTAGGAGTAGATTTAGGGCATAGGGAACAATTAGGAGTAAATTTAGGAACATGTGATAGTTGGGTGAGATAAAAACATATTTTAATAAAATAATGGGAATTTGTAGGAGAGAAAAATAGTGGATCATATGACATGTATTTTGGTGAATAATCAAATTTATGGAATTAAACAATTAATTATTTTTGTATGTGAAAACAAGATTCACACCTAATCCTCACCTAAAAGACTAAATTAAACACATTATTATTAAGGGGACGATGAGCTTTCTAGGTTTTGAGCTCCCCATTGTTAGATGAGTGTCGTAATGGCATTCCATGTATTTTTGTGAGAACTTGTGATATTGTGATATTCTAATTACGAAATAGTGATCTTGAGTATATGCTGGATAATGTAGTAGATAGGAACTTTTTGATAAGGGGAGATTAGGGATGTGACCAAATTCCTATCAGTGAAAAATTTTTACTTCACCTTCCTATAACTCCATTGTAGCTTTGGGGGCCAAAGGTAAGAAGAGTACCTTGGAATTTCTTGGGTGAAAAACCAAGTAGGTCACCAAATTTGGTCTAGTGCATTGGAATTCATTAAAGAATTGGTCATTGGCGCTGCTTCAAGCTAGGAGTGAGCATCATCACCAACCTACATTGAATATTTTAAACTCCCTAGGGTGAATGATACTTTAAATTGATTAACAGTCTAAGACTTTCGAATTTTTCCGAATGCCAAATGATCTTACAAAGCTAGTAAATTTATAATATCCTAGTAGGTCATTCGATGACAACTTTTACCGGAAACTTGAAACAACTTTGGCATGTGATATTTAATTTGTTAAATGTTTTTGTTGGATAGTTGAATTATAATTGGCATGGCATGTGAAGTTTTTAAAACTCGATTTTTGGATGGTTTCAATCTACATTTTGCATGTGATATTTAATGAACTTTAAATGTTAAATGTTTTAATGATGCACAATATATAATCAAAAGGGTTTTAAAACTTAAAGTTTTGAATGGTTTCAATTTACAACTTAAAGTTTTGGATGGTTTCAACCTACATTTGCACATATGGTAAATTGAAATTGTGTTACTTGTAACAAGACAATCCCCATTGATTTCATTGTATATGTTGATTTCTAATTTGATATAATTGCATGTATGATGGTAACATTACTTGTAAAGACATTGGATTAATAGTGTTCATTGATTTTAGTGTAAGCGCAAAAAATTATTGACAATGTAGAACGATTTTTGTGTTATAATAATTAAAAACTCATTAATATTGAGAGCAAGAGAGTTATGCATGGCAAGTGGTTTGCGAGTTCGAGTGTGTCATCTCCAAGACAACTTATCAAACTTGAAACAAAGAGAATCTATCTTTATTAGGACATCATGTAAGATGCCCTGACATAAACAAGAATTGGTGACTATAACAGATTCTAAAAGTGGGGACAACCATTTGTTATCCTTCGTCTCGAGGCTAGGCCATGGGGACCCCATCCGATCTTAATAAAATAAAGTGAAGAATTTGTACTATATGGTTGAAATATATACAAGAACAATTAATTTCATTCTAGAATATATATATATATATATATATATATATATATCCAATACATATAACATTTTTTACCAATGCACATGTATAGAAAAACTACTTTCAGTTGATACCAGAGCACGTGCTTGTACCCAAACAATTTGTAACATGTGCAAACCACAAATAACATAAGCAGCTCAATTTTTAGTTGAGTACTGGAAGTTCTAAAACATATTTAATCCAAAGATAATAAATTGTTGGACACTTCACTCAAAACAATTCTAATGGAATTCCATCCTCAATAATCCGTTCATGATCGGATTTTGACATTTTCCATTTCTTAATTTTTGATTTTTTCTTTGATTGAACTTCTATCAACTTTATGCGTGCTGCACACACCAAGTGACTATATTGACAACTTATGGAATCAGTTTCATAGTCTTCGAAGTAAACAAAGTCTCCACTTTCACGAGTTTGTTTGAAAAAATAACCTTTCAGTATAATAGACCCTTTGTCATACTGAAATCCGTGATCATTATAATCTTGTAATAATTTCATTTTTTGTTCAGTGCAACGCATCAAATAATACTTCACATTTTCATCGTTGTCAATAGGTGCAATTACAGCAAAAACATCTCCTGGACAATAAAATAAATTTAACATTTAATTATGCATATTTAAATTTAAATTTGTAAATCTTTAAATCGTTAAAAAGTAATTCAAATGTTACCTTCTCTAACAAGATCAGAAACTCGATCACCATCGGATGATATTGTAGTTTCCTCTGATTGCATTTCTTCAAACATTGCAACAAAGATTTTTCCCTTTGTATTTAGCTCTGTATGTTTCCAATCGTTCACGTACATTTTGTTTTCACAAACGTCATTGGATTTTGTGTTGTCTATGCAAACATCACAAAAACAAGAATATTTTCTTTTATCCAATGCAAACACATTTCTCGACAACTTTGTTTGAATTGAATGCAATTTTCGAGTCCCTTTTATTGTTTCAATGTCATTTCCAATTGATCTATCTACGTCTTCGATTCCAATATGCCAGAAAAACCTTTATATGGAAAATTAGAAAAAGAATTTGTAAATATGATATCAAAATACAATTAAAATAATCATTGCATGATAAATGTACAATGTTTAAAATTAGATTTCCAATATAAATTAAATTGAATGTACCTTCGCACTTCTCTTGATGGGTTTTTCTCATGGCTTAGAGCAGCGATGCACCATTGAACAACTTCTTCAGCGTTCACAAGTCGGTGTGCAGAGTGGTTCATTTGATATCTTCGAAGTACTCATTTTATGCATGCTCCTGCATCGTCATGTTCTCCTTTTCCATGGCCAGTCTCAAAGAAATTCCAACAATGTTTAATGCAGGTTTTCTTATGAAGACAACACAACCAAAAGAATGATCGTGCAGATTTGAATTGACCTGCGCATCCGTCTGACCATATCCAATTTTCATTGAATGTTATTCCATGATTTTTCAATGAATCATAAATTCTTCCAAAACAATGTTGTACAAAACATGTATCATGTGTACGATCGTCACTGATATAAAAGTGATATTCTTTAATGATATGTCAATTTTCACTCGTGCTTTATATATGATCGACATTTTGTTCAGCATGTCTATATAGAATATGGACGAGCATGGAGACTTGGTCAGAATGATAGTATTCACTCTGAATTTCTTTTTGTGGAACAAATGTGTAGTTTTCTGCAAATTCAATCACTGACAAAATGGTCCCTGGTGGAAAAAAATTCACGAGATTTTTTGAATTGCAAGTCTTTCCATCGAGCTCTATGGGAATGTTTGGTGTATTTGTAAATTTCTGCCTCAAACTTTCTCAAAAAGTCTATCAGAAAAATTTCGTCTTCTCGTAATTCGATTCTTTTAACACTATTTGCACCTTGAATCGATGTACCGATATATTCATATCTCTTCCATTTCACTTTCATGTTGGACAATGATTGATCATTTATATCAATATGATATTTTTTTTGAAATTTAGTCAAATTTCCACAATCATCGCATTTTTTACCACCAACACATTTCTTTTTGTAAAATAGTTCATCGCTTTCTCTTTCACATAGAATTTGAGATATGAATTCACTGATAGTGGAAGGAGGAGGTGAATCCTTCCATAATGTTCTACCGAAATCAAGGAATGTGTCATAATATAACTCAAATTCCACATGATAACGGCAACAACAAGTGTCGCGTACGGTGATAGGTTTTACATACCATGGTTTTTGTTGAACAAAAGCACCGAGTGAAACATGAATTTAATGATTCTCTTCTTTGAAATTGTTGAATAACTCTATCTGAGTGGTTTCCAAGAGATTTTTTTCATGTTCTTCGTACTGATTTCATGTTATTCTTCATCGCATCACATGCCTTGCAGTTGGTGAAACACGCGAATTGTTCTTCCAATATTCATATATTATTTTTTTAACATTTTCTCCAAGTCTATCTTTGTATGGTTGCCTACAAATAGCTCTCCAACAAGCGATTTCATCATTTACATCTATTTGCAGTCGAAATTTTCGATGTTTGTGCAGAGTTTTTCGCGAGGTTCCCAGTGCTCGTGCCATAGATGTTATAAAACGATTCTCTTGAGTACTTGGTGAAACCATTGCCATCTGTATTCCTCTACGTATATTTGAAACATCTTTATCTCTAGATCTCTTAATTGACTCTATAGCACTACTCATATTTTTTATCACCTCTTCTTTCATTTTTTTATCTTTCGTTGATTTTCGAATACCCAATAGTGTCGTCGCTTCTTTTAATTTCCTTGATGATAGGAGACCTTTCAACATTTGAGCTTGAACTGTCACTTGCTCATTTTTGAAATACTTTTCAAAAATTCTATCGACACGATATCGTATAACATGGTCAGGTTTTTTATCTCCATATGTGTGAGTGTCGACATTTTCTAACATCTCATTATCGATAGTGATTTCATCTGTACATATTCGAAAAGATAGTACATATTCAATAAATAACTAAATTAATAAATATGTCAATAAATATTAGGAAAATTTTAAATATATCAATAGATCATAATATTTACATTTACATACCCGCTTCAATTTCTGCTTGAGGTTGATTTTCTTCTTCAATATTTTGAGGAGTATCTATGTCTGTTTACATTAAACAAAATATTTTTCAAACTAGTTCATCAAATAAAAATTAAGCTTCACATTTTACATTGGGAAAACTTTAAAAATATATTAATAGATCATAATATTTACATTTACATGTACCTACTTCAATTTCTTCTTGAGGTTGATTTTCTTCTTCAATATTTTGAGGAATATCTCTGTCTGTTTACATCAAACAAAATATTTTTCAAACAAGTTCATCAAATAAAAATTAAGCTTCACATTTTACATTAGGAAAATTTTAAATATATATCAATAGATCATAATATTTATATTTACATACCTGCTTCAATTTCTACTTGAGGTTGATTTTCCTCTTCAATATTCGAGAGGGCTTCTAACTTTCTTTTGCAATATTGTCTCGTCTCTTCTCTACGTGTCTCAGGGTCTCTTTTTCGATCATATTTTCTCACACAAGTTCTTCGATTTCCCATGATAATAGGGTATGAGGTTCAAAAAATTTCCTTCAAAAAATTAGACAATAACTCAACTACAAAAAATATCACAAAAGATTTAATTTAAAAAAATCTTAAAAAAATTCAGTGTAAATTTTTTGTAAAAAATACGTAATCCAATCCAAAACACACACTTTAAAAAACACAAAACACATACATATCTCTAAGAAAAATCATGCCGCCTCCAAGAAATGTCTTCCAAAAAAATTCTTTAAATCCAAAATTGTAAAATCAATTTGCTTCCAAGAAATGCTCTTAAACCCAATTCTTTAAACCCAAACTTTGAAGAAAATTTTTTGAACAAAGAATCTCAAAAGATTTATTTCAACACAAAACACGTACATACCTCCAAGAAAAATCATGCCGCCTCCAAAAAATGTCTTCCAAAAAAGTTCTTTAAACCCAAACTTTGAAGAAAAGTTTTTGAACCCAAACCAAGTCTTTGTAAAATGAGATGAAGTGCGAAATGTGCGAAAATTGTGAATCATTTCGCAGCAATTTATATTGACGCGAAATGTGTTTTTTGTAGGGGGCTCCACAAAACTTTCCGGCCGACGGAGAGTTACACAATAGTTTGGCCGAAATTTTCATAAGAAGTTTGGCCAAACTATTAAGACGTTAGATTTAGCGACTCATAAACGGAAAACATAGTTCGGCCGAACTTGGAATAAAAGTTCGGCTGAACTAACGCGTCACCAATTACGCAAAATCCAGGCTCTGAAAACGGTTCTGCAACTTTGGACTGATTAAACTCCATGAAAGGTTGTTAATTAACTGTCGGAACCAAGACAAGCATTTTCAGAATTGAATCTACTTTCAGGAAATTATAACTTTTATGGAATTTCGTAAACGTTTATTAATTCTAATTATTTTTCTAATAAAATGGGTGCAAACAATTTCTGAGGGTCATTGTGATTCAGTGAAATCAAAATTTTGTATCTCCCAAAATACATTGTAAAAAAAATTGAAAAAATTATGGGGCATTACATTGGTCCGTCGACTCTAATGGGTAGCTTTTAGATTTTTAGTTTATAACTTATATGTTAAGAAATTTCTTGCCACGCGAAACATATCCAAAATATGCAGTTTTTCGTATTGGACCACTTCAAAAAATTCTAGATGATATGCATCCATTGGCTTTGTAAATATGAAGAAACCAAAGTAGACGCTGTCTAGATTGTTGTAACACATTTTGTTTTCTAAAAAACACAAATTTTCAATGAATACAACATTGCGACATAACATGACTTCTTATGAATCCTTTAATTGTTAAGAAACACACACTCAAAGAAACGCTAAGTTGACATATCAAATCTGCATAAAAAATTTTCAAAAAATAAGTAATAGAAAGCTAACAACATTTCTCACAACTTTTATTTTTATCGCAACATGAAATTCTACACAAAAAAATTGTTATAGTTTGCAGAAAGTTAAAGAACCGAAAAAAAATGAAATTTTTTTCTCAAAAAAGGGAAAAAAGTGTAACCCAGCTTCACATTTTCACCCCCAAAATAATCAATGTAAAGACTATGAGAGCAATATTGTAACATACACAAAAAATTAGGAATGCATTCAGTAACAGAGAACATATACTTATATACCTGTCAGAGGGTGGAGAAGCCGATAACATTCCACTAAAACCATCCTTATGGAGGGTCAATGACATTGTAATGCATAGCAAGCCAGTGAAAAGTACAAACAGAGAAAAAAAAAACTTCCACAAACACTGAAACTTGCAAAGTGGCAGAGGGGAATGAGAAATGACCGAGAGAATTCTAGACAATAAAGGTGGTTAGGGTAAATCTACACCGATGCATTCTCCACAGTTCGATGAAATTGACGGTCAGATGTGAGGGGAGAGTTTACCAAGGAATGTAGGTGAGAATCACGATGCCACTCTTCTGTCGTCTGATCACATCCGCGGAGGGTTCATCTTCCACTAGATAGACCTGGGTAAGGGTGCCAGATCGCCAAGTCGATGCCAAGTGTTTCGAGCAGATCATGGGTACCAAAACTCTTAATTGCATATGCACATGAGGACGAGCTAATATTAATGAACCTATGAAATGGGTGGCCTATCCAAAGCATTATTATACCATGCAAACAACTATGGAGATGATGAGGTTATAGCATATCCAAACCATTAAATTTATAGATAGTACCTAAGTGTAATGGATCAATTCCAACGAATATATATATATATATATATATATATATATATATATAGAGTAACCATGCTTGTAAATACTGATTGTCAAACAAGTAATGTATTTGATTGTGGGGTTATATAAGTACACTCTATAAATCATGAATGTATAACTATAAAATATTGCAGCTGCACTGTATTTATGTTGTGATATATACATGTAAGTAAATTTTTTTTTTTAATAATGTAAAATAAGTTAATAACTCATGTAAATGTACATGTTACAATATTAAAAAATATAAATATATATATAAAATAAATTATTATTATTAATAAATCATAATTTAAAAAATAATAAATTAATAATAATAAATACCAATTCATAATTTACTTTTAAATATTTTAATGTAATCTTTATTTTATTAAAAAATAGAAGATCCTTTATTATTATCCTCCATCTATGAGTTAAAATCAATATTATTTAAAATTTAATGTATTATATATATAATAAATCAACAAATAATAATAATTTTAAATATAATTTTGAATATTAAATTTTAACATATTGATACTTGAATACAATTTATTTTTTAGACCTTTTATTGCTCCTTTAAATCCATTTATATTTCTACCTTGAAAACATTTACCAAATATTACAAAAAAAAATTATTATTACCCTCAATGTATGGAATAAAAATTACTATTATTTAAAATTCAGCAGATTTAACATATATTTTCTTTATAAAATTGAGAAATAACTATTTTTTTTTATAAATATAATTATTAAGTATTAATGATTAGTTAAAAAATAATAATATTAATTTTTAAATTGGAATGGAGTCTATTAATGATAAAATTCTAAATTTTAAAAATAAAATATTATAAAGTTTTATATTTTTATTTTGAATTAAAAGGTAAGGGTTTGTTTATTAGTTTAATTAGTTGGAAGGACACAACCTTTTACATTTTTTTCATAAATATCATTTATTGTGCACATGTAATACCAAAATAAATTGACATTTTTGACCCTTTGTATATAGACTATTATACTAATATGAGAGGGCTTATAATTATTAAAAAAAAATCTTAATACAAAAACAAACATACAAAGCATGAATTAAAATTAGAGAAAGATATCTTGCAATATTAAACTCAATGGAGATATCGACTTCAGATTCAAAAATTTGAGGCTAAGAGGGAAGAGTAGTCGAGCCCATTATGTCTTCGGGAACTCCCACCGGTGGAGGATCTAGGATTTCTTCTTGCAATTGATGAAACTTAACTTACAGTTCCTTTTTTCGCTCCACTAGTCCATCCTTCAAGTAGAGAAAGCACTATGTCCATCTTCAAACTCAGTGTATCATAAGGCACCTAAAGCCTCTCAACTTTAGTCTGCAATGCATCAATATTTTAGTGCAAGAAGAAAAATGTGATTGTGAATCAACCTTACCCATCTCCCCCTATCTTGATAACAAAGTCAATCTAGACTCTATTGAGGTTGTCAAATAGCCCAATTTATGATTAAATTCCTTCTTCTTTGCAACCTCCAAGTGCTCAATTACGTGTGGTACTCCGCAATCTACCCTCACTATAGTAATTAGGACAAAAAAAATCTATTTTATATTGAATGTGGAGAGGACCACAAGCCTTTATATGCTTGTAGGCTTGCATCTACCAACTCAAAACATCTCATCCTCATATTGAAACATTCCTCTAACTTACACATTATCCATCCCCAAAGCAAGGATAGAAAATAAATAAGGTTGAATCTAATGTCCCTCCCCATTAAACCTAGGATCCTAAAGCATGCTAAATGAACTCTGAATTGGATATGCGAAAAGATTTCCTCCATACAAACTTAATACCATAGGGTCGTATCTTCCACTTGTGCTTTATTTATTCCCATAACCTATGAGAATCCCATTTGTACACCCAAACCCAACACTCAACCATGGAATGCTGCCATCAAAACCATAGGGAGAGAGAAGGAATGGTTGAAAATATCACCTGTGTACTAGCAAGGTGATGTCGAATTTCCAACCCATTCTTTTCTCCTTTAATGATATTTAGTGTGATCAAGACACAAATTAACATATTTATAATTGGAGAGTTCAAGGAATATATTAAACAATGCGGATGCTATCATCCTAGACTGCTAATACTTGTTCAAGGCTAACTCTTTTGTTAGCAAAGAAGTCCACCATTGCATTAAGATTGATGTGGAAGAAATTGATGACATTGAACTTTGAAATTTGCAAACTAATCCTATGAAAAATAGGGGAGAGATTTTGTGCATGGCAACCATTGATCTTGCACACTTGTTGAATAACTAGCATAGAGTCTCTAAAAAACGTTAGTTGTTGGATGTTTTTCAAAATTGCCAATTTAAGCCATTTCCATAATTACAAAAATTTAACCTCATTGTTATAAGAGCAACTAAACCTTGAGCATATTTAATCTCCATTTCTTCATCAATGTAATAAATAACCCATTCCACTCCCACCTTCCCTATAAACTATTATAAATTTTGATTTTAAAAATAAATTTTTTAAAACCTTACACAAATTAAATTATAAATTAAACTAAATACTTTAAAACTAAACTAAATATTTTAAAATCTAAATTCAATGTCTATGGCTTACAAAATAAAAATAAATTTTAACATTTATATCATAAATAATAATGAAAATGAAAATCTTCTCCTTAAAATGATTATAATATTCTTTAATATTTGATTATTTTTTATTTAATTTAATTTTATATAAATATAAAATTAAGATTTTTACAAATATAATTTGATTTAGTAAATATAATTTTATATAAATATAATTGAGATTTTTATAAATATAATTTGATTCAATTTAATGATCAAAGTCTAAAACATATATTTATTTACGGATCATAAGTTCGTACCATCATTTCAATGCAAAGAAAATGGTATTATATTTATTTAAAATATATAAAATAAAAATTAAATGAAAATTTAATAATTCAAGAATTTATTGTGTTTAAATCTAATAATTCAATAATATGTTTAGTTAACTAATCAATTACTATATATATATATATATAAAATAAAAATTCAAATTTATAAAGTTGATTAAAATTAAAAATCATAATTTTATAAAAATATTATTTATTATTTATTATTTTCTAATTAAATATTAATGAAAATTTAGTAATTCAACAACATGTTGTTGTTAACCAATCAACCATATTTTCATATTGGAAAGGGAAAATGATTATTTAATTTTTAAAAAATAAAAAATAAAATAAAAAATTGAATTTATAATGATGTTAAAATTGTATGTAAAAATTTAATTTTATATAAATGTTATTTTTAGTTATTTTCTAATTGAATATTGTAGATGTCAAAATTTCAATATATGTTTATGTTTGACTGATCTACAAGGTTTAAACCCATAAATTGTTAGAGCATAACTTATCATTATCAAGGCCATCAAGCATATACACCAATGAATAAAATAAATGATACATATTTATAAATTTTAATAATAATAATAATAAATCATACATTAATTTAAATAAAAATATAATCTTTATATATTAATTTAAATAAAAAATAACAATATTTTTATTTTATTTTATTAATATTATTAATTTAAATTCTGAAAATGAAAATCCTTCTCTTTAAAAGCCTTTTAATAATATGAATATAATATTATACTTTAATTAATTTTTATTTAATTTAATTATATATTTTAAATAATATAAATATAATATTATTTAATATTATAATTTAATTATATTTAATTTAATTTAATTTTATATAAATATAAAATCAAGGTTTTTATAACTTAATACTGAAAACATATATTTTATTTATATATTATAAATTCAAATCATCATTTCAAGTTCAAGAAAATGATATTATATTTATTTAAATATCACTATCAAAATTTAAAAAAAATAAAACCTTTATGGAATTCTAATAATTGAAAAATCTACTGCAGTTGAACCTAATTCAATAATATAATTGATTAACTAATCAATCATATTTATTATTTATTTCTTTTAAATCAAAATTATATATATATATATATATGTGTGTGTGTTTTAATTATTATTTATTAATTTTCAACTAAATATTAATTAAAGTCTAATAATTCAACACGTTGTTAACAAATTGACCATATATTTATTTTTGAGAGAAAATGATTATTCAAAAATGATTATTTAGGTTTTTTAAATAAAAAAAATAAATTTATTTAAATAATGACTTAAATTTATAATGATGTTATAAGTTTTCATGTGTAACATTTTTAATTTAAAAATAAACTAGTAGAAATTCTTTTGGTAATAATTACATGCACAAGAACGTGGTCTACGCGTTTTGAACCAACCAGTGTGGTTCATCATTTGTTATTTCTAATTAAATATTATATATATTAAAATTTAAATATATGTTTATATAAGTATTATCATATTTTTTTGATTTGATTTACTAGATTTGAATCCAATTTTTTTTGGGTAAAAATAATATCACAATTCACATACTATGGAAAGAGTTATTGTAATTTGAATTTCAATTTGTTTAAAATAAAATTTAAAATGTATGAATATTAAATTTAATAATTTAATGTGATAATGTTTAATATACTATATTGTAAATACCTTATCACAATTCACACACTATATGGAAAGAGTTATTGTAGTTTGAATTTAAATTTGTTTAAGATAAAATTTGAAATATATGAATATTAAATTTAATAATTTAATGCCATAAAGTTTAATATATTATATTGTAAATACCCTATCATAATTTAGACATTATAGAAAGAGTTATTTTATTGTAATTTGAATTTCAATTTGGTTTAGATAAAATTTAAAATGTATGAATATTAAATTTAATAATTTAATATGATAAAGTTTAATATACTATACTATAAAAGAGTTATACTATAAAAAGAGATATTGTGATTTGAATTTTAAAAATTTTAGAATCAAATTTTATATACAACTTTTAATGTTATATTTAGTATAAATTTGGAGGAAATTTAAATGGTTGTTCTATATACGTTATCCACCTTTCTGACTTTTTCACATTTCAAAATTTTGTATAATATTAGAGAATAAGTAATTAGGAATGTATACCAATAAATAGAATAAATATATACATTTTTATAAATTTTAATAATTAAGTAAATAAAATTCCATATATTAATTTAAATAAAAATATAATCTTTCATACATTAATTTTAATAATAAAATAATCATACACCAATTTGATGTGAAATTTAATTTTCAATAACATTTTATTTGATTTTTTTAAAAATTAATCTTATTAATTTAAATCCTTGAACATTATCATTGTCATCTTTTACATAAAATAAAGGATTTTTTTTGTACACCAGAAAGAAATGTCCAAACTAAAAACTAAAATAAATTATAGTGTGATGTATACCCTAAGCCAAACACGTAATATCACTTTTAATAGCGTCACTATTGCCATTGTTTTTGCGTCTCACGGATCTTAGTAACAATTCAAATAATATTTTCCAGATGCTGAGTGGATTTATAGAGATGTAGAAAGGGAACGATGGAAAATGTCCGGTATTATGTCTTTTTCGTTATTAAATAGATCTTCCATAAACCATATATCGCTCAGAATTTATATATATTTTTTAAAATATACATATATTTTAATATATTCTTACTCACCATGTCTAAAAATGATAAACTTCCGGACTAGACTAAATGCTAGGATCCAGATGAGTTGATGGCCTCATTTGCGGCGAGCCTTATTTCCACTGCCATAGGCCCATAAATGCGCACAGGGAATGCTCACCGCATGATGATCTACAATTTTGATCTAACGGCGGGCATTTCCTGCCTAGGTGCATTTATGGGCCTATGGCAGTGGAAATAAGGCTCGCCCTCATTTGCTGCGCAGTGGACTTTCTGTTAATATTATTATTAAAATTATTATAATACGCAGTCTCTTCATCGAAGAAAACAGGTTTGGAATAGAGCGTTATTCATTTTTAAAGTTTTATTAAATATATATACATATAGTTGAGGAAACTCCATATATTTTATTTTGAAATTTTGTTACTTAGATTGCCTTAAAGGTAGTTATTTTGATAATTGAAAAAACAAATGATTTTTAAAGTAAAAATAATACTATAAAAAATTTATTTTAAATTTTAAATTTTATATATTAATATTTACTTTATTTTTTATAATTAATTTTAATATTATTGAAAATATTAAAGAAACATGTATGGTTAACTTTTATTTTTATTGGGCAACACATGAAAAGGATGAGTTAGAGGAGTCATGAATGTGATGAAATATGGTGATGAATTATCGAGTGGAGAATGTTTTTAATTGAATAGGTTTGATGTGAGGGAATGAAGCGGGGAGGTGAAATCTCATGGGCCATTTTACTAGATAGGATGGTACCACAAGTGTAAAAGGTTTAGGATTCAACAAGTTTTGTGACACTTTTTGGTAATTTATAAATATTAATTATCACAGTAAAAGACATGATATTATTGCATATATTTATGGGTAGTCAAATGATAAATTTGAATATTTATTTTTTTTAATAATAAATCATGATATAATACTATGTGGAAAGCTAGACATCTTGGAAGCAATGTTAATTATATTTCACATATCATGGTAGGTAGACAATTCACTAGGGGAATTTTGAGGTTTAAAATGGACCCCCTAAGAAAAATGTATAACCAAAATAAACTTTATGAGAACCAATAGGATTCAAGATGATGATGTCAACCATGCGGGATGATTCACCATTTTTGGAGTAAAAAAGTAAAAAGATTAAAAAATAATAAAATAATAAAACTGATTTTTCAATTTATATTTTCAACTTATCTCCCTAATGGTTTACTCAAATTTATAGCGAGAGTACTCGTTGGATGCAAAATTTAATTCCTCATCCAACGAGTACCCATATTGCATACTTTTGATGGACTCTTCTACACAAAACATGAGAAATACATGAAGAAACGTGATTCCAATTACGTTTTTAATGTATTTCTCATTTTTCACGTAACAAAGTCCATCAAAAGTATGCAACATGGGTACTCCTTGGATGGGAAATTAAATTTTGCATCCAACAAGTATTCCTGCTCGAAATTTGAGTAAAACCTTAGGGAGATAAGTTCAAAATACGAGTTGAAAAAGTAGTTTTTTCTTTTTTCCCTCTAAAATTTGATGATGTAATCAAATATTATTTTATTATTTCCACTTTTATTTTATAATATCCTTAGGAGGCCCATTTTAGACCTAAAAATTCCTCTAATGATGGTTAGACAATTATATATCCATAACTTCTCCTGGAGAATTTAATTCTCAAGAAAAGGGAAACCAAGAGGGTATAGGTACCTTAGGTATTTGAAGATGAAAAGGAGAAACTGTAACAATAATTAAGTTCATCATCCATGCTCAAGCAAAAACTATCTGGACTAAGTCTGGTTAGGATGAGATAGTCACTGAAGGATAGTACACACTATTACAGACTACCCTGTTTGTGAAGATAGCATGAGGGGAGAGTCCGTCTAAATATGATCTCAAAGTAGGGTGGAAAGACAACATTACTTTTGGAAAGGTGAAACAAATTTCTGCATCAACCAACAAAGGAAACATATAAGTACTGTGTGATTACTCTGAGTGTTATCTATTTTATGAGTAGGTATAGTATAATCATTTATGTAATTTAAAGTAGAATAAGTAATCATTATGTCCTTGAAACTGTATGAACATATGCATTTACAAGAAAACAATGGTAATGGTCATTCATTCTAGTAATGACATGATAGGAAAAACATAATTCATAATTACATAAATAGTTCAATGAAGAACTGGGGTTAGTCTCTCAGCTTAGTGGATTAGAGGTTGGGATGAGAGATATTCCCACTGTCTGGGGTTAGTCTCTTAGCCTAGCGAGATTAGACGTTGGGCCAAGAGATAGTCCCACTGCCTCTTCTAGTCGTTGAAACAATAATATCTTAATGGTTACAAAAGAGAAAAGATAAAAAAAGAATAAATATTCTAGTCATTAGTATTACTGTGCCAAAGAATAAATTAATTGTGCGTCAATCTAAGAACATCACAATATGAACATTCCAAGGAAATCTAAGAATCAAGAGAACACAAAGAAATATTCTTCATAAAATGTTAATAAAAATTGCAAAAACAACAATAGTTGTACGCAATGGAAATATTACATTATGCGGTCGGTAAACGGTAACATCCCATAAAAAAAAAATATAACTCTTATTTTACAATTTATACAGTGACAACATTTTTATAACCCAATAGCCAAAGACAATACCACAGAGGAAATACATCAATGATTATATACGGTTATAGGTATTCCATTCATATTCCTGGCCAATTCATAGATACACCTGGTCATTCATTTCACCAATAAAAATCATGGATACAGATAAAATAATATAGATAGAGAGGTGGGTAATTCCAAACAGGAGAAATAAATCGATTCTTCCATCATCCTGGTTCTAAATATCTAATCAGTGAGTTGGACATACTTGGAATAGATGGAAGTGTGTTAATACTCTTGAAATTTCCATTAATAAAGGAATGGGTAGGGGTAGAACCCGAATACTTGCCAAACCCATAAGAAAACACCAACATCGTGAGAGGTAAGGGGTCTATGATATATAGCGGAAGAATAAAAATTGCATTAGATGATTATCCTGTGATTTTCATCTTAAAAGCCTAACCATACAGAACCCTAACGCTATCGGATACTGAAAAAAATAATATTAAAGAAAGGCACAAGGTTATTAAGGATAGCCATTCTTACCTGATAAATTTAAAATTTCTCATGCAAGCATGAAGGTTGCCTCCTTTTAAACACATTAATAAAATCAACAGTGAAAGAAACAACATAAACCAATAGAAGGGCATCTGAGCAGTTCAAAGACCAAAATAAAAGAGATATAAGAAAGTACAGACTTGTTTGTTAACACAGAGAGCCACATGAATAAATATATTCAAGAAATATGCCATGAAATTCAGCCAGGAATACATACAGAAGGGAATGAAACCCTGAAAGCAAGAGGATGAACCCTCTGGTGTAGTGACCAGAATGAGGGGTTAGGTGGTTGCCAGGATCGATCCTCGAAGGATCTCCACCATTCAACGTGTGACCTAACTATACGATCGTAGATGCTAATCACATCCAGATGTAGTGGATTCCAGTTGTGGACACTGGAAGCCAACTGTGGAGTTTCTCGATGCTTCCAAAACTTGACATTGTAACCTGAGTTAAATATCTAGGGTCGGTTGACAATGAGCTAGGATTAATAGTTTTCAATTGTCGACGAGACCACAAAATTAGATGCCAAAAACTTGTTTTTTTTCCTCTTATAAATATGTTTGTGATTTACTGTAAATGTGTATGTGATTTTTGTTACAATAAGAAAACCAGAATTGGTGCATATATGTCATTATTTCACAGTAAAAATTCAATTGCCTTTATTTTTTTGTGAGCTAATGTGACTCATCACTTAAATGAGTAATTTTTTTTTACTATGAGGGATGTGACAAGTGGTATCTGAACCATGGTTAAAATGTTGTGGCCTACTGGGGATGACGAGGGAGTAACAACATTTGTTGTGCTTAACAAAGGTAAAGGGGCACAATGAGGAGGATTGGATTTACACTGGTATGATCATCAACAGGAGCTGGTACAACACCTTTTGTGGACACTAACTTGGAAATGTGGATGCAGTTAGGAGAGGAATCATACACTAATAATGTTTCTATCCTTGATAAAATGCAAAAATTAAAGAATAAAATGGTAAGGATGCAAGAAGACAATGAGAGATTGATGCAGGAGTGGGAAAAGATTATGAAAATTATTTCTAATAGATAAAACCAGCAACATTCTATGCCTAGCCTAGAACAAGGGAACATGATTAACACACAAGGATCAAGGAATGAGAACCTAGAGTCAGAGGGTGATCAAGGAAATTAGGAGGAAGAGTCTAACAATGTTTCATACCACAGAGAACATAAGGGACTGAAGGTTGAGTTGTAGGGGGATTTTAATAAAATCAAGCCCCCAACCTTTGATTGAGAACAAGAAGAGGCTGCTGAAGCTTGGCTTATAAATATGAACAACTATTTTCATGTATATAAGTATGATCATAACCTTAAGGCACGATATGAAATCTATCAGTTACAGGGAAAGGCCACTGTGGTGGGAGGAAGTGAAAATAGTACATGGAATTGATGAGCAGGTAGTGATGTGGGAAAAGTTCCAACAACATTTCAAGGATAAGTATTTAACTGAGATATTTTACATTGAAAAAGTTAAAGCGTTTCATGAACCTCGGTTGGGAAAATCATCTATGGATGATTATATAGCAAAATTTACATCCTTTCTACAATATGTTCCTTACATACATGAAGAAAAGGTAAAAGTTCAATGATTGATTAGAAGTTTTCCTATATTCATGAAAGAACACATAGAGTTTTAAAATCCTACGACAATGGACCAATCCATTAGGAAGGCATGAATATGTTATCAACAAATGAAGAAAAAAGGGGAGGGAGGTAGGAAGTGGATAGAGAAGAAAGGTTTTAAATCCTCATAGGGAGCTAATAGATTTATGACTGCAAACATGAGAGGCCCTCACAAAATTTGTTAGGATATTCTAGCACATAGGAAATATTTAAGTATAACTTGGCCTAGCATAGAGTTAGGTAAAGTGTGCTTATTTACTATGTACATTTGTAACTTATAATCCGATAGTCATGATATGTAGTGATCTGATGGTTCACTCTCTCCTCGGTATTACCAAGAATTGATCCATGGCTTAACACTCGCTTGGTCCATGATCTCTATTTAAAGAGCGTGGAGGGTCATTTGTCTGGTAACAGTTTATGATAGAAGCTTATGTAAATTTTCTTTCTTTATATTAATAAATTTCCTAAAGTGGTCACGTTGGCTCAGGTCGTGGACTGTTTCCCTCTTTGAGGGTTTTAACCACATCAAATACTGGTGTACTGATCTGTGATCTATTTGTGAGAAGTGACCTTTGGTTTTTTATCTAAGGAACTTACCCTATAAATTCCTACAAAATTCAACAAAATTGAAATATAAATCAGACCCAAAATAAGTCTAAGATGCCCAACAAACAAAAAATCATTGAGAATTCAAGTATAGTTGATATGGAGACAACAAAAAGACCACCGATACAATGTTGGGGATGTGGGGGGCCACATAGGAAAGGGGCATATCAGGTTGCATTGATTCAAGAAGCGTCAACCGTGGGGGAAGTGGCAAGGAGCTTACCCAGAATTAATGCGACAATGGAGGATCATTAGGTTGAGTATCATCCAAGTATGGTGTAATTGGAAGGTAAAATCCTTAATCAAACTATATCTGTTTTGACTGATCTAGGGGATAGCTTAAGTGATATAAGCCCCAAAGTGGTAGAAAAATTCCATTCACAAAATGTAAAATTCAAAAATCCATGGTTGGTACAATGGGCTACGGGAGCTAAGAGAAGAGTGTTAGCTAAGGTGGAAAATTGCTCCATGGAGATATCAGGTCAAATAATTAAGGACGATCTGAATGTATTACCTTTAGGATCCTATGACGTCCTAGTAGGCATGGAATTGATGGGAGAACATTGGTATCTGATAAATTGTAAAGACAAAATAGTTAGATATTTAAATGAGGAAGGAGTGAGAGAGGAAATTCAAGTAGTGAAAAGAGCCCTGAAGTAGAGACAAATAAATATCTCCCAGTTCGCGAAATGTATTCAGAAAGGATGTCAAGTTTATCTTGTATAATTAGGATATTCAAATTCTAAAGAAAATATTGCCACTTTAGAAAATCTGTCGACTGTAAGAAATTTCGCTAATTTTTCCCCAGAATATATTCCTGGGTTGCCCCCTAAATTGGACATAGAATTCACTATTGAGTTGGTATCCAAAGCTTCTCTGGTATCCAATGCACCCTATCACATGAGTGTTCTAGAATTGATAGAACTTAAGATGCAGTTATAAGAGCTATTGGACAAAAAGTACATTCACCTAAGCGTGTTGCCTTGTCACGTGCCTACACTTTTTGTAAGAAATAAATATGGTACCTTACGTTTATGTATTTATTATTGACAACTAAATAAGTTGAAAGCTAAAAATAAATATCCCCTACCTCGCATTGATGAATTTTTTGATCAAGTGAAGGGGGATATCGTATTTTCTAAAATTGATCTTTGTTAAGGATACCGTTAGATAAGGATAAAAGATGAAGACATATACAGAAAAACATTTAGAACTCGATAAAGACTTTAAGAATTTTTCGTTTTCCCCTTTGGGCTGACTAATGCACCAACCAATTTTATGTGGCTAATGAACAATGTATTTCATCAATATTTGGATAATTTTGTGTTTATTTTTATAGATGATACTCTTTGAATATAGAGGAGCATAAAGAACATTTACAAAAAGTTTTGCAGACCCTAATATAACATCAATTGTTTGAAAAATATAGTAAGTATGATTTATTTAAAGAACAAATTCAATATTTAGGACCCATCATAACTAAGGATGGAATTGTAGTGGACATAGAAAAGATAAAAACCATAATGGAATAGAAAATTCCAAAAAATGTTGTTGATATAAGATCTTTCATGGGATTGGATGGATAGTAAAAGAGTTTTTTTGAATGATATTCAAAGGTGGCTTATCCCATCACCTTCTTGCAGAAGAAAGGGAGGACCTTCAAATGGACAACAAAGTTTCAAACAAGTTTTGAATGGTTAAAACACTTGCTTACTTTAGCATCTGTTTGAAGGATTGCTGACCCAGACAAATACTTTATTGTCTTCACAGATATAGAAGGTGTAGGGGGAGTATTAATGCAGGAAGCTAGAGTTATAGCATACGAGTCATAGAAGTTGAAAGAACACGAAAAAAAATATTCAACATATGATCTAGAGTTAACCGCGGTAATTCATGTGCTAAAAATGTGGTGACATTACTTAGAAAAAAATTCAGTTAATGATAGAGCATGATAGTTTAACTAATTATTTCAAGAAATCCACTTTAAATGCTCGACAAACACGTCGAGTTTCCTTTCTAAGTGAACTTGATTTTGAAATCAAACACTTAAGAGGGAAGGAAAACCGAGTAGTGGATGCCTTAAGTCGAAATTTGAACTGCGTCTATGAGATTTCATTTAGTGAAGTTAAAAACATATTTAAGGAACAAATTAAAGAAGATACTCAGAGGGATCCTTAATACACATTTTTATGGAAGCAAGATCAAATTCCAAACAACAATGAACAACAATTAGGATATAATATAGATGAGGAAAAAATGTTGATTTATCAAGGCAAGATGTATGTTCCCAATTTGAAAAGTATTAAACAAGTAATTCTTGATGAGTACCATAAAATCATAAGGTTGTAATTGTTCATAATTTTGTATTGTCACATCAACTTGCTTCCTTTATCTTTTCAAGTCCAACCCTTGATGAAATATTGATGACATGATGTTGATGATAATGATAGATATGTGTTTAAGATCTAACAAGATCTGTTGTTGCATGAATCTAGTAAAGACAAGTTAATGACATGTATGAAAATGAAATTACATGTCCTTCTATGATACATGGGTATCTGACATTGTTGATCTACAACATAGGTTTGAGTCTCTCTCACACAAAGGAAGGCCCATAGATGTGACTATACCTGATAGACAGAAAATTGAATTTATATACAATGAATTCGATCTATACTCCAAATCAAGGGATCTATGACATGTATTTCCATTGTAAACTGATTTTTGGAATTGTTGGAATTAAGCATGAAATTAGATAGTCACTTGGAAGATGTCAGTTTTGCAGATGTGCTATAGATAATAGCAAGATCCGTTAGCAGGGAAAGTTTGTTTGTTTGAACCGAAATTATGTTCATAGGTGACTAAGACATTCATATGAATATGTCATTATGTTTGAGGATTGTGCTACATGTTTTGGTTGATTGATATTGATAAAGTGTGTTTGGAAATTTTGTCATGATGCATAATGATTGAGATATGTCTAGAATTATAGATCTTACCACAATATCACATTTGGATTTGACATGATTTTATCTGGCGATAATTGATTTTCCTAGATGACAATGATATGTAGGCATAGTGACTTTCGGTGTCCTATGTGAGTATACAAAATTATGGTTATGTATTGACTTCCTTGTTCCTATCACAATGGTTGTTGTGACTTAGTATGAGCATGCACCATTTAACCTTGATGTGTATACACTTGCATCTAGTGATGGAAATGGCCTATAACGACATGTTAAATGAAAAACTTGATGGTGTGACAATAAATGAAGTCAAGACATGGCATGAGAACTACCTATCACATCATTGAAATGATTGATACTATGAAATCAGTGTATTTTATAATAGTTTTGGCTTCACTTAAAAAATATGATGAAATGACTTTGTTAACACAACTTTGATTTATGTAAGGCTGACATGGTAAGGAATTATTCTCATAGAGAGTGTTACAGGATGCAAGCTACTCGATTCAGATTTGTCTATATTTGACAGATATCTGGTGAAATCAGGATAATCAATTCCAAGGTATGGCCTTGATTTTGATTTTGTCTTTGGTTTTACATACTGATAATCTACCCTTGACAGGTGATGAGCCTCTAAAAATCTAAGTAATAGGGAGATGGATCCTGAATCTTGTAATGGTGTATCATGGAATGATGAATCAATTTATGGAATTTGGGATAGAAATTCCATACTGCAAGATTGTTGAAATGTCTTACTGTAATCTAAATCCTTGGACACTCTGATTTACAGTTCAAATGTTGATTTAACATGACATGACATCTGTTATTTGACTGAAGCACTGATGTTTGAACATCCATCCATATATGATGTGTATAGAACATGATTAAATCCATGAGCTGCTTCATTCAGAATTTCCACCAAACATCTTTTGAAATATCTGCATGAAATGTTCTACTTGTAAAGGTTGAGATATTTCTCTCGTGATATGTAGCTGCATGAATGAACTGATGATGTTTGGGATTAGTATTGATGAGCACATTTGGATGTTGCCTTATTATTAAATCTGCCATGATATCTTGGATGATAGGTCCATAGAATGATCGAGGTCGGGAACAATGTTGCTAGCAATGCTAGCTGTGACGCATGATGTAGAATCTCCTTAGAGAGCTATCTAATAATGATCTAGATAAGATGTGGATACACTGTCATGACAAATAATCCCTCATACATATAGTGGGGATTGTTTTTTCTCCATTCATTGAGACAATGCAGCTATTTGAGACAAGCTTAGGCTTGTGATTGACACATCCTTGAGAGGGAATATGATTATGATATCCATGTGTGATTGACACCTCCATAAGAGGGAGGATGATTATGATATCTTGTTATGATTAGTATCTTGTTGTGATTTACATGATTATGTATGTTCTAACATAAGAATGGATGAACATGAATCAAAATATGCTAAATGAGAGCAATGCTGATCGAGGACACTGAGCTAGCTCTTCCTCCCAGTGTGAGATCTCAGGACGACGAATTGAGATAGAGGGCTCCTCGAGTTGAGGGAACTTTGGAAAATTGGGCGTATTCCTATCTGTTACCCATAAGGTTGAGATGTTGCCCCCTATATTCATAAGGTCAGAAAATGCTGCTCCCCTAATTCATTTTTGCATAGTATACCCAAGTTGGCATCATACCCAAAAGCAGAGCTTGTCGGGAATATCGCTCCTCGTTTGGCCAACGTGTTGATAGTGTACTTGGGGTGTAAAAACCAAGGTGCTTATGATGCAAGTGTTCTACAACATGACTATTCAGGGTCATCGATGGGAAGATTAGTAGGACATATGATGGGTTGAGATAACCCTATGTGGTTTCGGGTTGAGAATGAGCTCCCCGATGTAATCCCATGGTTGAGATTGGCTCCCGTCTGTATATGGATATCCTATTTCTAGATATGGGGTTGTAGAGGTATATCTCCCCCATGATATTCCATGTAGATATGTGCTACCCAATGCGGTTATAGGTAAATATGTGCTCCCTAACGATACACTCTTCGTTGTTGATTGATGATGATATTTTGGGTAGTAGTCCACTGTTAGAGAATCGGGGATGATAGCTTGATGGATGAAGGGTGGTAGCCTAATCTGCCCTTCAGTGAAAAATTCTTCTTCTAGATCTAAAAATGTTCAACATACAAGAAAGAACAATCGAGAGATAAGTAGAAATAAGCACGAGAAGTGCATTAATGATTTATGATGAGAAACATCCACACCATGTTGACTACATGAAAAAGATGATCAGTGATGATGTGTGATGATGCATGAAGATAAAAAAATGGAATATTGATCGATGAACAAATATTAGTAGGTGGAATTATCATTGGTTGAGAGGGAGTGCTAAAATTATACAACTGCAGTAAAATTCCACTCTGGATAGCTCATATGGTCAAGATTATAATTTCATTAGATTCCTCTTTTCAAGAAGACAAAAATCAACCTATAGATTGCCCCAATCGGTTAAGAGAAAGTTTAATTATGAATTAATTTATTTATTAAGTGAAATGGAATGGGTTCGCTTAACCACATGTGGAGTTAGCCTTAACCCCAAGCGGTCACACACAAAATCTATAAATAGGGGCAACCTCAATATCATTTGCACACATTCTCTCATGAGATATTATTCATGCTATTTTGGTATTGGTTCATATTTTCTATCTGGGCTCGCAAAGGTATGTCAGGAGAAGCTCTCGCAAAGGATTGAGATCAAAGGTAGAGGCTTACATTTGATCTGGGTGTTCTGGGCCATAACTGCAGGCATGCCTTGTTTAGGGCATGGCTAGGGTGCTGAGCTAATTAAGCCCTCAGCCACATGCATAGAATGTTGAGGTTGCAGTCAGGGATAGTATAATCACAAGCTCATAGTGTTAAGGTTGTGGTTGAAACATTTTATGTGAAGATATTATTTGGATCACAGTTAGTAGCTTGCACAATATCTTCATTCATCCATCACTCAGTCACAGTCACTCCAAAATAGTCAATGAAAACTTCCTGGACTCAGATTTAGGGCTTGGTAGTTGAGATCACTTGATGATATTTTAGATCCATGCTCTTGAGGTTGTAGATATCCTCTATGTATTTATGTTGCAAGATGTATTTGAAATATTCACTTTGTATCAACAGTATTCATCTGCATGCTTCAACCAATGTCAATGCATCTCATTTCCCAAAATAAAGTTGCTTCAGTAGAGATATGTTCAAGGTCACATTATGCATGTGTTAGTTGTTTTACTACATCATAAAGATATGGATCTATGGATCATTTTAATCTTGTTATTGAATCATTTGATGACGATATAGAACAATAATTTGAAAGGGTTTTCCCCATAGTTGGTTTTTCCCTGGGTTTGGACCAATCCTGGTGTCTCTACGTGTTCATGCTTCTCTTGCTTTCATATTTTACATTTTTATGCTTAGATGATGATGGTGATGTTTTTCTTTCTACATAGTTTCATTTTCTAATGTTTAATAATGTGCATTTGTACAATGATATAATTATATGGGGTGAAATTAAAATGGTATTGAATAAATGAAACTATAAAAAAAATAACAATGTATCTCTATGGAAAATTAATAAATATTTACATCATTTTATCAAAAAGTGTCACTGGCTTGCCACCTTGGAAACAATACCAGAGGTAGTAAAGTAGAGAGTCAAGAAATTAAAAAATTAGAGGAAAGTCCATGAAAAGATCCTTATTGAGCCTCATAGTGTGTGCTAATCATAAAATTATATTGAGCATGTAAGTAAAGTAAAAGTAACTATATCCCAGCTCCATTTATTTCATTAATTACCACCCTCATTGGGGTACTAATATCTTGAGATATTATTTCTTATCATTTTTGCTTTAATGAGGAAGGGGGGAAGGAAGACCAAGAAGAATGGTTGAACATAGAGATCATAGCATAACATTCATTAGCTAATGAATATTTGAATCAATTAGCCAATCTACAAATATGTGTGGGAATTACAACAAAGTTTTTAGGAAGGAGTTTTTCGATGAGATTCAGGGAAATTTTGAGTCTCCAGATTTTGGAAATTTTGAGAGAGGAGGATCCATAGAAGAGCTTAGTAATCAAGTAAATAACAAGATAAGAGTCACCTTCAAGGTTTAGGTGAGAGAAATTGATGGTGGAGGAAATTATTAGACCCATTTCATGATTTTTGAGTTTTTTTGCATTATTACTATTGTGGCCATTGTAACCAAAATATAGATGAACAATGTCTCTTGTTTCTGAGCAAAAATTCCCTCATCTCTTGTAGTAATAGGGTTTCCCTTGAAGACTCCATCAAAGTTTATTTCGATAACATTAAGAGCATGGAAAATTTTAGGGGCTAATATTCGCAGGTGGGCTAATTTTCCATGGTTTTTCCGAAAAAAAGATTCGCCAATTTCCATTTTTTTATAAAAATGATTCGCCCAAATTTTACAATATAAAATTATTTTTGTTGGAAATTTTGTCATTGATGGCAAAGGAAAATCCTGCACCGACCTACTAAGAGACCTGCATAGAGCTGCATAGGGGAAGAAGGCCATCAGATTGAATATCTGGCCAGCCAGTAGTTGTAAGTTAATTCATTGTGCACATAAGAAATGTTTCAGTATATTTGTGCCTTGTGGATTTAATTCATGTGTGAATATTTGGGCTCTTGATGGATGATGATTGATTTCTATGTAATTGAAGTTCGAATCCCATAAGTAAGGATATGAGCAAAGTGATAAAACTCTATATAATCTATAATAGGAATCTCTGTGTGAAAGATGGAATTGAAATCCTGTGTATGATTGAGTTCTGGTGATACTCTGTCCCTGTGAATGCGCGAGAGTGTTTGACTCTGCAGTTAATGTACTCCGTCTCTGTGTTAATGTATATATTCCTGAATGATGGTAGTTGCAATTCCACATAAGAAACAGAGGAGTGAGGTCGTAGTGTGCAGAAATCAGCGTTGAGACAGTGCGAGGAGAAGAACCCTTTTAAATAATAAAGGATGACAAAATGCGAAGTTAGGCGGAACCCCGAGCCAAAAGGGCGGAACCATGAAGAGTGAACAGTAAAGGTGGTTTCTGGTTTTCATCGCACCACCTTTACACGGTGGGTGGTATTCAAGAGATTGGGAGCGATTCCACAGGATGGGTGACACGTGTCCCCAAGCGAATTTGCAAAACCGCTCTCACTGCGCGCCATCACGCATTATTGTTCGCACATCTTCACCAAGTGATATCCGTCTGATCAAATGAGGCGGCATGACGCGATAAAAACCGTCGATTGAAGAAATCCATTAACAAGTGGGCTCCACAGAATATGTATGTATTATAATATGCATCGGGATTGATATGAAGGTTTAATATGGTGTACGTATTCAATTGAGCCATCGTTTATATATGTGGGCCCAGAGCCAGAGGTTCATTATGAGTGTTTTAGTTAAATTAAAGCTCGATATATATATATATATATATCTATATATATATATATATATATATATATATATATATATATATATATATATATATTTAAAATTTCCAAGGTCCGTGTTAGAGTCGGTCTGTTCATCCCTCCGTCAGAGATCAAAATCTCTTTGTTGCATTTCATTTTTTAGGCGTCTCATTCACTTCAGTCATTTGCATTCCATTAGGAGCATCGATCTTCTAACGGAAGGGTTTTTTCACTCATACCCCTCGTGCCTTGTACCTGCTGGCTTAGGTCTATTTGTCGAAATTCATCAAAATCAATTTTTTAAGTCATTTGCAGTCCTATTTTGATCTCTTGGTCATCAAAGAGTTATTAGGGTTTTTCAGTCATTAGGTCTAGGGTTCAGTCTTCAAAATGTTTAATAATGCCAGCAGGCCAGAGGGGGGCTCAAAATAATTTTTCATCACAAAATTTCATCGTTATAATGATTGATCATGATTTTTCTTCAAAACTCTGTTTTGAAGAAAATCGTCGTTTTGTCCTTGTAATAAATGCCATGTATATTTTTGAGGTTTTTCAGTTGTCAAAACCTTCAGGCTCAACCCCGGTCGCCTTTGCTAAATTTCACGCCAGCTATCCCTACAAAAGATAGGAAAAATTCATCATCAACTCAAAAATCAAAGAAAACAAGCAAAACAGAGTTCTTTGTAAAAGGTGCCAAAGTTTTCAGTGGGTTTTTCAAAACGAAAATCAAAGTCATGGGTACAAATATGATTATGGTGTTTCAAAAAATCCATTTGCATACCAAAACATCAAAGAAGCCAAGAGAAATCACGGAGGGCGAAATCAAGGTTTGAAAGGCCGAAATTGTGTTGAAGATTAGTGTGCGGTGCGTTGGGAGGTAGGCGCGGTGCACCGGGAGGTCGCGGCGCATAGGACCACTTTTTGCAGTGTAAATTTACACAGGCGCTGCACACATGGCGCACGTGGCCCGTTGGGCTGGCTGCGCGGCGCACAAAGCCTCCAAGCAGTTTTTCACCACTGCTTCATCAAAATTTCAAACTAACTCAATATCCCTTGTTCCAAATAAGTTTGTGAGTCTTTGATTCACTATTAAATAATGTTTGGAGTTGTTTGAAGATTGGTTATAAGAATTTGAATGGTGAAAACATAAACCCTATTATTTGGTGAAAAATTGCTACCTAGGGTTGTGTTTTGGTGTTTTAAAATCAGTTTGGAGACTCCTTTTCCCCTCCACCTTGTTGATTTCTTCCCTCATTTTAAAACCTATCATCTCCATTAATCCCATGTTCCTCTATATCCCAAATCACTTATTTCTAAAGTCCTATTTTCCTTTTCCCCATATCATTTGATAAAATCCCCAAATACCAAATTCCCAAACATAGTAAAGTGACCATTCTCATACTTCAAATTTCACCTGACTAAACCACATTATCTTCACTGCCTTATTTCCCTCTGTCCTTTCTTATTAGGCACATATTTGGCAATCGAGACAAAGACACCAAACTCTTCATATTCACCTCAGGCAACATAGATGAAGTAGGCATCGAGGAGGCGTGAAAAGACATGATATTGGTTGAAGCTTCGTTGGATGAGCATAGTACTTGATGAGGGGCCTTCAGTCCAAATTTCAGCAAATTTGGAGAAAATTTTGTCATTTTTGAGTTTTTGGTCAGAAAACAGGTTTTTCTGCCCGACGCGTAGCGCCACCTTCCGCGCGCTTACGATTGGGAGATGTTCTGGAGGAAAAATTTACATTTTTGGATTTTTTATGAAAATTTATGGATGCTCAAGAATGGCCGAAGGATTTCATAAAGTTTTGGGTGGCCTAAAGGGTCAAAAACACCTTGAAAATGGCCTTTCTGCCACCTTTTACACACACAGAAACCAGTCTTGGGAGATTGAAGTTTTGGAGGGGCAAATGGACACCAAATCTAGAAATTCCACTTGGGTTGGAAAGTAGACAGGCAGGGATTTCCAATGAGCTATCCTGAGCTCAATTTGAACTTTATGAAGTGCCTCAAAATAAGCTCCAAAATTGTGCTACGCATAGAGAAATTTGGCCTATTTTTCACTCTTCGGCTCAGAATTTCGCCAAGTTTTGACTAGGTTTACTTTCTGATATAAATCTTGTTCTATATTGATGTAATTTATTGTTCATGATGTAATTTGGGATATTTTTACTTGTTCTAGAAGATTCATTCACTAAAAGGTGAAATGTGAGTGAATGGATCAGTTTCCTACCATATAGAGGCAAGTTGTTTGATTGCCTAGATTTCAATTCCTAGTTTATAATTGGTTGAAACAGCTCCTAGAAGGATGAGCTCGACCCCTAGAGGCATGGGGAGGGGTTAGGATGGTCTGTATTATGTATTTTCTGAGTCATTTTCAGGGTGGGACTCTTGGGAATAGTTTGGCACATCATTGTATATTCATTTCAACATTTTTGGCAAAGGAAAGACCAGGGTTTTGCAGCACTTGTTGGGATCCTTGTGGCTCTGAGTTTTGATCGTGTTTTTCTCCATGTAATTGTAAGTTCATTAATGTTCTATGTATGCCATTTCCCTTCTCTTTGCTTCTGAAATTAAACAAATGAGTGACTAAGGTATAATTCATTAGTTTGCTGGTGCTCTGCCTTAAGCTTTTGTTTATTTTTATATGTTTTCATCTGTTTGAAGAGGATCCTTGCAGCCTCTTGCCCTCTTCAGCTCCTCAGCAGTCTTTTCTATCCATTCATTCAATATAAGACATCAAATCCATTGCCTTCCTTGCCCCAACTTGAACTCTGCAAGAATTTGGCCTGATCCCCAAGCCCAAAAATTGCCTTTCCCTTTTTCCAACAAAAACCCTAAAAATTAAATCAAACTCCTTTATTTCATATAACTAGCCTAAAATTAGCATTCATTTCAGTCATCTCAAGCCCTATTGATTAATTTTCGCTGAGATTGACCCGGAGAGAGCCCTCTCTTATTCTGGTAGGGCTAGCTACCAGACTGAGCGTGGTATGATGTTACCCTAAACTCTGCCTTCCTTCAGCCTGAGGTAGATTTAGGAAATAACAGTCTGAACATTTGAGTAAGCATAAGAAGATAGTTATATGACTGTGTGCGTATAATCAAAGAACATAAGTGACAATATATATATAGAATTTGCACTAAGACGACGAGGATAGAGTAGTACGAGAAAACGGTGTATCTAACATTGAACGAAGGCCATGATCATAGATTGATATAACATCGTATGTGAGCTGGATGACATCATTTTGGATATGTGTAAGGGTTATATGTGGCGTAGTTTTTTTTACATAAACCTGGGGTCTTTTACAATCTTTGAAGGAGGTTCCTACAGTTATAAGAATTGCCAGGTTTAAGCAGGACTGAGTAAAAAGGTGTAGGCAGGTGGTTATATATGCAAGAGGATTTGATTAACATCTCAAATCTCAGATTTGAGATGCTAAAGATTTCAGATTCATTGGTTTAATTGCCAGTTCAGTAAATAGAGTATCAAAACTGCCTAGGTCATAGAATGTAAACAGGCAACCCGAGAACAGAGATGGTAATGTACAGATATCGCCCAGATTCATATGTATTTGAGAATAAAAACTGAAAATCAGTTATATATGTAGCTGGTGCACACAGTGAATAGGTGAATAAACACAGGGATGAAAATGTGGGCCTAACAGAGGTAAACAAAGAATGTATGAACTGAAAAAGTCACAGGGAATTTTGCAGGCATGATGAACAGAAGTATGCAGATCAATTACTTAACAGCAGCAGAAAAGACAAATCCAGTAAAGCCAAAATCCAGAAAAGGAGCTGAGTGAAATTGAAATGTGTAATTGAAAATGTGAATGTAAATGTTGTAATTAATTTTTTATTGTTTGTGATGCATTGGCAAGTTTCTGGTAGGAAAACAAAACTCCCACTGTAGTATTGAAATTAATGCATATTGTTATATTTTTTTAAATGAGCGGGTAAAAGAAATGAGAAGCCAGAAGGAAAAAAGTCAGGACTATTCACTTCAAACTCCCTGAGGAATATAAAAATTCATGTGATTAACTCTATATATAATATCAAATTGATATGCATAAAGGAGGTGAGAGAGAGTAAGGATAGAGAATGAAAAGCATAGAAGATTGAGGTAGAGAAGATAAGGAAGAGAGGAGCAGAAAGAGATGCTACTGAACAGAGCTGATATCTGAGGTAAATCTGCAAACATTTCTTGTGATAAATTGAGGAAGTTGGAGCTTCCTTATCAAGTTGAAGCTTGATATATGTCAGTTGTAGTTGACTGAGGTTGGAGCCTCCTGTAGGTTGGTGCCTGCAGAAAATTGAATGGAGTTGGAGCTTCCTTGTAAGTTGTGGCTTGCAGAATTGAGGTTGGAGCCTCCCGTGGGTTGGTGCCTGCAAAAAAGCAGTGGTGAGAGGGAGTTGGAGCTTGCCTTTGCATCACAACAATAATAAGATGTGGTTTTCTCCCTTTATGGGTTTCCACTTATATCTGCTGTCTCTATCTGTGTTGCCTGTGTGCTGAGATGATTTATCAAATCTGCTTAATGTTTGCTGCTCTCATAATAAGTTTAATATCACATTAATTTAATACTTGCTGCAACATATTAAGACTATTCATATACTAAGGTTGATTATAAAAGTAAACTATAAATAAGCTGATGAAAATTTGAAAAATGCTCATGTATGTATTGAACTGATTCACCCCCCCCCTCTCAGTTCAACTAAAATTCAACAATTTTACCTTAAAAATGGGCAACATTATATAGAAAATATATATAATCTCATTATAAATTTGAATAATTTTACAAATACGTCAATAAACATCTTATAGTTTGCATATTAGGGACTAGTGAGATTTTCCAGTTTTTTAAACTTCAAAATAATTTTCCATCCTTAAAATTTTCCCTGATTAAGAGGAGGGGAAGACCAATGCAAGCGGGAGGAGGGAGTTGTTGAGGGAGGGGGAGAAGAGAGTTGGGGAAGGAAAGAGGGAATATTGAGAGTAGTGAGAATATGTACCTAAAAGTCTTGTACTTTTTAGTCTGACATTGACTAACTAGAGATAAGGATGGTTTATTTAAGATTACAAAGAAATAATTTCCATATAGAGAGGCTGGAGTCTTGAGAGTTTCATAAGATGCATTGATTGTGTTCTTTCCAAAGAATCCATAGGACAAAAGGTAGTTGCAATACTCCATGCTCTATTAAGAATGGGATTGAAAAATGGGGAAAGAGGCCAATTACTGATCAAGTATGGGGGCAAATCTATAGTCAAAAAGGTTTTCTAAAGAGATTGAAGGACTATTTCCAAAGATCTTGGGCCAGAGGAAAAAAGATGAAAATGTGTTCATAGTTTTCTTTATTGGATTGGCATAAGAAACCGAGGGAGGGAACAACATAACCTCTCGATGAAAGCTTATCCTAGGTTAATTTTTTCTATGGAGGATAAGCCAGAGAAAATAAGTTATCTTGGGCCAAATATTTTGATGTTGGGTTTTATACCATACATGCTGATTTGGAGTGTGAGTGTGATTTTCCATAAGGAAGTAATATTCTTTAATGGTTAAAGAACCCTATGGTTGAAATTTTCAACGAAGTTTTCTTGGATCTTCCGAATAGTGTATTTGATGATGTAGAAAAGTTTCAATGAATTTTTCAAGAGCTTTGGTTGATAAGGGCATGTCTTAAGAGGAGGGATATTTCCATCGACGATAATTGGTCTTTAGGGAGATGTTTTCCCAGAAAAAAGACAAAAGAATTTTTTGTTGGGATTGCATAGCATAATATATATATATATATATATTAAAGATATTATTGTGAAGATATTTTGGGAAATTTATGCTAAGAATCATCCCAAAAGTGATCATTTTTTCCATCCTTGACTTCAAAAAATAAATGTTTTCGTACTAAATGTTTCCTTTACAGCTCAGATTCTAGATATATTAGCCCATTGGAAATATAACTACGTGGATATGTTGAGTCATTAGGAATTTGGTTGCTATATTTATTGGGTCATATTTTGTTCAGTAATTCCTAACCTTCTTACAACCAGTGCCACCAAAATTTGGCTTCTAGGAAATTATTCATAGTTTCTAGATCTCGAAATCTTGGTCCTCTTGATTTTTTGAGGGGACATAATTTATCTAAAGAAAATAATGCTAATTTTTACTCTTTTTCCACTCCTCCATATAAGAAATTTCACTTAAGGATTTTTATTTAATGAAGGATGCTTTTGGGTGCTTCACTCGTGGAGAGAAGATACATGGATAAGGAATGCAAGGCATATTTAAGAATGATAGTTTGGTCAACTTGTTAAGTGAGTAGATATTCTAGCTATCCATTAGGTTAGTAAAATTTTGAATAAGGCTAGAGAAAATTTTGGTACATAGGAAATTGGGAGCTAAAGGGGTGCCTAGATAGGTAGTGGGTAAGGTGATTTTATTGAAGCCTAAGATATTAGTGAGATGATGTTGAATAGCAGGTGGATTATTGAAGAAAAATATCTTAGACTTTTGTAAATATATGCCCATGCCTGAGGCAGTTGTAAAATCATCCAAGACTTTTCAAAAAGATAACGCTTCTTGGATATTTGGAACAACCATGAGAATTATATCATCCAAAAATTGTTGATACATGGATTTCTCATTAGAGTTTGCGAAACATAGACCCTTGATTGAATCAATAGTAAAAATTTGTTTTAGGGCTTGTCTTATCTCTTTGGATACGAGGATGAAGATAAAGGTGGAATGATGATCATCTTGACGAATTCCTATAGAAGGCTTGAAAGCCTTATATGGAGAGACATTAAATAAGATAGAGAATAAGGAAGAGGAGATAAGGAAAATAATATAGGTGATCTAGGATTTTGAGAATTAAAACATTGATAATTTGTGAAATGTAAGATCAAATTAAGTTATCAAAATACTTAGATAAATCAAGATTGATTAGCATACCTACTTTTTTGAATGATGAAGGGAATGAGCCGACTCTTGGTCCACTATTATCCCATTGAAAGTTTTTCTTCCTTCAACATATCATGTTTGCTCCAAGGATATGAGTAATGAAAGAATAGGGTTTCAAATGATTGGAAATGACTTTAGAGATAATTTTGTAGATAGTGTTGCAAAGGGAAATAGAATGAAAACCATTAGGGTCCTATGAATTAGTTTTTTTTGGCACTAGGGTCTAAGAAGATTAGTATGGAGGGATGGTAGGATATATTTTGTTAATTGATATTCCTCCACATCTCTCTAGACATCCTCTTGTATGAATGACCAACATGCTTAATATAAATCAAAGTTAAATACATTAAGTCCTGGTGCTTTGTTTTTGAGAATTCAAAAGATGGTTTCTTCTACTTCATGTATGGTAGTAGGATGAAGTAGAGCATCATTTTTCTCTAGATTGATTAAGGTAGGGATGCAATGGGTGATTTTATTGATGGCTTCAACTTTATAGGGGGAAACTCTGATAAGAGATGTTAGTAATAGGAAATAAGATCACCTTCAATATGAACGTGCTTTAAGAGCTTAATGCCCAAAATTTTTAGGGAGGAGATTTTATTTCTTCTTCTATGATTAAGCATGGAACAATGGAAAAATTTATAATTTTCTCACTATTTTTGAGCCATATGATGCATGATTTTTGAACTCCAATTATTTTCTCATATCTTTGATTCGAGTGATGAGGATTGCTTCTTTTTTCTCAAGGTATTCTTATCTACCATCCATGAAGATTTGTTGTTGTATTTGTTTCATGCATTCTTTAAGAGCTTACTAAGATTGAAATATGTCCACAAATTCCTTCTTATTCTAGATTTTGATGCAAATTTTAAGATATTTGAGAATTTTTTGAAAATACTTCATGGGAATAAAAATAATAAAGTTCCAGACTAGACCAAATGATAGGATCCATATTAGTTGATGGCATCATTCGTTGCGCAATGGACTTCCTGCTAATATCATAAACGACAAGATGACATTGATATGGGAAGCATTGCATGTCTGTTAACAAGGTAAAATTATTATAATATGCAGTCTCTTCATCGAAGAAAACATGTTTGGAATAGATCGTTGTTCATTTTTTAAGTTTTATTAAAAATTATATAAAGTTAAAGTTATCTATATATTAGGTTCAGGAAACTCCTTATATTTTATTTTAAATTTTTGGTCGTTAGAGTGACTTAATTTTTTTTTTTGATATTTGAAAAAATAAATGATATCTAATGTAAAAATAATATGAGATTATATAAATATATTTAAAAAAATATCATTTTAAATTTCAAATTTTTATCTATCAATGTTTAGTTATTTTTTTATAATTAATTTTAATATTTGAAATTATGTAAAATATTAAAGAAACATGTATGCTTAACTCTTATTTTTAATGGGCATACACATGAGAATGATGAGGTAGAGCATGAGTCATGATGAATGAGATGAAATATGCGATGACTTAGCTACTGGAGAAGGCTCTTAATTAAGTAGGTTTGGTGTTCCTCATTTGTGATATCAAGTGGCATACATGGGATGGGAGAGGGTAATTTACCTTTGTAGGTTTTAACCCTATACAAAAACTATCTGCAAATGAATCTTAAAAACAAAAAATAAACAATAGTGAGAGAATAAAACATAAAACAGATATACAAAGAGATTTTCCCCTGGATCCCAAATTGGGACTACTAGCTTGATTTTTCATTATATTCCTTTTAGTGTTATAACACATATATATACATGTCGAAGCATACATAAACCCCAATCCATTAACCCTAGATTAGAATGTAACTATAGTTCCCTTGACCGGGTCTACAAAATACCAAGGGCCGAAAACCATCATGCCCCAAAACCATGTGCAAACCCATGCACAAAACCATGGGCGGGTCCGCCCACCGAAAAATAGGGTCCAAAAATATTTTTCGACCCCGAACGGGGGGGGGGGCTGCCCAACAATCCATTTTATTTCTATAGGGTCCATAGGAGAGCATAGTCATTATCCCAGCTCTGTAACACCCATTGTTTCTCTACACCAAGAGAACTTCTGAGTGCTCACAGACTTCGTCAATGCATCTGCAACATTCTTCAAAGTGTCCACCTTTACCAACAACACCCTTTTATCCTCATCCATATCTCTCACAAAGTGATATTGAAAATAAATGTGCTTTGCCTTTGAATGATAAGAAAGGTTCTTAGCTAATAAAATTACACTTTGGCTGTCACAGTCTATCCTTATAGCCCGCGGAACCAACCCCATACTTGAACACAATCTCTGCAACCAAACTGCTTCCTTGCTTGCATGAGTGGCTACCATGTATTGTTCCTCTGTAGTTGAAAGAGCCACTATAGTCTGTCTTTTACTCATCCAACTAACTTCATATCCAAATAGGCTAAACACATACCTACTTGTAGATCTTCTTTTGTCCATATCTCCAGCCCAGTTTGCATCAAAAAAACCATGGATATCCAAAACTCTATCCAATCCCGGTCTTCCCTGGTAGCACACACCATAATCAGTAGTTCCACACAAATATATGAAAACCCGCTTCACTGATGTCCAATGCTCCTTCCCAGTTTTTTACATAAACCTGCTCAATACTCCCACTGCATGTGCAATGTCTAGTTTAGTACAAACCATTGCATACTTCAGGCTACCTAATGCACTTGCATATGGAACATGAGACATATCCTCCTCTTCTTCTTGTGTCTTGGGACACTGTTAAACATACATATTTACACTTACAGGAATATGAACATTCACCAATTTACTATACTGCATATTGATCCTATGCAATATAGTCTCAGCATACTTCCTCTAGTTTAACAAGAGATTTCTATTTTCCCAATCTCTCTTAATTTCCATCCCCAAAATATAGTTTGTAGCACCAAGATCCTTCATGTCTAATTTGGAGAATAATTGGGTCTTCAAATCTTGGATAATTTCTTTGTCATTTCCAATCAAAAACATATCATCCACATACAAGGCCAATTAAATAACACGGTCACCAATTAATTTAAAATAAAAACAATGATCCTCTTTGCTTCTGGTGAAGCCAAGTCCCCGTATATAGGTATCAAATTTCTGATACCACATCCTTGGTGACTGTTTTAACCCATATAGATACTTTTTTTAACCTGCATACAAGTTATTTCTTACCCTTCACCATAAAGGCTTCAGGTTGCTTCATGTAGATCTCCTCTTCTAGATCCCTGTGAAGAAATGTTGTGTTCACATCCATATATTCTACCTCAAAATCAAATGCAACAACAACAGATAAAAGTAATCTAATAGAAGTAACCTTGGAAACAAGAGAAAATATATCACCAAAATCAATTCGCTACACCTAGGAATAACCTTTTTCTACTAATCGAGATTTGTATTTCTCCACCTTGCCTTCTACATTAATCTTCTTCTTAAACACCCATTTTCTCCTCATGGGCTTCCTTCTAGCTGGCAACTCCACCAGATCCCATGCCTCATTTTTGTGCAAGGTTGTCATTTCATCAACCATGGCCTCCTTCCAGAGTTTTCCATCCTCTGAATCCATTTCCTACTTGACAGTTCTGGGATCATCTTTAGTTATAGTTAAAGCAAAATTTGAATAGAAAGTAGATGGACTATAAATTTCTAGCTGCCTTCTTTCTCGAACTGATATTCTCACGGCTGGAGTTTGTGGCTCTTCCTCTTTTCGATCTTCTTTTGTTGTAGAGTCTGATTCATCCTCTTTTAGCTCAAAATCTATCTTCTCAGGTTCCCTAGGTGGGAATTCATGTTTAAAAACATATTTCACCTCTCTAAACACCACATCTTGGCTGTACACAACTTTCCTTGTTTCTGGGTTCCAAAGCTTGTAACCTTTTAAGCCATCCTTATACCCAATAAAGATGCACCTTTAAGATTTATTATCCAACTTGGTCCTTTTATCCTTTGGAACATGTACATATGCATCACATCCAAATACCCTCGGATGTGAAAGATAGGGTTTCTTACCAGTCCATACCTCATGTGGAGTCTTATCCTCCAACACTGATGAAGGTGATTTGTTAACCATGTAACATGCAGTCTCCACTGCCTTTGCCCAGAATTCCTGTCCTAACCCGGTACCACTAAGCATGCTTCTTGCCTTTTCCATCAACATTCTATTAATTCTTTCTGCAAATCCTTTTTTCTGAGGTGTGTATGGATTATTATTCTATCGTGCTATACCACACTTCTTACAAAACTCTTCAAATTCCTTCTTACATAACTCTCCACCATTATCTATCCTCAACACCTTTATCTTCTTCTCTATCTAGTTTTCCACCAGAGCCTTAAATTCTTTAAATCTATCAAAGAATTTAGATTTCTTCCTCAATAAATATATCCATGTATTCCTTGAGAAGTCATCCATGAATGAAACATAGTACATAGACTTTCCCAGTGATGGAACTGATACAGGTCGAAACACATCACTGTGCACAAGCTCTAATATCTTGTTCGCCCTCTTAGCACCAGAAGGAAAACTCACCTGATTCTGCTTTCCATATACACAATGCTCACATAAATCGAAATCCAAAGAGAAACTATACATATAATATTTCCATGCAGTATCTGAAGGCCTTTCTCTCCAATATGTCCAGGCCTTTGATGCCATAGCATGGTCTTTTTTCCAGAGACCGCTAGGCTTTCCGCTCCACTTTCAGGAACCACAAAGTTGTTGCACCCATTGATAACAGTGCTACCCTAAAATTTGTACAAAGTTCCAATTTGAACCCCCCACATTGATACTAGTGCTCCCCGAACCATCTTGCAGGTATCTTTCTCGAACACTATTTTTACACCTACATCATCCATCTTTCTTATATAAAAAATTTTTTTGGCCAATGCAAGAATATGTAGAACACCAATAAGTGTTCTAATCCTTCCACCTTGTAGCTTCAACTTCACTTTTCCACTTCTGACAATTCTGGCCTTCCTATCATCCCCTAATAAGACATCACCACCATCATACTTCTCATACTCATAGAACCACTCCTTATGGGGAGTGAAGTGAAAGGATTCACCTGATTCAATCAACCATGCCTCATGATCTACACATGTATTTGAGGAAGAAGCCAAATACACATCCCCACCTTCATCTGAGGTGGTTTTTTCCTCTGCAAAAGAAGCATCACTAGATCCCTTTCCTTTCTTAGGAGCTTTAGATATGAAATCTTTTTTCTAGTGCCCTTCCTTTCCGCATTTCCAGCACACCTTTACAAACTTTCCTGGATATTTAGATATCCCTATAGATCTAGATCTCCCACTCAAAACCTTTTTCTTGGTTCTATTATGAGACCTTCCTCATATAGATAAGGCATCTCCATTTTGACCCTCCATATTTCTTTGTCTCATTTCCTCCAAAAACAAGGTTGAGACAATGTCATCAAAATTCAAGGTAGTTGTATTGCTACCTATTGCAATAACTAGACTGTCCCATGAATCTTTTTCTAGTGCCCTTCCTTTCCGCATTTCCAGCACACCTTTACAAACTTTCCTGGAGATTTAGATATCCCTCTAGATCTAGATCTCCCACTCAAAACCTTTTTCTTGGTTCTATTATGGGACCTTCCTCGTATAGATAAGGCATCTCCATTTTGACCCTCCATATTTCTCCGTCTCATTTCCTCCAAAAACAAGGTTGAGACAATGTCATCAAAATTCAAGGTAGTTGTATTGCTACCTATTGCAATAACTAGACTGTCCCATGAATCTGGTAGAGAACACAACAAACTGATGCACTTATCTTCATATGATATTTTAATAAAAATAGATAAAAATTCACTTAAAATAGTATTAAAGGCGTTCAGATGCTCTGTCACTGAGTCTCCATCCTTCATCCTCAGGTTATACCATTTTTTCTGTAGGAACAATTTATTCACCAGAGACTTAGATTGGTACAAAGTCCCTAGCTTGTCCCAAAAATCCTTCATCGTAGCTTCCCCAGATACATTCAACAATACTGAATCTGAGACACACAACCATATTGTGCTCTTTACCATCCGATCTATATTCTTCCTGTCTTCATTTGACATTGTCATTGGTTTAGTACCCATATCTACCTCGATCCACTGATATTTAAACACCAGCAGATCCTCCATCTTGAGTTTCCACAACTCAAAACTCTGACCATTAAATTTTTCAATCTCTATCTTTCCACTACTTTCCAACTTCTTTCACCACAAGAATCGATCCCGCAGATCTCCCATTGAACAAGGTCTACCACAGGCCCAAGAAAAAAACCCCTCAGCAGTAAAGGCAACCTTGAAGTTGAAACAACTTTGATACCAAATGTAGGTTTTAACCCTGTACATAAATTATCTGCAAACAAATCTTAAAAGTAGAAAATAAACAATAGTGAGAAAAGAAAACATAAAATAGATATACACAGAGATTTTCCCTTGGATCCCAAATTGAGACTACCAGCTTGATTTTTCATTATATTCCTTTTAGTGTTACAACACATATATATACATGCCGAAGCATACATAAACCCCAATCCATTAACCCTAGATTAGAACATAACCGTAGCTCTCTTGAGCGGGTCTACAAAATACCAGGGGCCGAAAACCATCATGCGCTAAAACCATGAGCAAACCCATGAACAAAACCATGGGCGGGTCTGCCCACCGAAAAAATAGGGTCAAAAAAAATTTCCTAGGGCCCTGCTCAGGACCTCGAACACAGGGGGATGTCAACCCCCCTATGACCCCCCTGTTGTGCCCGACACAACATGCAAGGGAGGCTATTTCCCCCCTGTGACCCCCCCGTGCATGCGACTAATCGTGGAAAGAATATAACACATACCAAACAACCTTCTTCCATGAACCTTCTCACACACATAGCCTTGGTTGCATTCAACATGCATAATCTGAATTTTTGAGATAAGATGACAAAATTCAGAAAAAGTGAATATTGATAGTTACAATCTAGTTCTCGACTTGTAGGTTACAATGAGGCTTTGTGAGGTAAAAAATGTGAAAGGGAGAATGAATAGAGCATTGTTTAATGGAATAATTAGGATCAATGATTTAGTTTTGAAGATAGTGTGGTGGTTGAGCTCCGAGTCTTGTAGCCAACCATGAACGTAAATGTAATATGATGCTTTTGGTTCACCTAGAACCATGAGGGTAGATTATGCATGCTCCAAGATAAAATTTAATTCCTCCATGGTTTCTTTGCAATAGGAAAGATGGTTATAGATGATTTGGATAAGGAAGCTAAATGACCATGAAGGGAAATTGAAGTGGAGGAACTGGTAGCCTAGTTGAAGAATTGATACTTAAACTGGGAAATTTGAGGAATAGAGAGACTAAGTTATTTTGGATGGTCGAGATGTATTGGGTTATGAGGGAAAATGTGACTCAATTAATATTAGGTTATGAAGGAAATTGTGGCTACATCAGTTGGTCTAGAGCACCATAAATATGTGTACCAAAAGCATCAACTAATTATATCCAAAGGTAAATTTGAAGCTTTTGTTAGAAGTTTTTTTTGGTTGGCATATTAATCGAGGAGGTTTATTGTGAAGTAGGAGAGGTAGAGGAAGTAGAGGGATCATTTAGTTTTAGGGGTGCCCGTGAAAACTCCATTATTATCACAAGGGATCCCAAACTAGTGGCACCCTAACCAGAACTAGAGTTCAGGAGATGTAGCCAAGAGGAGGTAACTCTCAAAACTGTCCTTGAGGAAGTACCTTCATCTATTGGTTAGTTATGGTTTTGGTTAGTTTACTATTGGAAAAATATATCCTCCAAGCTATAGGTTCTAAATATTTTTTTCTTTGACTCTATATTTCAATAGAAGATGAGATCTTGGTTCCTAGGTGGACCTACTTTGAAACTTTGTATCATTTTTATTTCATTTTATCGATATGATAAATAGAAGAGACTTAATTTACATCATTTTAGAAAAATATTTACATCATTTTAGAAAAAATAGATTTTCTAGCTTGCCACCTTGGAAACAATACTAGATGCAATAAGGTAGAGAGTCAAGAAATTTCAAAATTAGAGGAGAGTCCATGAAAATAAAATACTAAAACCATTTTTTTTCACCCACTTACAGGAGACCAACAACAAGAGAAAAAAATAGGAGCCCTATTGAGATGCATAGTCTGTTCTAATAAGAAAATTGAATTGAGAATGTAAGTAAAGGAAAACATAACTATATCCTAGATACACTTATTTCATTGCTTGCCACCCGCACCGGGGTACTGATATCTTCATATATTATTTCTTAGCATTTGTGTTTTAATGAGGAAGGGTCAAAGGAAGACCAAGTATAATGGTTGAACATAGACAGTGTGGAAAAACATTCACTAGTTAATCAATCTGTGAACCAACTAGCCAATCTACAAATATGTGAAGTAATGTCGACAAATGTTTCAGGAAGGAGTTGTTCGATGATATTCAGGGAAATTTTTAGTCTCCAAATTTTGGAAATTTTGAGAGAGGAGGATCTATAGAGGAGCTCAGTAATGAAGGAAATAACAAGATAAGAGTCACCTTTGAGGGTTAGGTGAGAGAAATTTATGGAGGAGGAAATTCTCAGACCCATTTCATGATATTTGAGTTTTATTTCATTATTAATATTGTGGCCAATGTAACCAAAATATATATGAATAATGTATTTTTTTCATAAGCGAAAGATTCCCTCATGGCCTTTAGGAATAGGGTTTCCCTTGACAGAACCATCAAATTTTAGTTTGATAACATTAAGAGGAGGGGAAGACCAATGCGAGGGGGAGGAGGGAGTTGATGAGGGAGGGGGAGAAGAGATTTGGGCAAGGAAAGAGGGAATAATGAGAGAAGCTAGAATAGTTTATCTAGGAGGATCCTCCAGTTTCCCTAAGTTCCAAGGGTTCATCTCTTTCTAGAAATAACGCCAAGTGGTAGAGCCCTGAATCTGGCGATACTTTCGGTTTCTCATTTGGTCTCAAGATGAAGGAGAAATCATCCATCAACGTTTATGATGATCATGTGTGAAAGAAGCCTTGTTGGACGTGTGGCATTCCTACTGTTCGACACGTGGCAATAGTCTAGTAAATACGGTCAAAAGGTTCAAAGTTAAGTTTCGGGTGCATATCTACAGGTGAATGGTGAGATTTTAAGTTTTGGTTAGTTAAAGATTCATATTTCATGTCATGGGTGCATTATTATGTTTATGGCACATTTTTCATGTCAAAACATTAACCTAAGATGAAAACTATGTTTAAAACCCTATGGAGAAAGAAGATATGGTTTCAAAATCATATAAGATATTAGAGCGGAATTATTATCATAAAATATTAAAATCTAAGGAATAAACCTATGGTACTAAAAACATGGCACATATATTGAATACCATATAACCAATAGTTACAAAACTATGGTATCAAAGGAGATAATATGGTACCTATGCTAACGATTGGAATATGTATTTAAATGGAAGATCCAAGTACGATGACAAAGGTGGCAGCCCAACAATAGCAGGGAGATGGCACCTTCATACATGGCAAGACAGTTCCACAGTTTTTCCACGGGTTCTGCCACAGGTCCAGTCATTGTCGGAGGTAGCACGGTTGCAAAACAACACACAGATGGTTGAGGTGGTGGTTGTGTGGTATGAAGTAATTCAAGAACACTGGGGGGCTAAGACATGAGGTTGTGTTTATGTGGACCACCGAGTTGGTGATATCTAAAGACATTTATTCTGCAAGCCATATTCTATGTTTGACATTCCGCAAATAATACCATCACCATATTCCTATTGCAACAAGCCAAAACTATCGGAGAAAAGCCACGGGTCTGTGTTCATGTTGACCGCCGTAGATATACATATCCATAAGCTAGGTTTTGGTGATAAAGTTTGTTAAGAGATATGTATATCGGGTATTAAAAAAAGCGCCATAAACTAAAGTTGTAAGGTATGATTTATAAAACATCAAAAATGCACCATATCCAAAGTAATGCGCTATATATTAAACAATGTATGCCCAAAATAGGTATTAAAGTTAATGTTGTATGATAAAAGAGATGTGCTAACCTAAGGTTGCGTTGGGGTGTTGAAATCTCATTGCACCATGTAAAAGTTAGTTCACCAAACCAAAACAGTTTCTATGTATAGCCCGAGAGGTTCGGCCCTGGAACTTGCCTAGTGCATTATAAAACATTAACCATTGCACTATTGGAGTGGGGAGTGAATAGTGAGTTTCCTAATAGGGTGTTGTATGTGACTGCCTTTCTTCATGTAATCATATATTGGCCATAATTGAGCTATTTTGAGAACGAATATGGGCATTGGAAGGCTGAGGCAGAAGGCTTATTTTCTACAGAAACCAATAGTGCCCACGTTCACACATCAGTTGGTGAAATTTCATGTAAATAAAATCTTTGGAGCATTCTTAATAAAATGAAAGCGCACTTGGAAGCGCACATGGAGACATATTCCAGGAGGGATGCAATCTGTAATTAATGTTTGTTGTGTTTGCGTCTTTTATTTTTGTTGTTTATGCTTAGTTACTATTCACAATTTTTTTGTTTAAGGCATAATAATAACTCATTTTCCCTCATTCATTCATATAAATTCTTCCGTAGTCAATTGTGCAAGTATTCAAGCCTGTAGATTTCAGATCATATTTTGGTATCAGAGAAAGGTTGATCATGTTTAAGAAAGATATTTTCCAATGAATGTTGACTAGATTCAAGTCGCGACGTGGAGAAGGGAAACTCGAAGAGATAAATCTAGAGATTGGAAAGAGGAAAATTTCTCGAAAGATGGCAGGTGAAAACAAAGGAGAAACTCCTAAGATAAAGAGCGAGGATCAAATTTAGCAAATGTTCCTTAATATGCAATGGATGACTGCAGAACTTTATGAAGAAAAGAAGGCTAGAGATGTAGCTTCATCTTCTAAAACCTCGAAAGAGAAAAAAGGCAAGGAAAAAGCTTATGGTAATGGATCTCCTTCTTCTCCTTCTTCTTCTTCTTCTTTATCCTCACACGAGTCTAATTCAGATTCAAATTTGGAATCAAAGAAGAAACATAAGAAATATCCTTTTATGAAGCTTGATGTAAAGTTTGAGCTACCCATATATAATGGTGAAATGAATCCTAAAAAGTTAGATAACTGGATTAAACAACTTGAAGTATATTGTAGAATTCAAAATATTGTTGATGATTCTGCGAAAATTCAGTTAGCTACACTTAGAATGGGGGTTATAGCCTTGATTTGGTGGGAGACTAAAACTCAATCAAATTTAAAGCATAAAGGTAAAATTATCTCGTCATGGTATATGTTTATTAAATCTCTTAGAAAGCAATCTTATCCTTTAGGATATATGCAACAGGCTGTAATGGATTGGAAACATTTAAGGCAAGGTAAAGGATAGAGTGTGCGAGAGTTTACACATGAATTCAATAAGAAGGCATTAGCACTTGATATTCTGTTAAACACATGGGAAATTTTTTTAAAGTATATTGGAAGTTTGCATTATTATTTGCAACATACATTACTTATGTTTAATTCAACTGACTTTGATGAAGTATGTTTGCAAGCCATTCATATTGAAGCAGGGGGTAGACTGTTTCAGTCAAAATTTTGAAAGAAACCATTCAAGCATTCAAAGAACAAGGATTCCAAAGAAAACAAGGGAAATAAATCATCAAAAACTAAGAACGAAGGAGAAATTCCTACGTGTACTCATTATCATAGGGCTGGACGTGATGAATCCAAGTGTTGGAAGCTTCATCCAGAACTCAAGACAAAGAAGTTCCTTAAGAAGAAGGGTGAAATGAAGGCTAATGTAGCAGTCCAACATGATTTTGGATTTGACTCCGGTGACAAAAAGAATATAACCACTATGGGTCTGACAGGTAATCCTTGTGAAGCTATTTCTAGTTCTAATTGTTCTGCATCTTCTTCAAATTCTAATAACGTGGTTGAAGATAATAAGAGGATTGAATGGTTTCACATAAGGATAATATCCAAGAACACTAAACTTGACACATTATTTGACATTGGATCATAAGAAAACTTAATATCTGAGCTATTAGTAATGAAATTGGAATTGAAAACTAAGAATCATCCAAAACCTTTCCCTTTAGGATGGTTAAAGGAAAACACTCAGATGCATGTCACAAAACAATGTCGATTAAAGTTTGGAATCACAACTAATTTTGTTGATGAAGTTGATTTAGATGTGATTCCTTTGGAAATATGTGGATTTGGGTTGGTTAGTTCTTATATTTATGACCGAGATGCCATATTCTATAGAAAGGAGCATAAGTATCATCTCTTTAAAGAAGGAATTGAATACATTGTCAGGGCACATAGAAGTAAGAAAAACTTGGATCTAATCAATGTTGGTCAAATGAAAAGACTCATAAGTTGAAGTAAAAAGTATTTTCTCATGTTTTTTTAGAAACAAAATAACTATAAGTATGATTATTTTCAAGGATGTGATTCTTGGTTTAAGGAAAAATGGGTTAAAATAGTAAATTCTTATTAAGAAATGTTTAAAGAACCAAAAAGTCTCCTTCCAAAATGAGAAACACAACATGAGATTCAATTAATATCTAGTGCACCTATTCTGAATATTGGCATGTATTTTATATTAGTCATTAAAATAGACTTAATAAATGGTTATCATTAGATGTGTATTGCAGAGAACGATGTTTGGAAAACTACAGGTAAGACTAGGAAGGGGATTTATGAATGGTTGCTTATGTCATTTGGTTTATGCAATGCTCCAGTAAATTTAATGAGAGCGATGAATGATGTGTTTCATTCTTTTCTTGATAGGTTTGTTATAGCCTATCTTGATGATATTCTTACTTTCAGTTCAAGTTGGGAATTTAGAAGTTTCGTGGGTGCTGTTCAGTATTGGAGGAAGTTTGTTTTTCATTTCTCTTTTATTCCATCACCACTTCATGCTTTACCAAATGTTAAAGTCTCCTTTCAGTAGGGAGGAAAACAAAAATAAAGCATGTGAAACTTTAAAGTAGAAAATTGTAACAACTCCACCAGACCTTCAACAACTGTTTGAAATATAAATTGATGCTAGTAGGTATGCAAATGAAACAATTATTCTTATAGATCATCAACCACTTCAATACCTTCAGTATCAAACTAAGTTGTAGCAATATTGACATTATATATGAATGGGTTTTTTGCAGCATGTCCACTTAGTAATCAAGTATAAGAAAGTTATCAGAAACAAAGTAGCTGATATTTTGTCAAGATATTCTTTGAATGTTTCAGTTATTCTGCAAAATAGTTCTTTAGCACATGAAAGTTACATCGAAAAATATGTTGCAGATACAGTTTTCAAAGAAGTTTGTGAATCACTAACTTGTGATGCTCAGGTGGAAGAAGTAAATTACCATGTTCATAATAGGTTATCTTACCATCTTGGCAAGTTTTGCATACTGCAGGGACAAAGTGCGCATCTGATTAGGAAAGCATATTATTCTTGTGTTTCAGGGCATGTTGGTGAAGGAAAGATAGTGGAACAACTACAATGGATTTTCTATTTTCCTCATATGTATGAAACAATTCACAGGTTCAAAATGTGTCATGATAAGCATCGGAAGGGTCATCACTTTCAGGTTGGTGATCAAGTATGGCTTTACATCAACATAATAAGGATGAAAGGTGAAGCTAAAAGGAAGGTCCCCACTTCCAGGCATTGAGATGTCAAGTATTATCGAGTGAGATTCAAAGGTATGAATCTAGGAAAAGAAAGGTGGATGGCGATCAAAAGGTTGAGGGAGTTTTATCCTCACTTCATGTCTGTTTAAGACCAAAATTTTGGTGGTCCAAAATCTTCTAGTGGAGAGAAATGATTCAAGAGGATCCTCTAGTTGATCCAAGTTCAAAGGGTTCAACTCTTTTCAGAAATAACACCAAGTGGTAGAGCCCATCATTCTGAATCTGATGGTACTTTCAGTTTCTCATTTGGTCTTCGGATGAAGGAGAAATCATTCATTAAATTTTATGATGAATAGGTGTGAAATAAGACTTGCTATACATGTGGCATTCCCACTGCTCGACACGTGGAAATAGTCTAGTCAATACAGTCAAAAGGTTCAAAGTTTAGTTTCAAATGCATATCTGCAAGTGAATGGTGATATTTTGGGCTTTGGTTGGTTAAAGATTCATATTTCATGTCATGGGTGCATTAGTATGTTTATGGCACATTTTTAATGTCAAAAAATTAACCTAAGGTGAAAAATATGTTTAAAAACCTATGGAGAAAAAATATATGGTTTCAAAACCATATAAGATGTTGGAGCAGGATTATTATCATACAATATTAAAACCTAAGGAATAAACCTATGGTACCAAAAACATGGCACAAATATTTAATACCTTATAACCAATAGTTACAAAAATAGGGTATCGTCGGAGATAATATGGTAAATATGATAACGATTGGCATATATATTTAAATGGCGGATCCAAGTCCGATGGCACAGGTGGCAGTCCAACAACGGCAAGGAGATGGCACCTTCATACATGGAAAGACAGTTTAGTAGTTTTCCACGGGTTTCACCATAGGTGCAGTCACCATCGGAGGTGGCACAGTTGCAAAAAAAATGTAGATGGTTGAGGTGGCGATTAGGTGGCACGGAGCAAGTCAATATCGTCCGGGGGTTAGGCCATGAGGTTGTGTTCATGTGTACTGTCAGGTTGGTGATATCCAAATAAATTAATTCCACAAACCATATGTTGTGTTTAAAATTACTCAAATAATACCATCACCATATTCCTATTGCAGCAAGCTAAAACCGCTGGAGAAAAGCCACGGGTCTGTGTTCATGTTGATCACTGGAGATATACATATCCATAATCCAGGTTTCAGTGATAAAGTTTGTTAACAGATATGTATATCGGGTATTAAACAAAGAGCCATAAACTAAGGTTGTAAGGTATGATTTGTAAACAATACAAAATGCGCCATATCCAAAATAATGCACTATATATTAAATAATGTATGCCCAAAATAGGTATTAAATTTAATGTTGTATGATAAAAGAAATGCGCTAACCTAAGGTTGCGTTGGGGTGTTGAAATATCATTGCACCATGTAAAAGTTAGTTCACCAAACCAAAATAGTTGCTATGTATAGCCCGAGAGGTTCGACCTTGTAACTTGCCTGAGGCATTATAAAACATTAGCCATTTCACCGGTGGAGTGGGGAGTGAATAATGAGTTTCTGAACAGGGTGTTGTATGTGACTGTCTTTCTTCATGTAGTCATATCTTGGCCATCCTTGAGCCATTTTGAGAATGGAGATAGGTGTTGGAAAGCTGATACATAAGGCTTATTTTCTGCAGTAACCAGTAGTGCCTACATGCACATACTAGCTAGTGAAATTTCATGTAAATAAAATCTTTGGAGAATTCCTAATAAAACAAACACCCACTTGGAAGCGGACCCGGAGATGTAGTCCAGGTGGAATGAACTCCATAATCAATTTTTGTTGTCTTTGCATCTTTTGTTTTTTATGTTTATGCTTAGTTACTGTTCACAATTTTATGTTTAAGGAACAATAATAATTTAGTTTCCTTCATTCATTCATAGAAAAACTTCCTTAGTAAATTGTGCAAGTAATCAATCATGTAGATTTTAGATCAATAGCTGCCTCAAATTCTTAGACTTTTCATTCTGAGGTTGAATAACTAGAGGAAATGATGGTTTCTGTAAGATTACAAAGACATGTGTTCCATAGAGAGAGTCATAAGATGCATTGATTGTGTTCTTTCCAAAGAATCCAGAGGACAAAGGCAGGTGCAAGACTCCATTATCTATTAAGAATGGGAATGCACAATGGGGAAGTGGCCAATTACTTATCAAGTATGGGGGTAAGTTTATATTCGAAAATATTTTCTAAGGAGATTGAAGGAATATTTCCAAAGATCCTAGTCCCGAGGAAAAAAGAGGAAAATATGTTCATAGTTTTCTTTACTATATTGGCATAAGAAATAGAGTGAGGGAACAACATAACCCATGGAGAGAAGCTTATCCTAGTTTAGTGTTTTTATATGGAGGATAATCCAGAGAAAATAATTTGTATTGGGCCAAAGGTTCTATTGCTAGGTTTTAGACCACACATCCTAATTCAGAGTGTGAGTGTGATTTTCTAGAAGGAAGTAAGATTCTTTAATGGTTAACGAACCTTGTGATTGAAATATGCAACAAAGTTTCCTTGGATCTTCATAATAGTGTATTTTATGATGTAGAAAAGTTTCCATGAATAATTCAAGAGCTTCGGTTGATAAGAGGATGTCCTAAGAGGAGGGACATTGCCATCGAGGACAATTGGTCTCTAGGGAGATGTTTTCCCAGTAATCAACCACAAGAATTTTTTGTTGAGATTTCATATCATAATATATATATTAAAGATGTTCTTGGGAAGAAATTTTGGAAGTTTATTCTAATAATCATCCCAAAAGTGGGCATATTTTCCATCCCTAATTTCCCGAAAGATTTTTTTTTGTATTAAATCTTTCCTTTACAGGCCAGATTCTAGATAGATGAGCCCATTGGAAAGATAACTACGTGCATATGATGAGTTATTAGGAATGTGCTTGCTATATTTATTGGGTCATATTTTCTTCAGTAAGTCCTAACCTTCTTACAACCAGAGCCACTAAAGTTTGGATTCTAGGGCATTGTTCAGAGTTTCTAGATCTTGGAGGCTCAATCCTCCTGATTTTTTGGGGAGACATAATTTATGAAAATAAAATACTGCTCATTTTTTTCTTTTTCCACCCCCCCCATAAGAAATATCACTGAAGGAATTTGATTTTTTGAAGGATTCTTTTAGGTGCCTCACTGGTGGAGATAAGATACATGGGTAAGGCATCAAAGGCATATTTAAGGAGAATAGTTCTGTCAAATATGTTAAGTGAGTAGATAGTCTAGCTATCCATTAGGTTAGTAAAATTTTGAATAAGGCTAAAGAAAATTTTGGTACATAGGAAATTGTGAGCTAAAGGGTAGCAGGTAAGGTGCTTTTCTTGAAGCCCAAGAGATTAGTGAGATGTCATTGAATAGCAGGGGGAGTAGTAAAGAAAAATATCTTAGACTTTTGTAAATATATGTCCATGCCTAAGGCAATTGTAAAATCATCCAAGAATTTTAAAAAATATAACATTTCTTGGATATTTGGAACACCCATGAGCATGATATCATCCAAAATTTGTTGATACAAGGATTTCTCATTAGAGTTGGAGAAGCGTAGAACATTGATCGAACCAATAGTAACAACTTGTTTTAGGGTTTATCTTATCCCTTTGGCTATGAGGATGAAGATACAGGTGGAACGATCATCATCTCGATGAATTAATATATAAGGGTTGAAAGCCTTAGATGAATATACATTAAATAAGATAGAGGAGATAAGGAAAAAAATATGAGTTATCTAGGATTTCGAGATATGAAACACTGAGAATTTTTGAAATGTAAGATCAAATTAATTTGTCAAAATCCTTAGATAAATAAATCTTGATGAGCATACCTACTTTTTTTAATGATGAATGGAATGAACTGACTCTTGGGCCACTATTATCCCATTGAAAGTTTTCTTCCTTCAATATATAATGTTTTCTCTAGAGAGATGAGTGATGAAAGAAGCAGCTTCAAATGATTGGAAATGACTTCAGAGATAATTTTGTAGATAGTGTTGCAAATGGAAATAGAGTGAAAACCACTAGGGTGTTATACATTATATTTTTTTGGCACATGGGTCTAAGAAGAGTTGTATTGATGGATGGTAGGATATATTTTGTTAATTGAAATTCCTCCACAACTCTCGAGACATCATCTTGTATGAATGATCAACATGCTTAATAGAAATCAAAGGTAAATCCATTAGGGTCTGGAGCTTTGTTTAGAGGAATTACAAAGATGGTTTCTTCTACTTCATTTATGGTAGTAGGATGAAGTAGAGCCTCACTTTGCTCCATATTGATTAAGGTAGAGATGAAATGGGTGATTTTCTTGAATGATTCAACTCTATGATGAACCCTTAGCTAAAATAAGAGGGGGTGGGGGGTGAATCAGTTTGGTACATTCATGGAAATTTAAAACTCTTTTTATTTAAACTTATTTACACCTCCATTTCATAAGCAACTTAATATATAATGAATCAACAAACTTAATATGTGGGCAACAAGTAATAAGCATATGAAACACAATACATCAACACATAATCATCATGCACATAGACAACAGATATAAGTGGAAACCCATAAGGGCGAAAACCACATATTATTAATTTTGTGATGCAAAGGAAAGCTCCAACTCCCTCTCACAACTGATTTTCTGTAGGCTCCAACCTATCGGAGGCTACTACCTCAATTTCTGCAAGCTACAACTTGCACGGAAGCTCTAACTCTCGTCTATTTTTTGCAGGCTACAACCCACAGGAGGCTCCTACCTAAACCAACTACAATTGGACATCTATAAAGCTACAACTTGATATGGAAGCTCCAACTCCCTCACACTACAATAAAATCATGTCGATTTACTTGGATATCAGCTCTGTTTTACTCCTTCATTGCTACCTTTTCAACCTTCATATCTGCTTCATATCATCTCTAGATGTGCACAAAATCTCTATCTTCTCACTCTCATTCTTCCACTCTCTAACCACCCTATGCACATTTCAATAATGCAATTTATAGAGATAACTTCATGTTTATTTGCATTCTATATGGGAATATGAAGTGAACATGCATGAATCTTTTCCTTCCACCCACTCATTTCCTCACTCAGAATATTCAGAATGTTACAAAAATACATACATTTATTTCAGTATCAAATGGAGATTTTATTTGCCTTGGAGACTTGCACTTGCATCACAAGCAATATAAATTATATCAATAAATTTACATTCATATAACATATTTCAACTCAACGCTTTCAGCTTCTTAGATTTGCTGTGCATTTGTCCTCTTCTGCTTGTTGTCCCTTTGTATTTTATGTTTCCTGCTGTTATATTCTAATTGTGTTGCATAACCGCCTTTTTTCCTAACTCGACCCATGCTGTTGCATTTCCAACAGTGCCACCATATCTCATTTCACTCGAATATGCCCAGCTACCTTCTTTCTCTTGCCTGCAGCGTTCAGCCTTATGCTTTTCTCAACACCCGACTCAGCCCAGAGGTATTTTTGAGCCCGACTCGACCCATGGTGCATGTCCTCTTATTACCGCAACGTTTAGCTTTTTCCTTTGCCCTTTGTTCTGTGTCGGGTCACTTACCCGAGTCTCCTTTAGCCACGTTCAAAACTTTTTCCACTCAAACAAGCGTAAGGCTAGACTTGAAGTATATTCTATTTCCTTTGAATAATGTATCACGTTCGCCTTTCCATTGCATTTCGGAATTCCATTGGTCTTACGTTATATTATCCTTTTTCTTTCTGATGCGATTTCTTAACTAAAAAGCCTTACTTCCGGATTTGAAATCCTTTGCAATTTAACTCTGAAGCTACATCACATCCACCCCTTATCGCATTTCACAAGATTTAGCTCATAGCAATAGCAAGTTTCCCCTTATCATATGCGATATGTGATCGCATCGCATCACAAACCGAACTTCTTATCGCATCACAACTTAAAGAAATTAACTTAAGATGCCTTAACATATAAATATAAGAATCGCCGATAGTGATGTGCGGTATGCGAATGGGTCCCATGCCTGAATTTAAATCCTCTAGACTTTAGCTTTGAAGTAAATCACATTCGATACTCTTATCGCATTTTGCACTTCGGCAATTTAACATGATTCTTGTGTGCTTATTCTCCTGAGCTTGCGATGTGCGATATGCAGGCCAGATCCACGTCATCTCTATGTCATTGTGCCACGTTACCTTTCCATGACATTTCCACGTCATCACCACGTCACTGCCACGTCATCTTGCCATGTCATCTCCTATACTTCTCATTTCGTAATTTTTGTGTCTTATCGCACCGCAACTTCACAAGTTTACATCTCTACCATTAACTGTTATACCATATCGCATGAGCTATGGGATATGCGCAAGGACCTCTGCTCAACATGTGTCCACTTCATTGCATCAAAACTTAAACAGTTCAACTTGCAATTGCTTAACACATAAATATAAAAGTCACCGATTGCGATGTGCGCCATCCGTCTTCTCTGATCAGGTCTGTCCATCGCTCGCTATCATTTTTGTGACTTGATTCTCACCGTCCATTCCACCTGCACACTGATCTTTATCAATAGAATCATGTCTGTAATAAAATTAGTTTTGCCTTACTTCGATCTCCAGCGAAGTTCATAGGAACTTTGTTCAATATTCGTATTCATACAACACAGTCTTCACTTTATATGCATGTGACCCGGCTCAACCCATTGAACTGCACGTGCCCTCATGCACTGTTCTGAATGCAAAACAATCTGAATTGACCCATCTCGTTCATGATTTTCCTTTGCCTCTTTATCATGTTGCTCCTATAATTTTTGTTATCTCTTTACTACATTTTTCTGCTTCTGATCTTCTCCTTTGCTTCTTTGCTTCCTTAATTGCATTTTCTTCCTTTGTTCCTTTGATTATAATATTTCTCCTCTCTACTCCTATGCCTTTTTTGATGGTATAATGTTGCTCCTTGCCTCTCTGTTGCTCCTCTGCCTCTCTATTATGCTTTCTCACTGCATCATTTCCTGATCTTCTCCTTTGCCTTATTCATGCTGCTTCTCTACTCCTTTGTCTTAATGATAATTCTGGTGTTGCTCCTTTGTGCTCCATTGCCATCATTGATAATATTTCCAACAGTCTCCCCCTTTGGCATTGACGACAACACTTCCTCCAACAATTCCTCCCCCTTTCATTCTGAGAAGTGTCTATCTTCCTCTGCTTGATTTTCCTCCCCCTTTGACATCAATGGCAAAGGATTACACCTTTTTCTAGTGTATTTTCCATCATTTCATTACTATAGTTATGCATAAGCATTCTTCATTTTTTCCACATCCCTAGATGGGACTACTGCTCCATTTGGTGTTTAAGTAAGGTTGGGAGAATACTTTAGGAGTCATTGCATTTGCATGTATAGTGCTGAAATGTGCTAGACTACTGAAATTTTTGGCTAAAATCAAGAGAATTTCTTCAACAGTAGTTATCTTCAGCATCATTCAAGGTTCCTCTTTATTTCGATGTTCATGGGTGATGCCTGCCCTCCCCTTGGAATGATGCTTCTTGTCTGATATTGACTGGACGACTGCTCTGTTTCTGTTCCTGATATTGCAGCCTTTGCTAGTGCATTTTTTTCAACATTTTTTTTTTTCATTTTTTTTTCTCATCATATCATAGAGTACCATCTGCAGACACTATCCCTAGTTTGTCTCTTAGATATTCAAATGGTTCTCTAGCAAGAGGTTTTTTGAATATGTCTGTTGTATCTTCCTTTGTTGGGACACATTCCATCTTTACTATTTTCTTTGCTACTTTTTCTATGAGGAAGTGGTACTTTATTGGGATGTGCTTGGTCTTCGAATGAAGCACTGGACTTTTTGATATACTTATTGCACTTGTATTGTCACATTTGATAGAAATAGGTTCAGTGATGCTTACCTTCATGTCTTGAAGAGCTTGTCTCATCCACATCACTTGTGTGCAACAAGCTGCTGCTGCTATGTATTCTGCTTCTGTTGTAGATATAGAGACGGATGTTTTCTTCTTGCTTAACCATGCCACTAGAATTTCTCCTAGATAGAATGCACCTCCACTTGTGCTTTTCCTGTCGTCCACACAACTCACCCAATCTGCATCAGTATATGCTGTCAATGTGAAATCTTTGCCTTTCGGATACCATAGGCCATAATGTGCAGTTCCTTGCAGGTATCTAAATATCCTCTTGATTTCTAGCAAGTGATTTTGTTTTGGTGCTGCTTGATATCTTGCCACAAGTCCTACTACCAATATAATGTCTAGTCTAGAGGCTGTTAGGTATAGCAAACTTCCTATCATAGATATGTAAAGTCTTTGATCTACATCTATAAATCCATCATCATCACATAACTTTCATCTAGTGATCATAGGAGTTGACACAGGTTTGCAGTCTTCCATTTGGAATATTTTTAACATGTCTCTTAAGTATTTTTCCTGTGAAATGAATATGCCTTTGTTCTTCTATAGAATTTGAAGTCCTAGGTAGAAGGTAAGCTCTCCAATAATAGACATCTCAAATTCTGACTTCATCTCTTCTGCAAATCCTTTTACTAACTCATCCTTGTTGCTACCAAAAATGATGTCATCTACATATACTACTAGAATTAAGAGTTCATTTTCATCAACCTTTATATACAGATTGTTGTCTACTCCTCCCTTCTTGAAACCTTGTTTTTGAAAGTACTTGTCCAGCCTAGAATACCATGCACATGGTGCTTGTTTGAGACCATATAGGGGTTTATTTAATATGAAAACATAGTCATATTTATCTGCTAAGGAAAATCCTTCAGGTTGTTCCATGTAGACTTCTTCCTCTAAATCTCCATTTAAGAAGGCTGACTTCACATCCATTTGATATACCTTGAAATCATGAGAGCATGAAACATCCAAAGACATTCTAATCGCTTCCATTCTTGCTACAGGGGAAAAATTATCATCATAGTCAAGTAATTTGATTTGAGAGTATCCCTTACATACAAGTCTGGCTTTATTTTTGATTACCTAACCTTGTTCATTCATCTTATTCTTGAATATCCACTTTGTGCCAATGACATTTTTCCCAATAGGTCTTGGTATTAACTTGTTCTTCTCAATTTGGTCTAATTATTAGTTCATAGCATTTATCTAATTTTTGTCTTTGTTGGCTTCATCAAAGTTCTTTGGTTCTATCAGTGGCAACATGACTAGATACACTTCCTCGGTCTGTTCGGCTAGTTGTCTTCTAGTTTGGAATCATGAACTTTTGTCCCCAATGATCTAATCTTCTAGATGGTTCTTTTGAGTGTGTCTTGAGGGTCCTTTTGAGGTTATTTCTGTATCTTCTGTTGTCTCATTATGTTCTTTATTTTCTTGATTCTGACCTTGATGATCATTCAGAATATTGACATAGTTTGTACTTCTAGTTATGTCTGGTAGTTCTTCATCAAATCTCACATCAATGCTTTCCACAATTTTATGCAGTATTTTATTGTAACACCTATAACCCTTACTCTTTGATTCATATCCCAAAAATATTCCTTCATCAGCTCTTGCATCATACTTCCCCATTTTTTCATCATTATTATTTATGAAACATTTGCTACCAAAGACTCTAAAGTGCTTAATTGATGCCGGTTTCCCATGCCACAGTTCATATGGAGTCTTGTCACAATTTGGTCTGAGATGAGATTTGTTGAGAATATGAACAACTATGTGTACTGATTATGTCCAGTAGGTTTGGGGAATGTTTCTTTCTTGCATCATGGCTCTGGAAATTTGTTGTACAAACTTATTTTGTCTCTCTGCCACTCCATTCTGTTGAGGTGTCTCTGCAACTGTAAATTGTTGCTTTACCCTACAATCATTGCACAAGTTTGCAAACTCATCACCTGTGAATTCACCTCCTCTGTATGATCTAATGCATTTTAGTTTACATCCAGTTTTATTTTCTGCCAGTGCCTTGAATATCTTAAATTTCTCAAACGCTTCGGATTAGTATCTTAGAAATTCCACCGATGTTAATCTGGAAAACTCATTGATTATCAGCATGAAATAAGATTCTCCACCTAGTGCATTTGTTCTTGAAGGTCCACACAGGTCCATGTGTACAAGCTGAAGAGGCTTACTTGTAGATAGTTGTTATTTAGCTTTGAACGATGTGCGGGTTTTTTTTCCCAGTTGGCGGGACTTACATATGGTATTTGGTGGCTTCTTTATTGTAGGCAAATCTCTGACAACTTTCTTTTTTCTCAGTTTGATGATGTGGTCAAAATTTAGATGTCCCAATCTTCTATGCCATAGCCAAGATTATTCAAGTTTTTTGATGTGGCATGCTTCATTCTCCTCTTCCACTATATAAAAATTACTCTCTGTTTGAACACCTTTGACCAAGGTCTTTCCTATGGTGATTTACCTTACTTCACAATATTGGGATCTGAAAAGGACCTCACAACCTTTACCACACTTTTGACTAACACTTAGCAGATTGGATTTTATACCATATACAAATATACATCTTGAGCCTCTCCTCTTCCATTATTCAAGCTGACTGTGACTTTTCCCATGATTTTCCCTTCTCTATCATTACTGAATGTTACATTCCCAGATTTATTTTCATCAAAAGTTACAAACTTTCTTCAGTCTCCAGTCATATGTTTTGAGCACCCACTCTCGACATACCATTGATTGTTCTGATCTTGAGAAATTAGAGCTAGATCACATTTATTTAGCTTCCTTTTCCATTGCATGCAGTTGTTTGTTCTATACATTTTCTGAGGAGATGGTTAAAAATATTTGAGAGGACATTTGTTAGACTTGTGCCCATTTTTATGCTAGCAAAAAAATTCGATTGTATTTCAGAATGGATCATGTACACGAGTGAATCCACCATTGTTATTGATTCCCTTTGATTTTCCATACTCCAGTCTACTTCTATACGCTCTACACTCCATAGCTTTATGACCGAACCTTTTATAGCAAAATAAATACCCATGGAAGTAGTATCTGTATCTGGCGGAGAATGTTGTTTTGGGATATAGCCATATGTTCATATAAAAACTTTGTCTTTGGAGACCATTTCATCTGTGTTGGAATGTTGCTTGGTTGTTCACTCCTTTTGTTTCCAGGGCTTTCCTTGTGGGGGATTTCTACTGTAGCTCATGAGGTTTTGAAGGGTTTCCTACAATTTTGTTCTGAGATTGATGGGAGTCAACGTTTTATTTTAGGACAACTTTCACAAATGTAATAGATTTCTTATCCTTTGCCTCCGACTTGCTGGATTCTCCTTCATATCCTATCCCAATCTTTACAAGAGGAGATATTTGTGCATTTAATATCTAGTCCAATTGTTCAGCACCTTTTAACTGTTGAATGTTCATTGTTAAATCATTTTGAGCCTTTTCCAATTTCTTCCTCAGACTCACCAACTCTTCTTCCAATCTTCCACATTCCTGACTTTTCTCCCTTATTTGCTGCAGGAGAATCTCTTCTACTTTCCTTTCTTCTTCTAGTTCAATTTTAAACTTGATAAAATCTTTATATTTTGGTTCTTCCTTTACATGTTTTAGAAGGATTGCCTTCTGTTTTCTAGTCTTGAGCTTGAGTCTATCTATTTCCTTTAGGGCACTCACAAAATCCCCCTCAAGATCTACCTCACCTTCTTCTTCAAATCCCAGGAGATCTTTCTCAAGCTCTTCGTTGGCCATCAAAATGAATTCTGATGTTCCTTATTCATTAGGGGATTCATCTGAGCTCTCAGATGCAGTGCTATCTTGTTTAGCATAGAATGTTATTCTATTAAATATGTTCCATTTCTACCTATTGCTGAAATTTATTTTCTCTTTCCCTTTTGAATGATTCTCTATTTTCTTATGAGGACATTTTGAAGCATAGTGCCCCACTCTTCCACAATTGAAGCACTTAAATGGAAGTTTACCTTTATATTTACTTATGCCTCTATCCAATATTTTGACAAATTTGGATTCTTCTTCATCAAAGCATGAACATGTACCTTCCTTTTCTTCTATGCACTTGTCTGCCTTAAAGGCAACCTCCCTCATGTTTTACTTCCCTTTAGGAAGTCTCATCTCATATGCTATTAGGTTCCCAAGTAATTGGTTTCTGGTTAAGGTTTCCCAGTTTGCAGTTTCTTCTATGGTAGAAACCTTAGGATTAAACATGGGTGGTAGAGATCTCAATAATTTTTGTACTACAACACTTTCTTTATTTTCTTCTCCTAGGCCTATCATGATATTCACAACTTATGCAACTCTTACGAAGAATGCAACTATATCTTCATCTTCATTCATTTTTAAGTTTTCAAACTGAGTTCTATGTGCTTGTAGTTTGACCATCTTCACCTTTGTATCTCCCTCATAAATGTATCCTAAAGTATCCCAGATATATTTGGCTATCTTACTATGCACTACTTTCATAAATTCTGACTCACTTAGACCGCTCAAGAGTGCATTCATTGCTTTTGCATTAGCTCTGAAATTTTGTTTATATTCTTCCTCAGTGTCCATATCCTTTGGTGCATATTTTTCTTCCACAACAGCCCAAAATTCTATTCCTAGAGACATTAAGTATGTCCTCATTCTTATTTTCCAGAAAGCATAGTTTGTGCCAGTGAACAATGGGGATTTATTTGTTAAGGATCCTTCTAGGCTAGCCATTTTGTGGACCTAGGACCTCCTTCCAATTGTTAAAATGATACAAAATGAACTTGGCTCTGATACCAATTGATGAACCCTTAGCTTAACTGAGACGGGGTGGGGGGTGAATCAGTATGGTACATTCATGGACATTTAAAACTCTTTTTCTTTAAACTTATTTACACCTCCATTTCATAAGCAACTTAATATATAATGAATCATCAAACTTAATATATGGGCAACAAGTAATAATAAGATTAAACATAATACATCAACAAATAATCATCATGCAAATAGACAATAGATATAAGTGCAAACCCATAAGGGAGAAAACCACATATTATTATTTTTGTGATGCAAAGGAAAGATCCAACTCCCTCTCACAACTGATTTTCTGTAGGCTCCAACCTACAAGAGGCTACCACCTCAATTTATCCAATCTACAACTTGCACAGAAGCTCCAACTCCCATCTATTTTCTACAGGCTACAACCCACAGAAGGCTCCTACCTCAACCAACTACAACTGGACATCTTTCAAGCTACAACTTGATATGGAAGCTCCAAATCCCTCATACTACAATAAAATCATATGTTGATTTACCTAGATATCAACTTTGTTTTACTCCTTCTTCACTGCTAACTTTTCAGAATTCATATATGCTTCATATCAACTCTGGATGTGCAAAACATCTCTATCATCTCACTCTCATTCTTCCACTCTCTAACCACCCTATGCACATTGAAATAACATCATTTATAGAGATAAATTCATGAATGGTTGCATTCTATATGGGAATATGAAGTGAACAGGCATGACTCTTTGCCTTCCACCCACTCATTTCCTCACTCAGCATATTCAGAATGTTATAACAATATATACATTTATTTTAGTATCAAATTGAGTTTTTCTTTTCCTTGGATACTTTCCTTTGCATCACAAACAATATAAAATATATCAATATATTTACATTCATACAACATATTTCAACTCAACGTTTTCATCTTCTTAGCTTTGCTATGCATTTGTTCTCTTCTACTTGCTATCCCTTTGTCTTTTATATTTCTATTGTTATATTCTAACTGTGCTAGATAACCACCTTTTTTTCCTGAATCGACCCATGTTGTTGCGTTTCCAACAGTGCCACCATCTCTCTTTTTTCCTGACTCTGCCCAACTACCTTCCTTCTCTTACGCATAGCGTACAACCTTCTTCTTTTCACAACACTTGACTCTGCTCGGAGGTATTTTGGAGACTGACTCGACCCATGGTGCATGTCTTCTTATTACCTCAATGTTTAGATTTTTCCTTTGCCCTTTGTTCTGTGTCAGATCACTTACCTGAGTCTCCTTTAGCGGTGTTTAGACCTTTTCCACTCAAACAAGCATAAGGTTGGACTTGAAATATATTCTATTTCCTTTGAATAATGTATCGTGTTTGCCTTTCCATCGCATTTCAGTATTCCATTGGTTTTACATTATGTTATCCTTACTTTCGGATTTGAAATCATTTGAAATTTAACTCTGAAGCTACATTGCATCCACCCCTTATCGCATGTTGCAAGATTTAGCTCATAGAAATAACAATTTTCCCCTTATCCTATGCGATACACAATCACATCGCATTTCAAACCGAACTTCTTATCGAATTACAACTTAAAACAATTAACTTTCGATGCCCTAAAATATAAATATAAGAATCATCGATAGAAATATGGGGTATGCGAATCAGTCCCATGCCGGAATTTAAATCCTCTAGACTTTAGCTTTGAAGTATATCACATCTAATACTCTTATCTCATTTCGCACTTCAGAAATTGAACATGATTCTTGTATGCTTATCCTCCTGAGCATGCGATGTGCAATGTGTAGGCCAAATCCACGTCATCTCTACGTCATCATACCATGTCATTGCCACATCATTTCCACATCACTACCATGTCATATTTCCATGTCATCTCCCGCACTTCACATTTCACATTTTTTGTGTCTTATCGCATCGCAACTTTGCAAGTTTACATCTTCACTGTTAACTGTTATACCATATCACATGCGCTATGCGATATGCGCAAGGACCTCCACCTAACATGTGTCTACTTCATTGCACTGCAACATAAAAAATTCAACTTGTGATTGCTTAACACATAAATATAAAATTCGCTAATTGTGATGTGCACCAATCGTATTCTGTGATCCGGTCCTTCCATCACTCGTGATCATTTTTGCGACTTGATTCTCACCATCCGTTCCACTCGCACACTAATCTCTGTCAATAGAATCACGTCTATAATACAACCCGTTCTCCTATACTTTGATCTCCAACAAAGTTCATAGGAACTTCATTCACTTGTATTCATACAACACAATCTTCACATTATATGCACGTGACCTGACTCAACCTGTTGAACTGCACACGCCCTGGTGCACTATTTTGAACGAAAAACAGTCTGACTCGACCCAGCTCGTTCATGATTTTCCTTTGCCTCTTTGTCATGTTGCTCCTATAATTTTTGTTATCTCTTTATTGCATTTTTTTGCTCCTGATATTCTCCTTTGCTTCTTTGCTTCCTTAATTGCCTTTGCTGCCTTTGTTCATTTGATTCTAATGTTGGTCCTCTTTGCTCCTTTGCCTTTGCTAATGGTCTAATGTTGATCCTTGCCTCTCTGTTAATCCCTGCCTCTCTGCTGCTCCTTTGCCTCTCTTTTATGCTTTCTCACTGCATCATTTCCTAATTTTCTCCTATTCCTTATTGTTGCTGCTTCTCTGCTGCTTTTCCCTAACGATAATTCTGGTGCTGCTCCTTTGTGGTCTTTTTCCATTAATGAAAATATTTCCAACACTCTAGAGGGGGGAGACTCTGATAACATATGTTGTTAATAGTAAATAATATCATCTTCAACATCAACGTGACTTAATAGCTTAATGGCCAAATTTTTTAGGAAGGAGTGTCGAGATTCAACAAGATGATGAGCTTAGTGAAAAGTAAGCACCTTCACCAAGTGGGGCCCGCAGGCTATTTTTAAGTGTATGTCTATTTTTAGACATGGTGAGCATATTCTATAAGTTGCAGGATGCCATTTGTAGATGGTTGATCAAATGTGAAAAATAGATGAAATTCTATTTTTAGAATATTGGGCGAAGTCTATTTATAGATCGTCAATCTAAAAATAGGTGCATGTCGATTATTATTAGCCCTTAATAATAATTCGACAATAAATATCAATTTATTCTCTTGGAGCACTTTATTTGAGTGAAAATATTTGGAAAAATCAGTGGGCTGAAGGAATTACGCAATTCCTAGGGTTTATTGGTGATTCATGTTTGGAGGACTCAGATAGAACTGAAGTGGCAAAGTTATGATAGAGTTGGAAGAGTAGTTACAGGAGTTGTTATTTAGTTTAACTCAGTTAAGTGAGTTAAACTAATTTGAGCTACTTGTATCTAGTCTAACTGAATATACACTAGTGAGAGTTTAGTGAATTAATTATTTAATTAATTCATAACTAGAGAATCACTTACAACTGAAAAAATACAATATTTAACTACTTGCATGTCAGTTCGAGTGGAGACCCAGTGGAGAGATAGGTGAAAGGGTGAGATGGACTATCTGTTGTGACAATACTGATACATTCAATGCATATGAAACACATTGGAGATGCCAATGAGGATTGTGCAGTCAAGGCAAGGCCAATTCGAATTCATTCAGGGGTCTTCTTCAATAGGGATTATGGAGTGGAGGCAGGCTGTCAGGAGGCAAGAAATTGGTGCATAGAGATGCAAATTTCTGCATGACAATGTGTAATGATTGTTGATTGTACTAAGAGCTTGATGTACTCATATTTGTATGAGATTATTACATGATTCCATTGATATACATAATATATGATAGTTGGGGTTTTTAGCTTTAATCTCCCGTTAAACAACTATGTTTATGTGCGATTGATTTTCTTCATGAGTTTTGCAATTAGAAATTTAATTTCCGCAAGATTAATAGTGGAAGGATTATGTATTTTACATAAGATTAATTTTTTAGATAAGGAGAATTTGGTAATACATCAGTATTAATAAATTTCTACATGTTATCGGAGTAATGTTAATCATTGGAGATTGCAATTGTGAAGAGGTGTTGAGTTTTGTGCTAGTGGACAATTCGAATTTGCTACAGAAATTTCTTGGTGCGACAGTTGAGTATTCATTGAAATGTATTTCAATGGGTTGTGATTGGAGTATGAACTTGAGGGTAGCTCGAATTACATAGCTTGGAAGGACAGGATGGAGGTGGTGCTTGAAGATAATGGACTGAAGGAGTTCATAGATAGAGATGTTCCTAAGCCTACTTCTAGCGATGCTGTAGGACTTGACGCATGGAAAAAGAAGGTGGCAAAGACAAGAAGAATTATGTTGGAAGGTGTGAAAGACCATATTGTGTCAAGCCTTCACAGGAAAGCCACTCCATTTTCAATGTCGAAGGCTTTGAAAGATATTTTCTAAAGCAACAATGACCATAGGAAGTTGGCGCTGAAAGATAAGCTCAGAAAAATCAAAATGGAGAAGGGCGACAGTATTCCAAAATATCTCATGAAGTTTGTCCAATGTAGGGATGAGCTGGGGAGTGTGGGAATTACAGTTGTGGATGATGACTTGGTGAGATTGGCTCTCCTTGGATTACTAAAGAGTTGGAACAATTATCAGGACCTTGTCAATGGACAGGAGAAACTACTGGATTGGGAGCGACTTTGGTCGGATCTTGTGCAGGAGGAGATAAGGCAGAATACCAGGGATGGCTCTTCATCGAAAAATGATGATGAAGAGAATTGTGCTTTGGCTACCAAAGCAAGGAGAGGGAAGGGGAAGAAATCCCATCCAAAATCTGAGGCTAAAGGCAAGAAGCTGGATTTGTCCAAAGTGAAGTTTTTTCACTGTCATGAACATGGGCATCTCACCACTAACTGCCCACAGAAAAAGAAGAACAAGAAGGCTACTGGAGCTGCAGTGAGTGAGGCCTTAGCCTCGAAATTTAAACTTGATTTCTCCTTGATCGCATGCTTTGTTTCAAGTGCAATGGGATCGGTGTGGTATCTTTATAGTGGTGCTTCCTTCCATATCACGGGTGACAAGGAGTTGTTTAGTGACTTGGAGGAGAAGGATCTCCAAATGCATATAGAGATGGGTGACGATGGTAGATACAGTGAAACCGGCATTGGAACCATTAAATTTGATTGGGATTCAGGTAAACCATTTCTATTGAAATATTTTATGCATGTTCCAGGTCTGAAGAAGAACTTGGTCTCAGTCACTATGCTGGAAGACAGAGGTTATGACGTTGTTTTTAGCAAGAGAAAAGTTTTCTTGCAACATAAAACAATGGGTCAAACCTAGAGGATAGGGATTCGAGTTAAGAATATCTACAAGCTGGAGGTAGATGGATGTGATGCAATGATGGGAAAAGTAGAAGAAGTGGTGAGCCGAGATGAGGGCGAATTATGGCATAGAAGATTGGGCCATCTTCAAAATGGTGCCTTTAAGATTTTGCAGCAGATTTCTACTGGAATTCCCAAGGGTAATCTTTCACAGTCATATCAGTGCAAGGGATGTACTATGGGTAAGTTTGTGAAGACCACCTTTCATGAGAAGGAGAACCGTGCTTCGGTGATCCTGGAGAGAATTCACACAGACGTGTGTGGACCTTTCTCAGTTTCTTCAATAAAAAAACACAGGTATTATGTTATATTTGTTGATGAATATTCTCGTAGATGCTGGTTCTTCTTCACGCAGAAGAAGAGTGAAACATTCTCAAAGTTTCGTGAGTTTAAAGCATTGGTGGAGAAGGAGTCGGGGAAGCAAGTAAAGGCTCTACGAAGTGATAATGGTGGTGAATATATCTTGAACGAATTCAAAGACTTATAGAGAAAAGAAGGAATTCGAAGAGAAATCATAGCACCTCATAACCCATAGGAGAATGGGGTCGTGGAGAGGAAGAAAAGAATAATCGTGGGTGCTGCATGAGCTATGCTGCATGACCATGGCCTACTGATGGACTTATGGGCGGAAGCATGTAACACTGCGGTTTATGTGAAAAACCATTGTCCTCATAGAGTACTTGGAATGAGTACACCTGAAGAAGCCTTTACTGGTAAGAAGCCTGATATTTCTCATTTGAATATTTTTGGCTCATCTATTTACATTCATTTGACAAAGGACGCCAGGAAGAATCTCGAGCTGATGGCAGAAGATGGGATATTTGTGGGGTACACAAAAACACCCCATAATTATCATGTGTATTTACCAAATAGTCGGATGAATGTGGTGCGACGGGATATAAAATTCAATGAGGTGAAAGCCATGAAGTTGTTGCTTGAAAGGGAGCTACACTTGCATGCAAAGGAGGAGTTACTTGTTCCCAAAGATGAGCCTCTAGATGTGGATCAACCATAGGAGGAGATTCATGGAGTGGAGGAGTCCACTAATGCAGAACCAAACATCAATAATGGAAAAAATAATACCATAGAAGCTGAGAGACTGAAGTTTTATGCAACACAGAATGTAGGACACCCTACATCACAGCGCAGACAGAGACAATCACTTGACTAATTTACTAGATACATGGCTCTTATGAGGAAGTGTATCGTGATAGAGCCATATTCTTTTGAAGAAGCAGCATAGGAGCCCACATGGGTAGATGCCATGGTGGAGGAGTATGACTCCATTGTCAGAAACAGTGCTTGGGAGATTGTTCCAAGGCCGATGGGTAAATCATTTGTAGGATCAAGATGTATCTACAAGGTAAAGCAAGCTGCTGATGGGAGCATCAAGAACTATAAGGCAAGATTTTTTTCCCGAGCCTTCTAAAAAATCGAGGGGATTGATTATGAAGAAACCTTTGCACCTGTAGCACGGTATTCTTCCATAAGGACCATCCTTGCTCTCTTAGCGCAGATGGGTTGGCACATTCATTCGATGGATGTGAAGACTGCGTTCCTTAATGGGATCATTGAGGAAGAAGTGTACATTGAGAAGCTTGAAGGATTTGAGAGCTTCAACAGTGAGTGGAATGTGTGTAGACTCAAAAGAGCACTGTATGGGCTGAAGCAAGCACCACATGCTTGGTACACTCAGATCTAAAACTATTTCACCAACATTGGTTTCACCAAGAGTGAAGCAGATGCAAACCTATACCAAATTGTGGTGGAGGGTAAGATTTTAATAATTGTTCTTTAAGTTGATGATTTAATACTAATGGGTGATAGGTAGTTGATACACTCATGCAAGGCAGATCTTGCAAAGGAGTTTGAGATGAAGGATTCAGGCCTCCTTCATTATTTCGTTGGATTGGAAATATGGCAGTAAGAAGGTGAACTGTTTGGGTCTCAAGGAAAGTATGCTTGGGAGATACTTGGTAAGTTTCACATGGAGGACTACAAGCCTATGGATACTCCTCTTCCAGGAAATTGGAGGAAAGAGGATGCTACATCGGCAGACGTAGTGGATGCCACTGTTTATTGATAGTTGGTGGGTTCGCTCATGTATTTAGTTAATACAAGACCGAACACATGATATGCGGTGAAACAACTTTCACAAGCAATGGTTAAGCCTACCAAGCTCTTTTGGAAGGCATGTAAGCATGTCCTAAGGTATCTTAGGGGCACATCTGAGTATGGTTTATGGTACAGATAGACAGATGAGGTGAAGTTGCATGGCTTCACGAATGCAGATTGGGCATGCAGCCCAATGGACAGAAAGAGCACATTAGGAGGGGTTTTTAGTATCATATCTACAATATTTTCTTGGTACAACATGAAACAAAGATCCGTGGCATTCAGTTCAAAGGAATCATAATATATGGCAGCAGGTCAAGCTGCATGTGAGGCTATCTGAATGAGGAAGATCCAGGTCAGTTTGTTCAGTTCTCATTTAGATACTACAGTGATACATTGTGATAATTAGAGTTGCATTAAACTCTTGATTTGTTTCATGATAGATCTAAACATATTGATATCTGGTATCATCATATCAGAGATTGTGTGCAGTGGAAGATCATGTTGCTTAAGTACATTCCTACGGAAGATCAAGATGCAGATATTCTCACGAAGGCACTCAACAGGAGAAAATTAGAATGCCATAGAGGCAGGATCAGGGTGAAGGATAACCGCTATCTTTTTGAGAGGGAGTGTTGAGATTCAATAAGATGATGAGCTTAGTGAAAAGTAAGCACCTTCACTAAGTGGGGCCCACAGGATATTTTTAGGTGCATGTCTATTTTTAGACATGGTGAGCATATTCTATAAGTTGCAAGATGCTATTTGTAGATGGTTGATCAAATGTGAAAAATAGGTGAAATTCTATTTTTAGAATATTGGGCGAAGTCTATTTATAGTTCGTTAATCTAAAAATAGGTGCATGTCAATTATTATTAGCCCTTAATAATAATCTGACAGTAAATATCAACTTATTCTCTTGGAGCACTTTATTTGAGTGAACATATTTGGAAAATCAGTGGACTGAAGTAATTACGCAATTCCTAGGGTTTAGTGGTGATTCATGCATGGAGGACTTAGTTAGAACTGAAGTGGCAAAGTTATGATAGAGTTGGAAGAGTAGTTTCAGGAGTTGTTATTTAGTTTAACTAAGTTAAATGAGTTAAACTCAGTTGAGCTAGTTGTATCTATTCTAACTGAAAGATACACTAGTAAGAGTTTAGTGAATTAATTATTTAATTAATTCATAACTAGAGACTCACTTAAAAATGAACAAATATAGCAGTTAACTACTTGCATGTCAGTTCCAGTGGAGACCCAATGGAGAGATAGGTGAAAGGGTGAGATGGACTATCTATTGTGACTATAGTGATGCATTCAATGCAACTGAAACACATTGGAGATGCTAATGAGGATTGCGTAGCCAAGGAAAGGACAATTCAAATTCATTTAGGGGTCTTCTTCAATAGGGATTTCACAGTGGAGGCAGGCTATCAGGAGGCAAGAAATTGGTGCATAAAGATGCAAATTTCTGCATAACAATGTGTAATGATTGTTGATTGTACTGAGAGCTTGATGTACTACGCTTTGTATGATATTATTACATGATTCTATTGATATACATAATATATGATAGTTGGGGTTTTTAGCTTTAAGCTTTCCCGTTAAATAACTATGTTTATGTGCGATTGATTTTCTTCATGAGTTTTGCAATTGACAATTTAATTTCCGCAAGATTAATAGTGGAAGGATTCTGTATTTAACATAAGATTAATTTTTTAGATCAGGAGAATCTGGTAATACATTCATGCGGAAATAACATAGAAGCAATCGCACATCAAATCAATCACACATTAACTCAGTATGTATGGGAAAGCCTATAGCTGAAAACCCCCCAGCTATTGTGTATATTATAATGGAGAAATCATGTAACAATCATAGTACAAAAACTCTTCACAAGCTCTCATGCACTACCTCCCATGCTACACACTATCGAGCTAGATCTAGCAAATCACTTGCTCCAATCCTTAGCCACTTGATAGCCAACCTTGATTGCGTATTTTAATGCTAGGTGATGGCCTCCTTATATAGATAAACCACCGGCCTAAACTTTGCAATACTCATAGCTTACTCCACCTATCTATGTGTTGCAAATAGCAACAGTATAGTTACAACTGATAGCTAACTCTACCACATAATATCTCTTTCTTGGTCTTCCTTTGAGCCCGATCATGTGGTATTTAGTATTCTTGAGTTGACTAATGAGTTAATATTTAGTAATTAAATATTATTTAATTTATATATATCTAATTGATTAGCTAGTTAACTAATCTCAACTAGTTCAAGTAGAAATAAATAGAAGACACAACTCCACTATCTGTGGGTGTCCTCCAGAAACTTACGCCTTGCGAATTGTTAAGAGTCATACATGAATGCCATCAAACCCTAGGAACCACGTGATTCCTTGTGTGTCGATTGCATGGAGGCTACCTCATGTGGTTCAAGGCGAAGTGCTTGAGAAATGGCTAACATTTATAGTCAAAATATTATTAAGGGTAAATAATATTTGACTTCCATATTTTCAGGAGATCAGTCTAAAAATAGCCTGGGTCCTAAAAATTAGGGTCTCATCTATTTTTACCGACATGTCGCATACTCCAAGAATCTCCAAGTAGAATTCCAAAATTATGCTCCGTATGTCTAAAAATAGACATAGTCTAAAAATAGACTTTGCGCCAGAATTTGCCTGCGGGCCCACTTAGTGAAGGCGACTTCATTTCACTAAGCTCCATCATCTTGCTGCATTCTCAACATTTTGCAATTGGAAATTTAATTTCCGCAAAGAATTAAGTGGAAGGATTATATATTTAACATTAGTTAATTTGTTAGATCAGGGGAGTCTGGTAATATACATGCATCTTTTATAATTTCTACAATACTCTCCTAACAAAATCCATCGCAGTAAGGCCTCCTACTGCCATCCTACATCATCATCATCATGCAAGGTATGGGAGACTGTTAGCCCATTTTCTCCCAAGAGTAACTAGAGCATGAATGACTCTTGTTTCCACCCCATATCATCATGCAACATGATATACTGATGAACATGTAGAATTTCACACAAGACCAAGATAACCAAGCTCCCTACTTCCACACCATATGAGTGTCATGCAATGTCCCAAACAATAATACACTCATGGACAATGATATGTCATGTGATGGCCAAAATCTCTCAAAAGTAACCAGCGTAGCCATGCCTCCTGCTATTGCATCATACCATTGCTACGAAAGTCATGGATCATAGAAATGTGAAATTTTGGGTGGTAACCATACTCACCCAAGAGTAGCCAGCGCAACCATGCTTCCTGCTACCTTGTGTCATAGATCTGCAAGTAGATTTTCACCCACTTTCTCATCAACCTCACCCATCCATCCAACTGTGGGTGATGACTAATATCATGCTATGGTTTGGTATCCACCCAATGGAGAATACCATCCTCCACAATTTGCTGACAATATTTGCACTCCATGATATGTCAAAGTGTATCCTCCTTGAGGTCTCTCCATGAGAACCTCCCACCGATGACCTGGTAGAACCTATGAGGTTCTAAATATGCTGTATGCAAAATCTTCTCTTTGAGCTGTGAGATTCTCTTCAAGAAGGCCCCATCCTAATAATGGAAGATGTTATCCATCACAATATGTCTATCATCTACCATATGCCCATCCAATGCTTCATAAGTGAAGCGGTCATCGGAATTATCAAGGAATAATTAGGTCCTGAAATCATCACTACTCCTCAGTGACAGTGCTGCTGATCTCCATGATGGTGCATTTGCTGCCACATGGCCCTCTCCATACACAATGTTGAACTCATAGTCCTGCATTGTACTGATCCATCGTTTTTGCCTCTTCTGTAGCTTCTCCTCCTCCTCATCAAGATTGTAGAGACCATGGTGGTTGGTCTTCACCCATAATCTACTGTCAATAAAAAACTACTAGAATTTTACCAATGCATGCATAATGGCCAATATCTCTTTGTCGTAAATAGAATACGACAGTGCATGCGACAGTAACCTCCAGTTCTCGAAAGCTATTATATAGCTCCCCTGCATTAGGACTATGCTAAACCCATCCTCCGAAACTCCACAATCCAACACAAAGTGTTGTGTGTTACTCAACAATGAAAAACTTGGATATCTATACATCTCCTCCTTGAACAAGTTAAGGGTCCTCTGTGCAGTGATAGTCTACCACTCCAAATCAGCAAGGTTCTCTAACCCTTGGTCACGCAATTTCCCTGATGGCATGGCCCCACAAATCTAAAGTTGAGGTGATGAAATAATAAGGGATGGAAATATTTGTAAACCTTGGATTAGCTGATACTTGGGAACATCTTGCAAAGCTACAAGAGTTCCTCCAACCAGTGCAATGTAATGTTCCAAATTTTTAATAAAGTTAATTGGAACATTAATTTTTCTCATATCATCTAGGAGGTGAATAAAATGGGTGACAAGACCCATGAGTAGGAATAAAATCCCTCACAGTGTGAAATGGATCATCAGAGAAACTTTATTTTTCACCTTCCAGTGTGAAAAGGGGAAAATGCATGAGGACAGGGTCAAGTTTGACCAAGTCAACATCGATGCCTAAGAGGGTGTGGCTTGCTTGGGAAGACAATGCAGTTTGAGAGGGAGAAAGATTCTTTGTGGAAGAAACCCTAATGTGTGGGGTCCAGGGCAAAGAGACATTCACTTGCATAAAAGGAGGAAGAGTCAGCCATAGTGAGACATGTTTGAGTATATGATTTTGGTCTAGAAGACTATTTCCAGTCTCCGGCTGTTTAGCTGAGTTGCAGTGTTGTTTAGCACGAGGGATTCCTGCTTAGGATTTCCTCTCCTTCTTGAAAGGACTCTTGAAGGATTGCACTTCATTTAACCACATCTTGGCTCAAGGCCAAATCCACTTCCTTCAGTCACTGCATTATTTCTGCTGAAGTATAACGTAGTGTTGCTGGGTGTTGCAGTGGAGGGTTCCACAACACCATTCCTTGGCTCATCTTTTAGAGGAGGGAGCTTATATTCCTCGGGAAGGTTAGTGAGGGAGGTTTCATAGCTGATTGCACATCTTTGGCACCAGGCCAAGCATATCCTATCTCCTACAGCACAATGCAGCTCCTTGACTGCGTTATTTTAGAGTGCACTTGCAGTGGGGGATTGTACCACTAGTTTGGAGGGTGAGATCTTTAGGTATTGGATCAGCCTTTCACCTGGAAGATCCATTGGATGAGATTCAGCCATCATATGCAGCATTATCACCTATCTTCATCCATTTCTATATTCTGAGTTGCAGTTGCTGCCCAGCAACTCCGGCATTTCTGCAGATTTTCCATTTGTACATGTATTGCAGCCAATCCTCTTAAGGATTGTTGTATTGTTATTTTCAGGGGTTGAGAGATTTTTCCCCCACATTTCTTGAGCTCATATTATCATATCTTTTTATTATCATTTTATATGATGCAGTGTCTCCTATAAACTGTGTTATTATAGCCATGGCTTCTTTCATGTAGCAGTGTTTTCCATTTATCATGTATATATTCCATTGAGGCTGTATTGCTTTGACTTGAGTAACTTATTCCTCAAGGATTTGTATAACATTGCTGCTATAATAGACATTTGTTGGCTATCCACATCTTCATGTGCCTAGGCTCATTAAAATAATGCCGTTTCTACATTATAATTTCTTGCATTTGTTGCAGTCCCTTCATCGGGCATTTTCTGAGGACAACTAGGTGTGGGAGACCTGTTTAACCCACCTAGAGGGATTTTTTTTGAGCCACCTCTTGGATTTATATATTAGATACATTTATCTAAGGTATCCAGTTCCTGGTTTCAAATCCTATAGCATCCATTCTTGGAAAATGCATTTTCCAGTCATGCCTTTTTAGTTGTTCCAGATTTGGAATATTACAGTGGTATCAGAGAAACTTTCTTGGTTCAGCGTGTGAGTCTCAGCCCAAGAATATTAGAAGATTGAAGAGGATGGGTTTAATCTCATCATATTTCAGATCCATGAAGAACCTCCCCAAGGAGGATATGCAAATAGAAGAGGAAGGCCCCTGCACTTCCTACTCTCAAAGAGGAGACAGAGAAATAAGTAGGAAAAAGACTCCATTTTCTGAAGGAGAAAAAGGGGATAAGCTTACAAAGCTTCTTCCTAAATCTGTACATAATATTCATGAAGAATTCAGGAAGATAAGGAAGGAGATGCATGGAGAATCTCCGTAGGAGTTTGAATCTAAAGCAAACTCTAGATTGTCATATGAGAAGTGTGAGCAAGCAGCCACACACTCTAACACATAGCGCAGGCATATATCCAGGATGGCCAGAAGAGAGGTGGAAGAAGGATAAGAAGCTGCTGGGAGGGAAAATCTTAGTGATTTCCTAAGAGAGTGTGAGTCTCAAACTCAGAAATTCCGAGATCATCTCAGTTTTTCATAGTTTTGCAAGATGAAGGTGAAGGAAAGAGAGCAGCATGATAGATTTCTTCTATCCACCTTTGAAGGTTCACCTACATGTTCAGCCAAAGATTGGGTGGAGGAGTTAGATACCTTCTTGCAGCAGCACCAAATGCAGGACGATGAAGCCATCAAAGTTGCAGCACTGCATTTGAGAGGTAAGGCCTATGATTGGTGGATCTTTGAATCCTTTTGTTTAAGAAATGTAAACATTACATCTTATGAAAATTTCACTAAGGCCTTAGTGAAAATATTTGATGGAAGGATTCATGAGACACACATTGTGGATCTAAACAAAGAAACTCATACAAAACCCTTGCATGAGAACACAATTCCACTTCAGAAGACCATGAAGGAGGCTGAAAACTTGCACCATACTGGAAGAAAGACTTTCATCTCACACCTTTGAGCAAGTGACCATGGAGATCTCTTTTTCAAAGACAGATCCAATCATTGGGAGGTTGCCCATTCATGTTGCAGATTTTGAGGGCAATAGCGCTGTCTCATCTAGATATTATCTAGTGCATCATGCAGAGGATGGAGGAGCTCTTGCTCCAAATAGAAGGATTCTTTCATCTTTGCAAGGAAGTCCCCATGATCTCATGTGTGGAGATCAAGGCACAACTCATGTTCTACATGTGCCATTGATGATGAGGTGTGGAACCATGGATACATAAGGAGGAGGTAGGGAGAAGACCCAACATCATGAGATGAGGAGTACACATCCCTATCCATTTTTGGAGGTTGTTACACCTAGGAGGGAGACTGGATTGTGTAGTGAAAGGATGGGCAGATTTGTCCATTCATATATGTAGTCACCTTTTGATGATCATGTCTCATTTCATGGAGAAATTTTGCCGAGGAGACCACTGGATCAATAGAGGAGGATGGATGCTTCACCAGTTGAGGCACCACTCATTGATTTCAAGAGGGTGGGGACCTTGGGAGAGCTAGATATATCACTGCGAGTCTTGGGTAGACTCAAGGAGAGAGGGAGCATTCCCTCAACATCATCATTACCCACTTCCATTTCAGATTTTGCGCTGTAGCAGAAGTAGCAAGGGAAGGATAACAACCTTCCAACTTGCATCTTTGACATGGGAGATGTCAAAGAAGAGGGAAGCCATATGAAAAATGTTCTTCATGAGAGATCATCAGCATTGTCACTATGGAGGATAGATCCATATTGGAACTCCTAGCTGTTGGTGGAGTATTCCAAGGATATTTATGCCTGTAGGATATTGGATGGGCAGTTTCATTTGGGGGAGTATTCAGTCAAAGATGGGTTCATCTTCTATCATGGTAGGATCTTCTTATCTGGAGCTTCCAAGCTCAAGGAGAAGTTGCTACAAGCAGCTTATGAGGATTTCCCTTTCATCCCCACTTGTTCTATGAGAGCATACCACACCATCACGAAGGGGTATTTTTGGGAGGGTTTTGAGGAGGAGATATATCAACATATGAGTAAATGTATGGATCATATGGGGATGGAGGAGTTAGCACAACCACCTCTATTCTCTTTGAGGATGAGAGGGGACTCATTTATGAGCCACTCCCTTTGTATGAGCATAATATATGGTAAGGGTATTCATTGTTGTTTACATGATTATTTGTATAATGTATATATGCATCCCTTAACCATACATGTGTAGGATGATGCTCCAAGGAGGAGCATTCTTTTTTTCTAGACCTCATGGTTTAGTTGAGACCATGAGTATGATTGATGGCCACTCCCTAGGAGGACTTGGGGAGGAGATGTATTATGGAGGACATGCTCATTTTACACCATGTATCATTCACTTCCTCCATACTTATGAGGAGATTGGAGCAGCAGGCAGGTGGTTGAGAAGCCACACAATTTATCACTCTCTGTTGCAGTTGAGAGTCAAGCTGCGTTGGTTACATTTGAGGGACCATTGTCCTTCTCATTTATTACACATGGTAGCAAGAATGATTCTCATTTTTGCTCCCTATGGTTCTATTATCTTTGTCTTTATAAGGAGCATGCTTGGGAGAAAGACACATTGGGTGAATGTGTCCTTTGAGGGAGAATCCTCCCACACTTTTTGCACTACATGTTTTGAGGGGAGCATGGGAGATAGTATGGCCACTATAAAAACACATTTGTTTCCTTATGCAGTGAGCCATATGATGGATATGATGCCATATGATAATGATTTCCAACTCATCATATATGGGGATATTTGGGCCAGCTTGATTTGCAGCGTTGGAGGATAGATCTTTGGAGATATAGTCCTCATCTTTCCACTTGAGGGAAACATTATTGTAGCCCAAGGACATCTAGCACTCTACACTTATCATAAGTGGAGAGATGGACAGTGTGGGGTAGACTACATTGTCTACCTTATGCAGATTTTCATCCCACCTACTTTGCCAGAGCCAAAGGTGGATGACATCTTCCAAGAGTTTCCTAGTTGGGAGGTGACTTATTTTTCATGGCTAATAGCTTGGGGATGGATGAACCATATGGGAGAGATAATTCCCACTAGATTTCAGATTCCATTTCCTCAAGGGGACCTCTAGACATCACTTTGCTATCCTCTTGAGTATCTTATCTTTACATGATGATAGCTTGATAGCTGACTTACATGCTGAGGAGGAGCAATGTAGAGACTTTATTGATGAGATAGAATCTCTTTCCTTGGAGGAGATCATCATAAATGGATGCTACAGGGAGAGGAGGAGAAATAACTTAGTCTATCCTTGCAATTGCTTGAGGACAAGCAATCTTTGAGAGGGGAGGACTGTAATGTTCCAAAATTTTCATAAAGTTAATTGGAACATTAATTTTGCTCATATAATCTAGGAGGTGAATAAAATGGGTGAGGAGACCCATGAGTAGGAATAAAATCCCTCACAGTGTGAAAGGGATCATCGGAGGAGCTTTATTTTTCACCTTCCAGTGTGAAAAGGGGAAAATGCATGAGGACAAGGTCAAGTTTGACCAAGTCAACAACGCTGCCTAAGAGGGTGTGGCTTGCTTGGGAAGACAACGCAGTTTGATAGGGAGAAATATTCCTTGTGGAAGAAACCCTAATGTGTGGGGTCTAGGGCAAAGAGACATTCACTTGCATAAAAGGAGGATGAGGCAGCCATAGTGAGACATGTTTGAGTATATGATTTTGGTCTAGAAGACTATTTGCAGTCTCCGGTTGTTCAGTTGAGTTGCATTGTTGTTTAGCACGAGGGATTCATGCTTAGGATTTCCTCTCCTTCTTGAGATGCCTCTTGAAGGATTTCAATTCATTTCTCCACATCTTGGCTCAAGGCCAAAGCCACTTCCTTCAGTCACTGCTTTATTTCTGCTGAAGTATAACGTAGTGTTGCTGGGTGTTGCAGCGGAGGGTTCTACAACACCATTCCTTGGCTCATATTTCAGAGTAGGGAGCTTATATTCCTATCAAAGGTTAGTGAGGGAGGTTTTAGAGCTGATTGCACATCTTTGGCACCATTCCAAGCATCTCCTATCTCCTACAGTGCAGTCCAGCTCCTTGACTACGTTATTTTAGAGTGCACTTGTAGTGGGGGATTGTACCACTAGTTTGGAGGGTGAGATCTTCAAGGATTGGATGAGAATTTCACCTGGAATATCCATTGGATGAGATTAAGCCATCATATGCAGCATTATCAGCTATATTCATCCATATCTATTTTCTTATTTGTAGTTGCTGCCCAACAACTCCAGCATTTCTGTAGATTTTCCATTTGTACATGTATTGCAACCAATCCTCTTAAGGATTGTTGTATTGTTATTTTAGGGGTTGAGAGATTTCTCCCCCACATTTATTGAGCTCATATTTTCATATATTTGTATTATCATTTTATATGATGCAATGTCTCCTATAAACTACGTTGTTATAGCCATGGCTTCTTTCATGTAGCAGTGTTTTCCATTTATCATGTGTATATTCCATTGAGGTTGTATTGCTTTGACTTGAGTAACTTCTTCCTCAAGGATTTGTATACCATTGTTGCTATAATAGACATTTTTTTTCTATCCACATGTTCATGTGCCTAGGATCATTAAAATAACTTTGTTGCTGAATTATAAGTTCTTGCATTTGTTGCAGTCCCTTCATTGGGCCTTTTCTGAGGACAACTAGTTGTGGCAGACCTGTTTAACCCACGTAGAGGGATTTGTTTTGAGCCACCTCTTGTATTTCGGTCTTAGATACATTGATCTAAGGGATCCAGGTCCTGGTTTCAAATCCTGTAGCAACCATTCCTGGAAAATGCATTTTCCAGTCATGCCTTGCTAGCTGTTCCAGATTTGGAATATTACATGCAATGGCTTCTCCAACTGCTAGTGATGGTGATGGTTGCTCCTCTACTGCTGCACCATCGATGGTATCTTCTTCCTCCTCCTCATGAACCTCTTGAATCATGCATGGGACTCTCAATGTCAAAGTCTTAGGATCATCTTGCAAAGATGCAAGTGCTCCTGCTACTGATGTAAGTACTTCTGTAGCTGGTGGGGGTGGTAGTTGCTCTTTTTCCGGAGTGATAGTGCTGACATCTTCCTTTTGCTCCTCATGTGATTCCTCATCAATGTTAGAAAATGTCTCAATGGAAATTACCTTTGGTTTTCTTCTGCCAAACCTCTTTACCAACCATGGAGTGTAGTCTGTATACACAGCTACTCTTACATGCTCCATATGGTTGAACCACCAATCATTTGCTTCACCCTCAAGGTGCAGCGTTGCAATCTCAATGGCCTCTCTTTCCACTACTGGGTGTGGCTGGAAGAAGTCATCTAACTCATTCATCCAATATTTTGTTGTTCTTGTGGATGACCCATCACATGTAGGCAGGATGAATATATTCTGTATGTGCCCTTTTCTTCTATTGCTGCTGCAGGGTCTCTGCTTTTCTTTGATCCGGAAAAACTGTTGGAGAGTCATATTCTCTTTGAATGCTCTCTATTGAGATTTTTACTCTGCAAGGTAATCATTCAAAGTCTCATGCTCCAAATATCCTCCATCCCCATGCCATTCATTCCCCTCTGCAAATAAAGTGGACATAGTAGAATGTTGTGGAGCTCTCTGCATTGTCAGTTGTTTATGTTGCAGATAGGAAGTCCTCGGACCTTCCTCATTTTGAAACCTTCTTGAGGTTTCTTTTTTCCTTTCCCTTCTCATTTATTTAATCTGTTTGGAGAGATCCTTTATAGATCTGAAGAGAAGTGTGGCAAAACTCAATTCCTCCACCATTGTAGATCTGTACTTTCTACTTCTTCCTATGATGTCATGAAATGTAATGCCCACAAGGTGAGCCAAAGATCATGCTCTGATACCATTGTAATATCCCCAAATAGGAAAATACAGTAATACACAACAAAATAACTAGAAACTACAACAATATGGAAATAAATTGAATGCACCATAAAATTAGATAGAACAGTTGAGTCATTCTATTATTAAGGAGGTGAAATACAAGTACGACAATGCTAAAAAATAGCAACACTCAAGTCGATAAATATGGCTAGAGTGACTCTCAAGTCCTCTCACTAAGAACACTACGTAACTACTTCTCTGCTAGAGGCCATACTGCATTGTCCCTGCTGGAAATGTTGGAAATATAACTACTAGCTGAAAATTTATGCGTAGATCAGGTTTTTCCGAAGCTCAGAAAATTCCAAGGCTTCGAATCCTAACTCTATGATGAAAACCTAGAATAACCGAGAAAGGATTTCCATATTGGCTCACGTTAGAAAAACACCCTTGTAGGCTTGCAATACATAACTGTTGGGTATGCATAACTATGGCATGAGATGAAGGATAAAATGGTTGCAATGATACTCAATCATCTCAATGCATGAAGGGTTGGCCCTTCCTCCTAATTCCCAAGCTAGAAGCTTGAGATCTAGCTCCTCCTTCCTCCTCTCAAGTTGCAGGTGCTGAACTGTACAATTGCTGGAAGTGACTGCATTTTCAAGAGGGCTGAAGTTGTAGCCTACTGCTAGGTGATGGAATATAGCTCACAGATGATGGAAATAATCTCACCAAAGGGAGGGGATGATCCCTCACAGGATTCCAAGCTTAAATACTTGGAACTTTCTTCCTCCTCTGAACCTACACTGTTGGAATGCATAATTCCTGCAGGAGTTGCTTCTGCATGGAGGTGTAGAATGATGGCCTGATGTTGGATGTCACAATGCTACTCCTGGAAGACTGAAATGAATGAAAAAGGTGAAGACTGATCCCTTCATAGGTTTGCTAGCTGTAATGCTAAGAAATACCTTCCTCCTCTCAAACCCTAAGGCAGGAATGTGTAATTCCTGAGGTTGTAAGTGCTGTAGAGAGGGGTTGAATGTGGTACCAATTCCAGATGATGAATTTTTGCTAAAAGAAACCTTTCCTAAGAATGAAATTGAAGTCCTACATGGATAAGGGTGGGATCTCCACTTAGAGACACTTGTGTGCTAAAAAACACATCAAACTTAGGTAAACAATTTAAGCCTGCAAAGAAATGTCGAAATGACAATACAATATCAAAATCCAGAATGCTTTCTATGGATGCACTCACCTTCCTTTTATTATTTGTGAGCCTCCCCTAGCCTTGGACCACCTCATTAATGCACTGCACATGTGGCCACTAGCCTCCATGAATATTTCATTGTCTCCCCATGATCTCCATTATCTCTACATTTACTCTCCACTCCCTCCATCATGTATGAATTTAATGCACCACTTACTCCATCACTTCATCATTATGGCTGCATGATCTTACTTTTATTCCTCCACTATCTCCACCATATTCCTCATTATTGCTCTATGGTATCCACTCTTCCTTCATTAATAATTTTCTCCACTACTCCATAATGCTGATCCACTATCTAAATAACCCACATTCACACAAGAGAAGTGGATTTTATTCATCTATGGGGTTTATGGGTCCCTCCACCCTTTTATTTACTTAACTAGTTAATAAAAGTAAGAAATCTAATATTCCAATTAACTAATGGAAAATTTGGAATATTACAAATTTATAATACATTACATCATGATATGATACATCTTGGACATGAATTGTTGAGGGAGGCATACCCGTGTTCAGCACATAAACTATCATAACATGTACATAATTCAGAAAGTCATCTATAGATATATACATGCCTACATATATAGGCCCATGTTCGGATGACCATTTTTATGTAAAGCCATCGTACGGATGATGTGGTACAATTCCTGAAATCGCAACCCAGATGGATAAAACTAGATCTGGGGTCTTCTTATCTTGTTCACTCGATTTTTCAACTACATGTATAACCATGTGAATATATGATCTGAAGTCGAACATGGGAAGACATCGTCTGATTACCAACCAATGATGTGAGCTATTAACAGACGTGAGAGAACCACCATTGGTGTTAATGGTTCTCAAGGTACTGCAATCCAATTTGTAAGGTGTGAATAGATGATTTGATATCAAACGACCAATAAAATCTTTTGGTCAAAGGTCCGAAAGCATGAAACCTGTTGATGATGTAGCAAGCTCCAAGGTACTGGAAATATGTTTCTATGTTAACTTCCTCGATGATAAGCTGATGCCGATAAGAAGAAAAATTATCTCTAAATGGTAGTAATGATTTTGGAGATAAAATGTGACTTGATGTAGCAATGTTTAGGGACGACAGTCATGAAAATGAAGTTTTATGAGTATTGCATAAGATGAGGAACTACTAGATGACTTCTCTTGAACATATCGGCGACACAAAAATGATTTGGAAACATTGACCCAAAACTGAAGTGATGGTATGATGGACCATAGTTATGATAGACCGTCAAGAATATTACCCAACCTAGAGCCACGATGATGAAGTGAAAGTGTCATGTTCAAGAGCGACCTGCTACCATAAAGTGTACTGTTCCTTTTCCCAAATTTTCCCCACTCATTGCTGACCACTACCTTTTTATGTTTTAACAAGATTGAGGAGGGTAACATATGCTTGATTTGTAATTCAACCCTTTGGGTGAATCCATTGCTATTTAATGATTTAAAAAGTCTAGCGATAATGAAACTTGATCTTGCCATGATCGACAAGTCCGTCACTATTTTATGTTTTAACGAGTCTAACAACATTGAAAACCCGATCCTTTTCCATGTTTAGAGAGTTTGAAAAAAAGGGACAAAAAGAAAACTCCATGAGTCTTTTTTTTGTAAATTTGTCATTCAAGTACGAAAAAGTGTAAAATAATACCTGAGAAAACCTCTTAGCTATGTTCGACTAAGGTGTTCCTTTTTCGTAAATAATCTATCTCAGTTTGGAAAAGGGTTAAACTTATACTGAGTAGATGTTGTTTCATTTACTTTCATGAGCTCGAAAAGACAACTTCTCGACAATGTTTTCACATTATCAGAGTCTGAAAAGAGCTAAAAGAAGACTCCAGGGGGTTCCTTTTCGCATTTATCAAAGATGGAAAAAGAGGTAAATGTGTGCTTTAATTCCTTTTTCATTTTTATCAAAGCTCAAAAAAGAGATAAAAGTGCACTTTAATTCCCTTTTCATTTTTATCAAAGCTCGAAAAAAGAGGCTAAAAGTATGCTTTATGGTCAAATCATTCTTGAATAATTGTGCACTTTAAAATCACTGTATCAGTTGTGAATATTGTTTAGAGAACCATCAAACAGATTAAAATACCTGTTTCATAATAAAAATGAATAAAAAATATAGTTGCATCATTAAATATGAATAAAATAATCAAAATTACTATTAAAAAGTAGTGTTTACCATTTTATTTTACTATTCCATAGTTACCATTTGAAAATTAAAAGCTCTGAACCAGTTTTTCCCTTGAAATTCAGAAGTTGATTGCGATAGTTTCAGTGGACGATTTCTCTTGTAGTTTGATCCAGGTTGGAGCTATGACCCTTATATTTCTTTTAGTATCATTTATGTTGCATTTTATGGCAAATTTTTAGGGTTTTGAGCCCCTTAGGGTAAATATATTATGTTCTGAGGGTAACACACCCTTGAATGTCGAAAGATGTATTGAAGTGCACTGGAATTGAAATCCAAGTGCACTGCAACACTTTTTCCATTGACCTGGGGTGCATTGGGCACATTTCTCATTTTTGTTTCTTATTGTGTGCCCAAAATTTCCCAAATTGTTTGCATGAAATGGATCCTAATGAAGCTTATGATTGGCTTTCGGGTATTAATCGGATCAAAATGCCTATTACATGGTGAGAAAGAGAACATGAAGACCAAGATATGATTTCCCTAAACGATCCAGGTATATTAAGAGCCCTAAGGGATTTTGGGTTGCTTAAATACTTCATATTATCAGGAATGAGGCAAAATATGGAACTATTGGAGTTCCTAGTTCGTTCATGGGATCCAGTATTGCAGGCTTTTCACATTGGGGACAAAGTGCTCCCAGTATTGGTTGAGGAGATTTACTTTCTCACTGAATTATCAAGACAAGGTTCTCCTATTTTCCTTGCAGGATCTGCTCTTGGAGGAGAGACAATTAAGGATTAAGCACACCAGCATTGTTAGCCAGGTATTGAACCAAATAAATATGGGAAAATAGATATCCGTGATGTGCATGATCTGCCTTTGAGAACCATCCTTTTTACTATTGCAAAGCTTGCTGGTTCTGTGACACTACATGTTGCAAACCGATCATACATGCAATATGCTCGAGTGTTTAGAACCAACATTATTCAACTGGGCTGAAGAAGTACTCTTTAAGATGAAAGAACAACTAACTAAAGCAAAGGGAGTCAGGAAGAAGAATTTCATTTATGGCTCGATCCTGATTTCCTTCATTTTAGTGTGAGTTCCATTGATGTAGCCGCAACATGTTACATTGAGCATATCTAGTCCTAGAGATCCTCAGATGTAGAGATGGGTTGAATTGATGGATAGACATGCTGGTTAATCGACCATCATATTCTCTACTGCATTCTTTGCCTGGTTTAGATGACAGATGATTTCCATAGATGATTATCCATATGCAGGCATAGATTTCCTTGGAGATCTAGACTTGATTCTACCAAATGGCACTCAATGGGGTGCAATGGGTAAAAATGTTTTGACCACACTTTTTTAATTTTTGAGGTTTTACATGTTTTTGTATTTTTAATGTTTCCCAAGAATAAAATAATTTTTTTATGTACACAAATGTAGTTCATGTTCGACTATTGGGTCGACCAGAGCAGGGAGCGGATGATCCAATAGAGATGACTATTGGGAGAGAAGTCCTTCGTGATTTAGATTTGGCTGATACTCTTGCTGAGCTGCAACATCACGTCGAGGGATTGACCCTTGGGATACCAGATTTCTGGATCGAGGATTTAGCTATGAGACTACAAAACCATACTATTGGTGTTCCTAACCATTGGATGCGGTTATTGCGTGGGATAGCTAGAGAAGTTTCTTGATATCATGAGAATCACTATTTTACTTTTGACATTTTTGCATACATTTTGAGGTCATATGACCAATGTGTCTTGGGCACAAATTTTGTAAAAACCTAAACTATCTATCTATTTGTTTTCAATGTTTTCCTATGTTTAATGGGAAATCCTATTAAATTATGTGATGTGAATTGAAAATGTGTCTTTACATATGTTGCAAATGTCCGTTTAAAACATAATTTGCTAAGGAATCAGTTAATGTGTTTAAATTTCTGGAAATGTGTTGATATTGAATGTAATCAACATGTCTTTCCAAAAGTCTAACTCTTAGTACCATATGATGAAGTGTTGGATTTCATAAAGTATAGATGCTAGTAAGTTTCAATACAACAAGTTGTCAGTCTAACCTAATGATGATACAATTAATACCAAATGAAATGGCATCGGAGACAAGTTTAATCAACGCGCTATAACCAACGATATTGTTTGTGGATTGACCGATACAAATCCCTTGAAAAATTACTAACTCGCTACCTGGAGCGAAAATGGCCCATGCTGTAGAGGATAGGTTCTTCGTACTATGAGTAGCACCATCGGCGTACCCAACGAATGGTTCCAAAGATTCAGTCATCTGCGATGAAATGTAAAGTGGATTACTAACTTCAAGAAAACTCTAGGAAAACAAACTAAGACAGTAAATGCAAATCAAATCATATATAAAATATGATACAAAAGTTTACTATGCTCAATTAATCATAGTAACGTTTAAGATATAACCCATTTTGAGGCTGCGCTAAAGGAATTCCATCATAATCAACTAACTCGTAGGCGCCCTTAGCCAAAACTATTTTGACAATGTAGGGGCCATGCCATATTGGCTCAAATTTTCCTATTCCTATCAAATCAACTTCCTGATCATAAAGCAAGACCAGGCCTCCCTCTGAGAACATGCGAGGCTTGACATGTTGGTCTGATTTTGACTTGATTAATCTCTTATGCACTTCATTGGCCAATGTAGCTTCATGACGTGTTTCATCTAGATGGATGAAGTTAAAATGATGCGCTTCTTCATTAAAGGTGTCAGGTAGCAGGTCAATAGTGATTTTTAATGGCGAAATTCACATTGGATTGTAAGATAGCTTCCAGACCATACATCAACTGAAAGGGGGTAAATACGGTTGCATTTCTCACTGAGGTTCGATATGCCCACAGAGCTTAGTATAGGATTAAATGCCAATTTCGTTTATGAACCCCTATCATTCGCTGAAGCATTCACTTAAGGATATTGTTAATGGCTTTAACTTATTCATTGAATTTTGGATAATAAGGGGTATAAATATCATGCGACAATCCTAATTTGGAAATCAAATCATTCATCATGTTATTGCGAAAATTATTACCGTGATCTGTAACTATAGCTTGTGGTACACCAAACCATGAGACGACATGATTGAGAAAGAAAAATGAAGTTGTTTTTCCTATGTTATTGAATGTAGGCATTGCTTTGCCCCACTTGATAAAGTAGTCGACTGCGACAATAGTATAACCATGCCCCGTTTCTGAACAAGGGTTGCAGGTTATGAAGTCAATGCCCCATTTTGCAAATGGTCCCAAAATGACGGCATGATGCATTGGTGCTAGCAGCATGCAGATTTTACGATCAAATATCTGGAACACATGATAAATTCTGACCGCAAGGATGCAGTCGCAAAATATGGTTGGCCAAAATTAACCGGCGTGGAGAATCTTCTGTGCGGTAGCGTATCCAGACAAGTTTCTACCACAAGCTCCATCATGAATATCATTTATAACTTTCTCTGCCTCCTCATGAGTGAGGCACCTCCTTAAAACAATATCGACACCACGATGATAAATTATATCACCAATGCTCAGATATTATCTGGCTTGGTATTGAATACGTCGTTGTCATGAGTGAGAGGTATTGGGCTGAAAAGTCTAGGTTTGGAGATAAATGATAAAATCCCCATACCAAGGGTTAGATGGCCCAATCAGAAACATAGAATCATATGGAATTGATGGTTCTGATGTAGTTTCAGTACTATCGGAGGGAAGTTCGCAGAGAAGCTCAGCAAAAAATAAAGACTTTTTTTACTTGGATTTGATGAATTCCAAATCAAGTTCCTGCAAAATGATGATCCATTTTGAATATTCCCCCCCCCCATAAATTGACACAACAGGATGTATGTCATGGGGTTGAATTCGAAACGATAATGGTATTTTGGAGCAGGATATAATGGAGAAATATTTGGACAGCTTGGACGACTACTAAGGTGAGATTTTTGATGTAAGAATACTTAACCTCTGCATCATTGAGATTACGACTCAAATAATAAATCAGATGTTCTATCCCATATTATTCTTGGACCAAAACCATAGCAATGGTCATATCTGACATGACGATATATAGGAAATAATCGCTCTGATAATTAGGGGGATACATTAATGATGCTCGGATCAGGTTATCTTTGAGAGCATCAAAAGAAGCTTGCGCAAACTTATCCCAATGGAAGGGAATCCCCATTTTCAAGAGATGAGTAAATTATTTAGCCATTTTGGCGTAGTTGGGTATGAAACTCCTTATGAAGTTAGCCTTTTCTTGAAGTTTCTGTAACTGAAGTAAGTTTTATGGCACAAACAAGTCAAGAATGGCCTGGACCTTCAAAGGGTCGATTCGAATTCCATCTTTTGAAACAAAGAATCCATGCAAACGACTAGAACCAACAAAAAACACACATTTGTGTGGATTGAGGGATATCTTGTAGTGTTAGCAACGTAGAAATATATCTCTTTTATGCGTTGGATGATCTATCAGTCATGAATGCGCAGGTAAATCATATAGATAAGTTTGAAAAATGTGCTTAATGTCATTGAAATCATAATCCATTTCTCTCTAAAATGTTGCCCCATCATTATTTAAACCAAATGGGAGTTTACGATAAGCAAATGTGCCACAGGGAAAGATAAATGTTGTCTTATATTGGTCCTCTGGGCGAATATTGATTTGATTGTAACTGGAGAATCCATCCATGAACGAAAAGATTTCGCAGCCGACAAATTCATCAATAATATGGTCGATAAAGGGAGTAGGATATTTGTCTTTTGGGCAAGAAATATCGACGTCCTGATAATCGATGCACACTCTGATTGTCCCTTGTTTCTTCATGACAGTAACAATGTTGAAACCCAGTCAGTAAGCCGAACAGGGTAAATGAAACCAACACGCAATAGTTTTTCAACTTCTATTTTAATGGTAGCAACCTTCTTCGCATGAACAGGACGAAGGAATTGATGTATCGGTCTAACATCAGGCTATATTTTAATTGTGTGTTCAACGATAATAGAATATATGCCTGGAATTTCCTCACAAGACCAAGAAAATATATCACGGAATTCATGAAAAAGAGAGCGATAAGTATCAAGTTCGTATGGAGAATAGGACATGACGACATGAATGTTTTCTACAAGGCCAGGTTTGGTCGAAATATTGATAGAAATGGTTTCTTCAATATTTGACAGTTTCCGCTCGGATTCGATGGCATTAATTGGAATAGAATTTGAAAAGAAAGTAGATATCATAGGGTGATATAGTTCAATAATATTATCTTTGTTGTAATCCCGAAGATGGGAATGATGATTATTATCTTCCCATGGTTCTCCTTCTAGCATCATGGATTCCACAATGCTCTCATCAGTCAAGAATGTGGATTAAAAAGTATCAAATGGAGTACCAAAATCTAATGAATGATCGACCCAAACAATCAACGATGATGAATCACGATGTGATGCCCAAGCTAATTTAATTGATTTCTATGCCAGCTCAATTGGGCTTGGCGGCAAAAATTCATCTTAGTATCAACTTCATAATCATTAGATGAAGTGGAAGATATCATGCAACACGTCTCTATTCTAGAAATTTCTGTCGACGTTGCAGGCGGCAGTAATGAAAAGGTGCCCATTAGGGAAGAATCCTTTAAGAGCCCTACACCAATGTTTTAAAGTGCTAGCTAGGGTGTGTGAACTAAAAGAATGCTTCCATTTACCCGGGAATTAGAGGCAAAGAAGGAGATTTGATTAATGACTGTGATAATGCCTTTATGAGGGAAGGTGATCATTCTAAAGTAAGTAGAGACGATCGTAGTCATAAGGTAAAACCATGGCCTTCCGAGTAAAATGTTGTAGTAAAGGGGTCTATCAACAACCTCAACTTCAATAGATATATTTTTTCCCCCTAGTTTGACATGCAGGTTATTGATGATACCACAAGGCTTATATGTATGATCATCAAAATCTATTAACATCATAGGCGAATGAGATAAGGGAGGCGAGCCAAGTGACTTCCAGAAATTTAAAAACATAATACAAGTAGATGCTCCCTCATCAATAATAGTGTGATGAACAAGGTGATTTAAAACATTTACTTGGATTGAGAATGCTAATTCACTTGGTAATTGTTTCACATAGCCTGTATGATTAAATACCACAAGGTTAGAATCTGTCGAGTTGACTCCACCAATTGCCGACAAAAAAGCCTATTTCTGGGAGGGACAATCTTGAAGTAACTCAAGTGTTGACATAGATGAGGGTGACTAAGACAAATATTCAACTATACTATAATTTTGAGTTTCTTGGGCTTGAGGATTGAACATCGATTTGTGGATGACTCCCTTTGGTGGCTTTATTGTTAACTCTGGAATAACAGTTGGCGGAATTGATTCAGTAAACAGATTTGTGGATGAGGTAATAGGTTGATCAGTAGCCTGACTACCATAATATTTATTTTGCGTAGATACCAAAACATCAGTTTTTGGCTTTGTCACAGATAGCATAAGCACTTGGGAACTAGAAGCAGGATTCGTAGAAACCATGTTTGTGTCTGGATTCATAAAAGGATATGTTAACATAGTAGATGCAATTGAGGTCTTAAGAAATTTTGAGACTTCGGCGTGGTGAGGACAGTCTCGAAAAAATTTCTCCTCACTACACATCAAGCAAGGATAATGAGGTTTTCGATTATTTCCAGATTGTTGATCAGAGGATCATTCCTGCGTGGTTGAATTTTTATTTTTCTTCGCTCTCCCATTTTTCTTACTTCTGGGTTGCTTTTAACTTTTGCCTTTGTTAGATGACACAACATGAATTTCAGAAGAAGGTGAAGGATCAGATGCAGTAGAGTTGTGAGTGTTTTCAGAAGTGATCATACCATCTCTGGCATGAGAGTCCTTACCAGATGGAGGAGGAACAGTAAAATTTGATCACGGTGCATTTGAAATTTTCTCATAGAGCATGCCATACTGAGTATAAATCAAATCTAAGTACTGGGGATGAGCATCGACCTGCTCTTCAGTGAAGGTGCCACCTTTAGCTACATCCTCAGTGATAGATGAATGCAAGGACTTAATAAACCACTCAACGAGGAGCTGATCAGGAACAAAATGTTTTGACGATACAACGACGATGATGCCACTCATGAATATGATCAGAAATGTGAGTAGAAGTTGTTGCTTTAAAATTAGCCAATAGTTCTGTTCCAGTTTCATATCATATGGGTAACTGGAAGTGGGTTGAAAAGGTAGTGGCTAAGATAATGAAGTTATCAAATGAAGCTCATGGTATTTCAATGTACCACTTCGTGGCTAGACTAGTAAGCATATGGTAGAAAAGACGTAGTCTAACGGAGTCATTATTTAAGGAGTTTGATGAGCACCATAAATGAAAATTCATAACATGCGTTGACGGGTCTTCTCGAGGGTTTCCATTGAATTAAGGAATGTTGAAGGGTAATTTATGTGGTCTCACTGGCCACCAAGGAGAATAGTTGATGGGATAGTTGGTAAGCTGGTTAAATCAGGTAATTCTAAAGTTGTGACAAAGGGAAACTTTTGATTCAAGTGAGGTTGGGCATAAATAGGATATGATGGAATTTCTTGGGAAATAGGCCTTTGAGCACCAGCATAAGGCATTTTCTTCTGGTAACCTAGATAGGGGTTGTTTTGATGACCAAACGCTTGAGGGATCTGTTGACCAAGACCTGGGTAAACTGCTTGTTGTTGGAATTGTTGTTGTGGCATTTGAGGTTGTGACTGCCAAGGTGATTTATCACCAAGATTATAGCCCAAACCAGAATATATTTGACCCATTTGTGAATAGGTAATAATGGTAGGAGCCTATGAAATCCCATAAAGGGTTAATCCAACATATGATTGAAATATCCCAGATACAGGTGGTTGTTGTAAACCAGCCAAAGGAGTTGGAGTCTAGAGGCCCAAAACTTGAGGGTAATGGGTTGAAGGACCCACCTAAGATAGTTCATGTACAACCAACTGAGCCTTTAAAATGGGCACTAAAGTATTAACATGTGGGGTATATGTAGGCACAACAGGTTGAACCGGTTGATATGAATGCACAACCGTTTTTGGTTGAATGGGCAAGATAGGCTGCCACTGAAAAATAATCATTCAAACATTTGGGTGACCATAAAATGACAGAGTACCGTCAAAATGGATGACCATACATTTCCATTCATCATGAGGAGCATAATAAGATGGAATATATTATTCTCCAAATGGCAAGAGTCTAGTCAAGATTGAACTGGATGGAATGTACCTAGATGAACCAACTTGATGTTGCACTGAAGATGTGTATAAAGGATCAAGCCTTTCAATACTCATTAGAGATGTACCAGATAAAAAACCATAAGATGACATGGGTGAAGTCCATGGATTTGAGGATGCACCAGAGTAGGTTCTAGATAATGATTGGTAACCTGGTGGGATGGAAGGACCACCATAAAGGATGAAACAGGTGACATAGGCGGAGCATCCAACACGGTAGCAAGTAGATATTGTTGCAATTGCTGATAATTTTAGGGATATGTTGGATAACCATTCAAATGACCCGAGTGCTTGAATCTGAGAGACTTGAATTAAACTCTGAATAAAAAAAGATTAAAGGAGATCTGATGAGAGGAATTTCTGTCGTAAAGTTAAAGCCGTCCAAAATGGAACAAGTTGAAGGGAATGTTTCTTGTTGAGGTTCTTCCTCAATCGAAATCAAACCAGGTGGAAGAATTTTTCTGTCAGGCCCGAGATATATTTCAGGTAGTTGATTGCGCGATAAAACGGAAGACTCAATGGCTATGATCGAATGTGGATCTACCGATACAGGAAAAAATTCAAGTTGTTCGACTTCGGGATCTAGATGTTCTGGTAAAGAACAATGGGATGGATCTTTTCACAGTGAAAAACGTCAGGGTTGCTGAAGGTATGGTCTCAGCGATTGAATGGATCGTGACCACGGGTAGCTGTGAAGACTCCATTTCGACAACAGTAGATGAACCGAGATGTGTGGAAACAACTGTTGACTCAGTGAGATGCGATGAAGATGATGTACGAGAGGTACTAATGGTATTGATTTCGGTAGAGCAGGTCCACCTTCACCAGGCCATGAAATGGCTTTCTAGTGGTAAGTAATATTTAAGGTGTCTATCTGAAGCTTGATGGAAAGGATTTTATTCTTCCACGATGGTGATTGATTTTATTACAAAAAAAAATAAACTAATAAAAGGGTGATACTAGGAAAAAGGTTTACCAAGTAATTATGAACTGCAAAATACCTCTTGGCGAACCAAGAAGTACGGGCAGGCAATATTGCTGAATGTTGTGTTTGGTGTATCACAAGTTACAAGGTGGCCGACTCAGTTACTTATGGATGGTAAGTAACTTAAAGTTTCTTTCCCAAATGTACCCAAAGGTACGTGGAGGGCCAAGTCTATGTTAGCGTTTTCTAATGTGAAACCACATAGTGAGAGCACCCCCTTATACTTTTCATACTAGAACAATTTCCGCTATGCCCACAGGTACGTGGATGAGCTCTGATATACTTACGTACATGGAGTGGGATTTCACACTCGAAATGTATCGCACACAAGTTAGTGATAGTTTCTATGTTTAACGATGCTAGAACACATCTCTAGCCTAGACCTTCTAAGTGTTATCGTTAATGTTGCAATGCCTTCTTAGGTTGATTGAGGTGAATTTTATGTTGATATTTTTTAAAATTTTATCTTTGAGGTTCACTGTATGATGTAATGGGAAATTCCTAAAATGCAAACTAAATGAGAAGAAAAATTTTCAATTCAGTTTTTTAAGTGAAAATACTAGCTACTAAGGGGAAAGAGAAATCAGATTTTGAGGATACAACAAAGAGCACAAACTAAATGCATATTTCCCTAATATGTTCCTATGCAACACACAAAATCTCTAAATGCACATGCATGTTTTTATTTTCAGTTTCCTTTAATGTGAATGAGTAAAAAGAAACTAAATGCATAGATCAATCAAACAAATTCTTTCTTTTGAGAAACGAGGAATGGAACAACAATTTCTCTTAGGAAAATGAAGAATGAAACGACACTTTTCCTGTAGGAAATGAAGAATGGAATGACAATTTCCTTTTTGAAAAAAAAATTGATCTAACGAAAAATTTACAACTTTGAATTTAATTTTCCAATGATAAAGAAAACATCTAATGAAACATTGAAAAAACAACTTTTCAAAGGAGGAAGAACAAGTAATTTTTACTGGTATCTAAGAGCAATCAAACATCTAAGAATAGAACAGATAATTGGCTAAAACTGAATGAAAAGACAAATTTTGATGTAATTTGGCTGGATGAGGGGGCAACACACCCTGTAAGGGAAGACAATGCATTGTAGTGGACACCTTAAAGGGAGACAATGCATTATACCATGACCAAAAAGGCGTTGGGTGCAACTAAGTTTGGAAAAAAAGCAGCTTAAATACCCTTCTAAGGAAAAATGTTCATTTAAATGACTAATAAAATGAAGTAAAGTCTACTGATGATGGTAAACAGAGACAAAAACACTAGGAATGATGGATTTGTCCCCTGTATGGTCACCAATTTGTTATACTAAATCCTAATCTATGGATAAAGTAGATTCCCTGAGTGTGTTGTTCCTTCAATCAGAAAAATAGAAGAAAGAAAAATATTATTTTCTCTAAGACAAATAGATAAACAGAAAGGAAAGAAACCTACTTGTGATCCTTTCGCTCTCTTTCTCCTTCTTTCGTTGTTGTATTGCTCCTCAATCCAACTAAAGCGCTAGATCGATTCTAATCAAAGACAGAGAACAAAACAACATACCAATATACAGATATCTGCTTATCTTATTCAACGATAGTAGATTAGATACAAAGAAAGCTTCTGTGATTGAGAATGCAATTCCATGAAAACCACTTCTTTATATGAGAAAATGAACATATATCTTTATTAAGAAAGTAGGAGGAGAATATTACAACAATTAGATCGATTCATCCTCGACCATATCCAACTTCATTCCATCCTCATCACACCAAGCATCATCTCAACAACATAACAGTACTTCCAGCTCTCATCAATTGAGAATCCAACAACATAACCTTACACAAATTTCTCCTTCCCTAGCACTTAGATTAGTGCTCAATTTATAGGGAAATTGAAGGTAGTTTCTCAATGAATGGAATTGAATGGCTTTCTAATAATAGGTGAGACATGTTTCAAATTTCAGTAGTGATGGATGAACACTTTTATTTGAATTATGACACCTATGAGCTCTTCTAGAAGGCACTAGACATGTGGAGATTTCCGAAACGGTGATGATTTCACTCCCAAGAGACCAACACACCCTTAAGGGTCAGGAAGTGCACTGCAGTGCCCCCTTGCATGGGGATAAGTGAATTACAATGCACTTAGGCCCATTCAGAGGAGCGTTGATGATTCAATGGGTCATATAATCTATAATTTAAACATTGGAAATCTCACAATTTAAGCCATCAATGGAATGACTTCTCTTAGGGCATATAGCAACTAAATTAGGGGATGATAGACCCTATTATAGTGATTCTTAGAGAATTGCTGTTTTGAATAAGGTCTTGAGGGATGATGCCCAAATTCAAACTTTCATAACAATGGGGACTCGGCCCGAGTTGGAAGCACAACCTGAGGCTAAGATCCTTTCCAACCATTTGAATGTTTTGATAAATAAAAAATAAAAAATCCCACATATAAGATTCATTTTCCTAATATTTTTCTCTTGTAGTAGCATGCATTTGTCTTTCTTAAGAGATTACACTCATTTATATCAATTATTCTACAACAGCTTTGGACTTTCATATGGAAAAAGCATGTATTCATGCATATAATATAACAGGTCTGTAATTTATTAGCAAGATTGGGAGAGTCCAATCACAGAGTTAACATCATTTCAACTAACTTTGGGATTCTAGGATCTAGCCCTCCTGATTCCGGAGAGGGATATCTCCAATATGTACAAAGATGGATATTGTCTTTGAAAATTTTAAGGTAATGATATTAGGCTAGTTATGAAGGCTAAGGGTTTTGTTTTGTTTTGGATGGTTGAGCATGAAATGTTACTTGAGGGGAAAGTCCTAAGTGCAAAAAGTTTCAAAAGTGAGAAGTTGCAAGCAAATAGAACAGTTTTGGCAGATAGATAGATATAACGCTGGTTTTTAGTCCATTGGGCTATGGAGTCATATCCGGGCTTTAATTGAACAACAACATCAAGTGTGATCCAAGGGGAAAGTTATCTATACCACAAGATTATTGAGATTAAAATGATGAAATGGAAACATTAAAATGTTGGAGGGGTGGAAACTGATAATAATTTCTCAGAGGATTTATAGTCAGTCCAAACAAGAAAAGCCTCTTAAGTAACTATTTTAAAACCAACCAAGGACAGGGCTAACCATAGACTTCTTGGGCAAGTTGTTATTAAAGCAGCTTAATTGACAAACAATCTAGTAATCCACATAATTACCTTCAGAAAGTATGAAAACACATAAGAAAAACAGAGTGTAACTTAAGATCAGATAAAGTACTTTTAAACCTAGTCTGCTTTCAGTCAACACCAAGGGAAACTTTCAGAATCTGCCTTTGGAGAAAGAATCTAGGAATCAGGGCAAACCATATCTTCTCTAGTCTAACTTTAATAGCAAATAATGGAAATAACATTCGAGAACAATGTTTGAGCAAATAGAAGGACGAGGGAACGCCAACATTCCTAACTGTTTAAACTGTATTGAATCATTCTTAAATAAACAAATCTGAAGAAAACATTAAGATAAATATTTCTCAGCCAGAGAAGGTTACTGCTATACAGAAAATCCTAACCCTGTTTAAACTCTTCTTTACAGAGGGAAAATGAACAATATGGCATACATAAAAGGAAAACGATTAACAAAGAAAGAAGCACTTCACCGGTGATAAAGACCAGGATCCCAAGAAACAACTTTTATATTGATGTCAAACCAGTTACAATCTTCAAGTCCAATGTTTCAGTTCAGCAATCATCTTCACTATTCAACCTAACTACTCTAGCACAAACAGAGCTCCAAGGGCCAGTGAACACTATGTACAAATAGAAGTCTCAAGCTCAAGTGTATTTCAAAGTTCTGCAACCAACAATTTCTCATCTTCTTCTAAGGTATTTATAGAAGGATGAGGAGGTGATCTGAGAAAAGATCTCTCAGGATAATTAATACAGTTTCAAGACTTCGTGGCCTTTTGAGGGGCTCGATGAAGAAATTCACAGGTGGAACACTGTATTAACTGTTTACAATAAATATCAAAGCTCGGTGGAAGCTTTGTTTGACTTTGAGGCTCTGTGTATGTTTTGGAGTAACTCTGCAGATATTTATTCATTGGTCTCCTTGCAGAAATAACTTCTTGGCAATGCTGGAGGCAGATATTTCTTCGAGCAATAACTTCGGCCTCTGTTCTGAATGGTTTGAGGTGACAGGTGGCTCTTTGGTAGCTGAGGAATAAATTTGCCTCAAGTTGTGGCGGTGGAGGCTTTATGTCTGATAAAACACTTTAGGTTTTATTTAAACTATGTTTTGAGTCGGGGATTAGGCTTTTGATAACTGTCTTAGCCGTAATCCTTGTAATACTATCTTCAATCTTCTTCTGCTGTGCTTTATTCTCAAAACTGATACTCTTTAACTGTTCTTTCGAATAAAACAGTGTCTTGTCGATGTGCAGGGCCGCGCTGGGATTTTCGGCATCAATGCTCATGAAACATTGACAAATCATTGAATCCAACCGTGTGAATGGTTCCTTTTAGTAGCTTCGAAGGCGCAGGAAACGTCTTTCCCAACCCTCGACTTTTCTTCGTGATACAACGGAAAACCATTGAAAACACCTGCATAAAACAAAAAACAATTAAGAAATCCTGCGAAATGGGTTAGACTGCTTCAGAAGGTAGGAGAGGAGCGTAGCCGTCGGATGAAGGCAACCAACGATGGAGATCTACATAGAAAGACAAAAAGGATAGCGGGAGAAGAATAAGGAGGAGCAGTTTTGGACCATCCGATCTGGACACGTGGACGGTCCAGATCTAATCGGAGGGTCTCAATCGGGGGTGGCAGAAAAGGGGATGCGATTGAAAATTCCAGTGCGATTAAGCACTGGTCGTTGATCTGCAGATCAGATCGACGGCGGAAAACGAATCGGCGGGTTTTGAAATGGCGGTAAGACTTGCAATCGGAGGGAATAAGGACCGTTGGATAGGCGGGAAATGGATGACCCAGATTTAATCGGAGGATCACAATCGGGGAGGTCACAAAACAACATGCGATTGAAACTTTGCGATTGAGCGCTGGCCGTTGATCTGAGGACCAGATCGACGGCGGGGAATGAATCGGAGGTAATCGCAAGGGGGTGAAACATTGCGATGCGATTGAGCGCAGGCCGTTGGATCGGCGGGACAGATCAACGGTCAAGAATAAATCGGAGGGAGAGCAGGATCGGAAGATCGGAGGTATGGATTGCGATTGATCGGAGGGTACACTTGAAGTATTGCGATTGCGATCGGGCGGGGGGCTGCGATTAGCGCTCCACCGTCAGATCTCCGCAGAAGATCAACGGTGCGGAACGCATCACCAGTCTTATTGTTATAAATAAATCGCATCGGAGTTTCAACTATTTACAAAGGATTTGTGCACCCGCCCGACTTCTGATTGCGATTAGCGCTTGGGACTTAAGCGCTTGGTCCCAGCGCCGAGGCATGTGCGGGGAAGTGGTTTGAAAGGGGCTAGCGGGAGGGGTCTTATGCCTATATTAAGGTCGGAAGGTGAGTTTTGGCCTATTTAAATGGAATTTGAAGGCCAAGGAAGGGAACGATAGAGGGGTAAGGGGGGAAAATGGCCAACAAAGGTTAGGGTAAGGATTTAAAGGGGATTTTGGGGGTTCGACACAGCTCAAAAAGAAGTTTTAAACCATGTCAGGAGGATTTTCACGAATGGAGGGAGAAACTTATGAAAAGTAGGGAAATAATATGGAGAAAAGGGGGAGTAAATGAAGGTTAGTTATGAGTGGGAGAAAGGGGAAAAATGATGGTTTCTTCAGCAGTTTCTTACAGGAAATCAACAGAATTAATAGGAACAGTAATGAGGATTTTGGACAGAGGCATGAGGCCTTAAAGAGACTTCAAGAGCCAACAATTTTTTAATGATAAAATTTGTTCCTTGGAGGCTCAAAAAGATTTAGCCACCTTTTGGTATAACAAAATATTATAGGTGGCTAACAGTGGCTCCACTTGGGGATGGTGCCTTCTTGAAGGCATCAAGAATTCAGACTTGATTTCTGGGAGGCTGATTAGTTGCCTTATCCATTGGGCTGTCCTCCTGTGATTGAATAATCTTCTCTAAAAACATATTTGGCAGCCATGAAAACAATGGACCTTTATCAACAAGCTTGCTACCTACCCAATCCTACAGATCTAGCATTTTTCTTCATCAGAGTGCACTTGGATTGGAAAACTCTATTCACAACATTTTATTCTTTTGAAAGCAGGAAATCTAATCTACTTCTACTCCTTATTTCTCCCTGAACTCAGATTAAACAGTTGAGCTCATATATTTCTCTACCTAGTCTACTGTCTGTTGGGATTAAACAGTCCAACAAACTTTCATTCTCTAAATTCTACAACAGAAATTTAAAAATAGTCAAGTCAATATTGAGCTGTTTGACTTGCTATGATCTATGGCATAAGAACAAGCTGCACATAGATTATTATTTGCAGAAAATTAAATCAAAATGGAAGGCTTAAGATCTGAAAGTTTCTCATTATGGCCTTCTTTTTCTTTACAGCTCTGTTTTTAATTTTGTTTTGAGCTGTCTCTTTCTTGATATCTGATTTAGATTTTGGGCAAATTAGAACCAGTTTTCTCTTTTATGACTCAGAAAAATAAAACAATTTTGAGTCATCTCTCTTTGGAAACTTTAGTTCAGATTTTGAGTTTGTTTGAACCTTAATTTCTATCCTAATCTATCTACTGATAAGCCAAGATTAAACAGTTTGGAAAATCAAATTCACTACCCTATCAGCAGAAAATTGAAAGCTAATTAGTCAAGATTAAACAGTTTGACTAACTAGAAGTGTGTTTTGCAGGAGTGGCATTTAAGCTTGCACACTTTCAGATTTGTCTCTCTTTTTTGGCATGGGGCTTTGCCTTTCTTGTTTACATTTCTGCCCTCTTTTCTTTCTTTCTTTGTTTTTGTATTTTTATGATTTTTCATAACTTTGAATGCAATGATGGATGAAATGTTTACAATGGAAAAGGGAAAAAAGGCTTCAAAACATAGAATGGTTTTAGGAAAGATAATGCTTAAGCATCCTGCCATTGACAGGACCCCCAAACAATTCTGTTCCATTCAGCTCTTGTAAGAAGAATGCATTGTTTCCAGCAACTGAATGAATGGAGTAAGGGCCAAGCCATAGATTGTCAAATTTACCATGCTTTCCCTTATCTTCTCTCTTTGAGTCCCACTTTAAAACTTTGTCCCCAATCTAGAAATTGCTGGCCTTTGTTCTTCTGTCAAATATCTTCTTGATATGGTCTTGCTTCTGTAATGCTTTGTTGTACACTTCCTCTCTGGTCTGCTGAAGATGAATGGTCTAATTCATTCTTCTGATTATGTCATTTTCTTTAGTCTGCAACTCTTGAATTAACTTCATAACTGGTACACCAAGGCTGTTAGGAAAAATTTCATCTGTACCATACACAAGTTGGAAGGGTTACATACCAATAGATTTCTTCAAATGTAATCTGTCAGCCCAAAGTGCATGGATCAGCTTTGTGTGCCAAGACTTCTTGTTTTCCTCCAACAGTTTCTTTATTATGTTCACTAAGATTTTGTTGGAAGACTCTGCAAGTCCATTACCTTGAGGGTAATAGGCTGTGGAGTGTCCCAAGGTTATCTGATATTTGCGACAGAATTCCACCATTTTCTTTGATCCAAATGCTGCTGCATTATCTGTGATGATCTTGGTAGGGTAGCCAAATCTGGAAAGGATATTGGTTTCTATGAATTTTATGATAACCGAATCATTGGCCTGCCTACAAGGAATGGCTTCTATCCACTTAGTGAAATAGTCTGTGGCAGTAAGGATCCATCTATGCTGGGCAGAAGATGAGGGATGGATTTCACCTATGAAGTCAAGTCCCCACTGTTGAAATGGGGCTTCAACAGTGATTGGATGCAGAGGAAGGGGTAACAATTTTCTTTTGCCTTCAAATAGTTGGAATTTATGGCAAGTAGTGGTCATCTTGTGTACATCAGGAAAAAGAGTAGGCCAATAGAAACCAGCCCTCAAAATTTTTTTGGCTGTTGAATTCTAATATAAATGACCCCCACACTCTCCTTCATGAAATTCCTGCTTAACCTTCTCTGCATCAAACTCAGGAAAACATTTAAGCAATATACCACTAGCATTTTTCCAATAAAGACACCTATCTACAATGCAATAGTTTACTGCTTTCAGTTTTAAGAACCTTGCCTTTGTTTTCAACAAACCAGGAGGTGTATTTAAATTAAGCAAAACATAAACGATATCAGCATACCAAGGAGAATTCATAAAATGGTTTTCAATAATGGGAGTTGAGAATTCTTCTTGGCTGTCCAAAGCATTAATCATATTAATATCAAGAACTTCAAAATTGGATTCATCCATTAATCTAGCTAGACCTTGGCCTTTGATGAGTTTAGTGGGTTTTATCTCTAAATCATATTCGAGAATAACAACAATCCACTTACCTCTCTTACCATCTGGGTCCTATGTTAGAATGTCTTTAACAACCGAATTAGGGACAAAGGCAATGATATGTGAGTGAAGGATGTATACTCTGAAGTCTTTCAATGCTTTAACCAAAGCAAAAGCTTGCTTTTCCATAATATTATACTTCAAAGGGGCATCCCTCAATGCCTTGCTAAAGAATGCAATAGGCTACTCTTGTCCTTGTGGATTTTTCTGTAAAAGGACAGCAGCAATAGTATGTTCTGATGCAAATGAGAAGATATAAAAATATTTTGAAAAATCAGGGCTTATGAGAACCGGTGTTTTGGTTAATGCTTGTTTCACCAACTCAAAGGATGTCTTTGCTTCCAAGGTCCATTTTATCCCTTGCTCCTTCTTCAACATGTTTGTGATATTTCTAAGGAGCTCAGCTAGGTTAGGGATGAACCTTCTCAAAAAGTTTATCTTTCCAATGAAAGACTGCAACTCTTTGATATTTCGAGGATGAGAGATTTGCAATATAGCCTCAATCCTCCTTGGATCTATCTTTATACCTTCTTCTAAAATAATGTGTCCAAGAAGCTTACCTTCTTGGAGACCAAATAGTGTCTTCTTAGGGTTTAAAGATATTCCAAACCTTTTGCACTTCTCGAAAACTTTTCTCAAATGTTCTAAATGTTCTTCATCTATTTTTTAAAACACAGTGACATCATCTAGATAGATAATGATGAAGAAACCCAATTCTTCCGAGAATGCTATGTCCATGGCTCTCTGAAAGGTTGCTCCAGCGTTCATTAGACCAAAAGGCATCTTCACATACATGAAAGTGCCCCATGGAGTAGTGAAAGTTGTCTTTAATTGATCAGCAGGGTGAACTAAAATCTGATTATACCGTGAATAGCCATCAAGCAACGAAATCCTTTTAGACCCCACCACCCTTTGTAAAATGTGATCCATTTTTGGTAAAGGGTAGTTATCCTTTAACGAAGCTTTGTTTAAGTCTCTAAAGTCTATAAAAAGCCTGATTTCTCCAGTCTTCTTCCTAACAGACACCAGATTAGATACACACTCAGAATATCTAATAGGGACAATAATGCCAGCATCGTGCATCTTCATGATTTCCTTCTTAACCAATGGCAACTGGACAGGGTTTATTCTGCGCAGTTTCTGTTTGAATGGTTTTTGGTTTTCTTTAAGAGGGATTTTATGCTATATTATTTCAGTGTCATAGGATTTAAGATCTTTGTAACTCCATGCAAAAACATCAGAAAACTCTTTGAACATCTCTATGTATTTGAGTTTAATGTGAGCTGGCAAAGTTTTGGACAGTTTGATCATTTTTGGTTTTTCCTCACTGCCTATATTGCACTCCTCTACTTCAGTCTCTACAGGTTCTAGTTTTGGTTTATTGGCCACATCGTTAAAATCGAACAACTCCTCTAAAGGCGTTAGACCACTCGGCAAATTTTCATCTTTAGAATGCAGAGTTTGTAATTCTTCCATTTCTAACTCTGCACTTAATTCTATTTTGTTCCTAAGTTTGGTTGAATAATGATTCTTCTTCGCCGAGTTGGAGAGCGATTCTTCACCTGAAAATTTCCTTCGCTACGGTGTCTTTCGTGGAATTTGAGCCTGGAACCGAACTCATTCTGAATTGCCGTGATCTTCTTTTGTCATTGTCAAGCGCACCAATATTTCGTTATTAGGCACTGTAGGTCTAAATTTTATGTCGGAAGGTTGTGGCTTCTCGTTCTTCCTGGCGTTCATTTATCACCCAGCATAAAAAGCTGGGTGGGCCACCGTGTTCTTTTTCTCGCCAGTTGAAACTCGGGACAGGCTCCTAAATGTTGCTCATGAGATCATGACATCATTCAGGCAAATGGGGCCAAGATGATTAGCCTCATCATTCAGCCTTTTAACACTGAATTATTGAAATCCAAGTACACATTAATTCTTTTGAGCCTAATTTCTTCAAAATTTGACTAAGAGAGAAAGTTCATGTTCTGCTATCAATGTTTGGAATATTTAATTGAACATAGGCATTAAAGCAGTTTGTTTTGGATATTATTAATTAAACCACCATAAATGACAGCTACAAATAAAAATAATAAAGAAATATGTCCATAAAGGTTATGTCTTGGTTTCACGCATTTAAAAAAATTTGTCCTTTTATTTCTGGTTGCCTTCATTCTTGTTCATGAACAACATTTTAGTTAGTTATTTTGACTCTCATTCTTCAATAGATTAGGGGATGATGTCGAGCTGTGGGGTATTTTAGGACACAATAAGTCCTAGCAGTCCTGGGTAAATCAAGACCTATGTGTTTACTAATGTTTTACGTAACAGCATTGTTTGGACATATGAATGTATATATTTACCTGTGACTGGTGTAGTGGCTTGATCTATGGGGTTTCATTATTAAACATGATAAAAGAATCGAAACTGTATTGACGAATATAGGAAGTTTAGGTAGTATAATATTGAAACTTGTAACAGTATGCTGTGTATTTTAGGACTCCTGTAAAGTCTTAGTTAAGTTGAGCAGGATGAAATACTCTTGTGTCCACTCTGCCTGTAGTCCTATGTAACGATAGGATCTTCTTCCATACTTTGGAGACATCGTACAACAATATCCATGAGTAAATATTTACATTTGAAATTTGAAATGATTGAAGGTCATGATCAATCCTAGACATTTTATGTTGATCGAAGAATATAGGTCTTTATGGATACACAAAGTAATTTCTAAACCAAGGCTCTCATCTTGACTTTAGGCAAGTTAAGAAACCCGAATCATGCATAACGTTGTGTGGGAATTTGTCATGAATATTCAAATAAAATGGAGAGCGGAGGAGGCAGGAGGGTCTTGGAGAGCTTCCACTTCATCCCAGGGCCCAAGAAATCAACTCACTGGGTAGGTAAATCCCACTACCGGATGCTTTGTGTGTTTTCCTGTATATTTTAAGCCTTCAAATTTGGTTCCTATATACATATTTGAAGCTAACTACGATTAATACAGTAAAGAGGTTTTGAATATTTAAGACTACATTTCGAGTTGAAAAGGGTTTGGATGCCCACCAGGCTGTAACTGCTTGTATTCATTGTCCTCTATCAACAATTCTGACTTATGATTTTCATAGCTAGCTGTTGTAGAAAGAGTATAGGCCAAAATGTTAATCTGTTTGATGTCTTCACTATTTTCTCAGTACAGTGTTTTCTCATATCATATAAAATTATTGTTTTGTCTTTTCATTTGGTTGTTTTGGGTTTTCCATGAAATGTCTACTTTGAAGATTTATCGAAGTTTTTGGTGTTGAGATTGTTGTTCAATCACTGCTTCTAAGAATAGCTATGAGGTTCTATAGCGTGTTTTCCATATCACGATAATAATTTTATTATCATCTTTTATTAAATACGTGCGGGTGTATGGTGCCATTTGTCTCTGTTGAACCTCCAATGTTGTCCTTTGAGCATGGCAGTATTCTCTTCACCCATATTTTTCTGTTCTTAACCTCACTTACATAATTTTGATGAAGGAAGAAATTGTCATTAGTGTCTTCACTGGGTCTTATTTGGGTTGGTTCCTTCTAACTGTTACATTGGGTTTTCTTTGAGGGCGATTTGCTTTGATTCCTTGTGCTCTCCTGCATTCCTGCTCATCTCTTTCATCATTTGTAACATAATAACTGTCTAATTTGAAGTGGAAGGGTGGACTCCTCTCTAAAAGATATGCTTTTCAGCACCATCCTCATCTATGTCCATAAGGACCGCCCACAGAAGAAGCACCTCATGTCTTGGGGCTGTGGCTGCTGGGTGAATATGTCATGTACGGATCAATCATCGGGGGAAAATTTTTTTTTAAAAACGAGCCACAAGGAGGTTTTAGTTTGAAGAAAGAGTCGCCCATGAGCATTTTAAGCAAATATGTTTCAATAGTTTTGCCTTGGGGACTCTACGAGTTTTATAGTGGGGCTTGGAGAGGATTCTTTCTCCTACCCATTTGTTTAATAATGTTTGATGGAAAGGCAGAGATAAGACCACGTATAGAGTTAAACCTTTAAACCATTTTCTTGCTTCTCCCCAACTTTGAGCATAAATAGTCTCAACTTGATGGAATGTGTCTAATTTCATTTCTGTCCAAAATGGTCATTATTCTTGTATTGTAGGATACGCACGTATTGCAACATCTATGGTGGGTGGTGGAAAGCAGTCACCAGAAGGATACCTAATGATACACGGAAGGACTAGGGGCATACCATGTTGCCATGAGAGGTGGAGAGTGGATTTACAAAGGAAAAGTGGTGGGGGTGGGCGTTTGAACGGTGGATGTAGGAGCGAGGCAATTAGATGGACTGAGTAGTGTTGAAGATGATCTTGGATAGGAAGACACCTAAATTATGAAGAAATGTAAATCGAGGAAGTGTTTCTGTTACGGGGATGTTCCTTGTTTCGAAAAGGTGAAGAAGTGAAAGATTCGAAATCTAATTGGATTATATCATCAAATGACCTAATTAAATAAGATATAAGTGGAGTTTACCGATCGTTATGATGAAAAGATTTTTAGGGGCCCCGAATTAATATAAAGGTGATACGAAAACGGATGTGACCTTAAAGGAGACTTCCAAAAGACACTATGGATATGTTCTCTTGAACGGGTTAGGGACTGGATATGGGCTCTAGTGTAGATGTTTTGAGCCACTATGCCACATTTAGACCTAAAACAAAGAAATTCAACGGACTCTTAATCTTGGAGAAGGTTAATAACCACTTTTGGTGCAATCCAGGTCCTCTAACTAATTTGGGCTGGACTTTTATTAGTAAGAGTTCTTCTGGGTCGTTAAAGGTCTCTAGCGGATTGTTGAGTCGCTGAGATTACCAAATTTTAGCTCCTTTCGAGAGGTAAAAATTCTTATGGTCCACCACCATGTTTGTTGTTCTGTTCAAAATATTTTTTGGTTTTCTAAGTCATTTTTCAGTTTTTGGTTGTTAAAAATATCATAACTTTGTTTCAAAGCTTAGCTAGAGTTGCGAGGCAAAGGAAGTCTACTCTTATGAAAGCTGTTGTTTGATTTTCAAGGTTGGGTAAGTCTTGAAGAAACACTGAGTTTACAATTTGTCATGATTCAAACAAGTTCTGTCATGATTACCATTTTCTTGGTACTTGAAAAGAAAACTACTTTTTGCTCTCAAGCTGTTCTCGAATAAAGGGTTTCAGTGTCTAAAAAGTATTAAAAACATAGGGTCCCAGGTGGAGTCTGCAAATGTTGGATTACGGTGGCTTGACAGACTAATAAAACAAAGCGCTTAAACCCAACATGGCTTTTATGAATGGTTGGTGTAAAATATTCGGAGGTTTTGGTAACTACGTTAGGTATAGAAATGTTGGTCTACAATTTGCCAGCAATATTGGAGAACAAGCTATTGAGTTAACATCATTTCAACCAACATGAGTTCTAGAAGATCTACAACCCTCTGTGAATCCGGAGGGGATCTCTCCAATATGTACAAAGATGGATAATACATGTTTGAAAAACTGAGTGATATTAGAGCAGTATAGGGGCCAAAAAGGGTTTTGTTTTGTTTTGGATGGTTGTGACTTTGAAATATTGCATGGGGAAAAGTCCACAAAGTGCAAAAGTTTCAGTGAAAAGTTGCAAAAGAAAACAAAGCAGTTTGAGGATAGATAGATACTTATTTGGTTTTTAGTCCATTTAACATTTTATGGAAATTTATATGGGCACAATTGAACAACAACATCAAATGTGATCCAAAAGACAAAATCCATCTATACCCGAATTGTTAAGGATTAAAATGATGAAATGGAAACATTAAAATATTTGGAGGTGAAAAATGATAATAATTTCTAGGAGGATTTATAAACAGGTCCAGAAACAAAAACTCTTGACTGGCACAAAACAACCAAGGACGAATAGCCATAGACTTAACATTGAAGTTCTTATTAAGCAGCTTGGTGGCTAGAAACAATCAAACAATCTGCACACAATTACCTTCAAAAAGGCACAGCATGCACAAGAAAAAGCAGTGTAACTTTGAGGTGGATAAAACACACTGGCTTACGATGTTCTTCCCAGGTGTAACTTTAAAGAAACTTTGGAATACGCAACTGCAGAAAAATCGGGATGGAAGCAAACCATATCACATAAACTAACACAACCATAAATATTGAGGAAATAGCATTCCGAGAAACCAATGTTTGACCATCGAAGGAACAGAAGACAACATTCTGGCCATTTAAAGCCAACATTAGATATTCTTAAATAAACGATCATTAAGATAAAAAGTTACATTGGGATGCTATACGATACTGGCCATTTAAGCACAACTACGGAAGAGAAAATAGACAATATAGCATACATAGAAGGAAAACGATTAACAAAGAAAAGCACTTCTGCCGTGATAAGGCCGGGGATCCAAAAACGAGCTTTTATATTGTGATATCAAACCCAGTTAGTCTTCAAGTCCAATGTTTCGGTTCCAGGCAATCATCTTCACTACGTAACCCTAACACTAGCAAAACGAGCTTCAGGCCGGTGTTTTAACGCCTGATAAGTCTCGAGCTCAAGTGTATTTTAAAGTTCATACTAACATTTCTCATCTTAACGTAGAAGCTTATAGAAAGATAGGGAACGAGATTTTATTAAAATATCTCAAGGACAATTAATACGGTGAAAACTTCCTCGCGGCCTTTAAGAGGCTGGGAAGAACAGTGGATCTTCTTCTTGTGGCTTGGTAAATATCAAAAGCTTGGTGGAAGCTTTGTTTTCGGCTGCAGGCGCCCTGTTGTGTATGTTTGGAGTATTCTGGATATTGTTATTGGTCTCCTTGAAAGCTCTTCTTGGCAATGCGAGAGCGAATGTTTACAAGCTAATACTTTGGCTCTCTGTTCTGATAGTTTGAATGTGGAGTGGCCTCTTTGACCGTGAGGAGTAATTTGCCTCAGGGTTGTGGCGGTGGAGAGCATCGTACGATAGCGCCTTTAGGACTGCTGAAAGCCCCCATGTTTTGGTCGGGGATTAGGCTTTTGATAAATTTCTTGTCGTGATAAATAATATATCTTCAATCTTCTTCTGCGTAGCATTCTCCAAGCGATACTCTTTCGCTTGTTCTTTCGAATAAAAACGATGTCTTGGCATCGATGTGCGAGCCGCGGCAGAAACATGGCGTAATGCTCATGAGGAAGCAGTGACAAATCATTGAATCCAACCATGTGAATGGTTCACTGGCTAGCTTGACGCCGAACGTCTTTCCCAACCTCGGCACCTTGGTAGTCCAATAGGAAAACCATTAGCTTTACTTAAAACACAAAAAACAATTAAGAAATGTCTGCCGAAATGGGTTGTTCACCCAAAAAGGCAGAAGGAGCGTAGCCATCGGATGAAGACGCCAGCCGACGGAGATACATGAAAAGACTTTAAAGGATAAGGAAGAAGAATAAGGAGGAGTAGCTTTTGGGTGTCAGGTCTGTAGACACGTGGGAAAGTCCCCGGATCTAATCGAGAGGTCTCAATCGGGGGTGGCAGAAAGGATACGGTTAAAAAAAATTCTAGTACGTTAACGCGGCGGTTAATCTGTGATCGGATCAGCACCGAGCTTTCAATACGATGCCGGTTTTAAGAAATAGCGAGCAAGACTTGCAAGTCGGAGAATAAGGACCATTGGATGGAGCGAGAAATGGATGGCCCAGACTGGCTGAGATGCGCAATCGGGGAGGTCACAAAACAACATGCGGTTAGGCTGTTAACGAACGGGCCCTTTGCGGTTAGTAACCGTGGTGATGCGAGACCGGATCGACGGCGAGAATGAATCGAAGGTAATCGCGAGAAGGTAGGCTGTTCTGCCGATCTTGGAGTTGGTAACGACCGTTGGATCGGCGGGACAGGTCAACGGTCAAGAACCGTCGGAGGGAGAAACGGATCGGAAGATCGGAGGTATGGTGAGTTGATCGGAGGGTGCCGCAGAGAAGTATTGCGATTGCGATCGGGCGGGGAAGGCACGATTGCGCGCTCCGTCCGTCTCATGAGAAGATCAACGGTGCGGGCTTTGTCGCACGGTCTGTTATAAATAAATCGCCGTGTGCCGGAGTTTAACTGCTAGGGATTTTTTGTAACGAACTTAAAGATTGCGATTAGCGCTGGGACTTAAACGCCGGTCGGCAGAAGCATGTGGAAAATGGTTTCGAAGGGGCTAGGAGGGGCTTATGCCTATATTGAAGAGACCGGAAGGTGGGTTTTGGCCTATTACGTGGAATTTGAAGGCAAGAAGGAAGCGATCGGTAAGGAAAGAACGTATTGTAAAGGTTAGGGTGTTGAGTTTAAGGGGATTTTGGGGTTCGTACAATCCAAAAAAAGGGGTTTTGAAACCATGTCGAGAGGATTTTCACCGAATGGAGAAAGCTTGCTGAAAAGTAGGGAAAATAATATGGAGAAGAATACAGGCAAGTTTGGTTCAACCGATTTCTTATGAGAAATCGGCGGGACATAACGGGAGCGATAATGAGGATTTTGGACGGAGAGCATAAGGTACAAAGAGACTTCAGGGCTAACATGACATTTTGGTGATACGAACACATTCGCCAGAGCTCAATATCTTTAGCCACCTTTGGGTATAACAAAAAATGTGTTTCGCAGGCAGCCTAACAAATCCAAGGAGGTCTGTTCTGATCTTTCCCTTTGTTCTTACTTAAACAGTTGTCTTAAAGGTCTTTATAGTTGTGATCATAGATGTGTTAGGTGTTCCCTCTTCTATGACTACAATTATCAGTGAATATTTTATGTTTTCTAGGTCATTTGAAATAAAATATTTGAGGAAATAGGGTGTTCCCCGAATCTTAGATTTCATTTCAAAAGCTGTTTTGAAATCATTATTTGCTTACAGGTGTGATTTGTAGAATTTATGGTTAGCCTTGTCTACCAAATAGCTCTATATTGTTCAAATTGCGCTTTCAAATTCCCTTTGTTTGAGAATTAAACTTCTCTTTCCAAATCATTGATGTCCATCTCATTCCAAAACCAAAGGATCCTGCGGCCAAGTTATATTTTCCCTTTGATATCCCATATCAATTGATGAGTATATTATGACCTCTTATTGACTCCATTTCCCAATGAACCATATGTTTCTCCATTCTATTTATCTTTCCTAGACCTTTCATGTTCTGCTGTATCAATTCAACCAAACAAACAAACAAACACCTGCACTTAATAACTAGTCTAAAACCAATACTCAAAGCACACAAGATAAACCTTTGCAAAAAAACATTTGAGAGATCCCTCTCTGAGAATAGGAGGACTAGATCTTGGAACTCTAAATATTGGTTCTGATGTTGCCTTGTCTTTTCATTTTCCAAACTATCAAAACACGAGACACCAACATAATGGCGATCACGGTGGGACACTGATTAAAATATTCAAAATTAAACAATAACTGTCCAGTATAACATAAGTAACCTTCTTCAAGCACTACCTAACAAATGGTAATCATGATAGGACTTAATTGAATTAGTGACAAACTAAGTGACCCTTAGGATTCTCTTAGAACCTTATCAAACCTTGAATTTTTCAGTTACCAAGCCATAAGAGTGAACTATGTATGTTTGACACCCTAGCTAAGTGTTAAATAAGATTTAGGACACTCTCTTAACCTGTAAGACCAAAAATAACTTAGAAAAACCCAAAACATTTCAGTTTGGCTTCATAATAAACATGGTGGTGGGACCATCCAATATTTTACCTTCATAAAATATAAATAGTTTCCACTTGGCGACTCCACTAGCCCCAATAGGCCTATTACTCATCTAGGTTCCCAGATATTTTTAGGACTGTGTTAACCAGCCTTGAGGAAGTTTTGAAGCCTAGTCCCATACTAGATAAGACATCTTGAGAGGTGAAGCTTCCAGAAATAGTCTCTAAAAATCTCAACCTTTCTCATTTTTGAAAAACAGTCTGGCTTCACATAGGATCAACACTAGATCCCATCCAGACCCAAATCCTCCTTTAATTGTTGACAATCCTGAGAGAATTTTGTGGCAGAATTCTAACTCTGGAAAATCAGCTGCTAACAGGAGCCTCTTAAGAAAAAATTATGTCCCTGAAAACCTTGTTGTATTAGAGGGTTCACACTTTGATTTACGTCATACAAAGAACATATTCAGAACTAGATCTCAAGGTGATTTAAACCAAACTAACCTTGATACTACATATTTGCATCAAAGCTTCAGTAGAGAAGCCTCACCTTCCACTCCTCCTGATTCCCAGCTTCTTGATCACTTTAGTCTTTTCCATAATAATTCTGCTCAAAATTAGTTTGCTGGGCCAAGTGTTTCTTCCACTCCAATCCATACTACCCTTATGAAAAACACTCCATTTCATCCCACTTTCACTTTTGTAACTCCACCTCTTGTAAATCCACCGTTATTTCCAGCCATGGCAACATGGTATGCCCCATTGGTGTTACCACAACCTCTACTTCCCCTACCAAATGATTACCAATCCAAAATCCCTCATTTCACTGGAAAAGAGTCTACAACAGCTCAACAACATGTATATAGGATGGAAGATTCTTTCAATTACATGGAGATAGAAGAAGAAACTGTGAATATGAGGATCTTCGCTCAAATTTTAGGAGGAGATGTAAAGAAATGGTTTAAAAACTTACCTCCTAACAGCATAAATGATCTCCCTGCCTTGCATCAAACATTCATCAACAAATGGGAACTCAAAAATAATCCTCTCCAAATACTAGCAGAGTATAGCAGCCTCAAGAGAAATCAAGGGGAGAGTGTTCATGATTACTCCACTAGGTTCAATAGTGTTTACAATGCTCTTCCACCTCCCATGAAACCTCCTCAAGGCATGGCCTTAGTAAGATATCCCGAAGGCCTTGATGCTGACATGATGTATCAGTTAAGGGAGAGGGATTACTCAACCTTAGAAGATATGCAGAGAGGAACTGTGATCGTAGAAGAAAACATAATTGAGAAAAGAAATAGGTTGATATCAGAGAAGAGGGTAACTTACAAAGATGACCTACTACCCTCAGCCTCAACTTATGAAAAAAAAATTGACAACCTAGTGAAGGTGATGGAGAGGATGCTTGAAAAGATCAATTTGAATGAGAGAGTGCCACCAAGAGAACCTAAAAATAACCAAAACAGAAATAGAAATCAGAATTATAGAAGAGAAAACAATCAAGATAAGCCAAAAGAAAGTGACCAGCAGATTAGACCTCCCTTCCAATAGAACTATGTAGATCAATATGAGGAAGATAGATATTTGGAAAGGTTGGGAGAATCTCATGTAAACTTGATTAGATCAGACAGTGGGGATGATATTTTCCTCACTGAGGAAGAACAAGGTTTCTTTTCTGATCAAAGTACAAACACCTATGAGGATTCTGATGACTATAGATTGGGGTTCGAAAATGAAATAATGGAGGTGCACAAACAATATGATCTTAGGAGCAAGGGGAACATAGATAATTCAAAGGATAAAAACACTAATTCTGCTTTCAATAAAAACGCAGAAACTCAGCCCAAAAAGACAGCAGAGAAAATCAACATTTTGACCAAGAAACCAGACATAAACAAAGACAAAAGTTTCCAGCAAGATGTTGAACAGAGTACCCCTAGCACTTTAGCTAGTGGTCCTAATAAAACTGTCCCAATTACCAGTCCAAACAAGGTTCAACAAATCAAAAGTGCTGAAAATAATTTAATTGAAAAGCCAAATGTAAATATGAACAAGTCAATTGTTCCTTTCAGCCTTGAGGTAGAGATCACCAAGATAAAAATTACCATTCCCCTAGCTGAACTAGTAACCCAAGAGGTGTACAAGAACCAAGTTTTGAAAGCTTTGAACTTAGGAAGTGACACTGACACCTTAAACTTGACAGATGACAAACCTGAGTTGTTGTTTGGTCCAGAAGTTGAAGGAAATTACTAGGAAGGGGTTGTCCCTCCCTTCTATGTTAGCTTGAACATACATGAGAAAATTTTACACAATGCCATGTTTGACTCAGGAGCTTCACACAATCTAATGCCCAAGTTAGTGATGGAAAGCTTAGGCTTAGAAATTACTAAACCATACAAATACTTGTATTCCTTTGACTCAAGCAGAGTCAAATGTTTGGGTTTAATCAAAGATTTGTGTGTTAACTTATCCCAAATCCCTGCTAAGAGTTTAGTTATGGACATAGTTGTAGCTGACATTCCCCCTAAGTATGGCATGCTCTTATCAAGATCTTGGGGAGCCAAACTTCAAGGAAGCCTTCAAATGGACATGTCTTATGCCACCATCCCTGTTTTTAACCAAAACAAAAGACTATACAGGGAATTTCACATGAAGTACATGGTGAGCAACATAGACAAACCAAACAACTCTCCAATCTATTATATTCAATCAAGTTTAGATTCCTTAATCTTATGTAACAAAGATGAAATTACTCAACAAGATAAGGAAAACATAGACCAAATCAGTTCACCAGAACAATCAAATCTTCCCTTGAATCAAATTCAAAACATTGCAAATCAACAGCAACAAGAAATTGGAAATAAGGATGGCATACTTTTGACAATAAAATTTGATGGATCTTGTAATAAAATAAGTGCAGGAGTAGGTGTGTGGATTCAAAACACAAATCAAATTTTTTCATATGAATTGGATTTTCCATGCACTAATAATATTGCTGAGTATGAATCACTTCTCCTAGGCTTACAATTGCTTAAACAATTAGAAGCCCAAAAGATATCAATCTTAGGAGATTCTGAACTTATCATAAGACAAATCAAAGGAGAATACTCAACTAGAAATCCAAGACTTAGGGAATATCGGAACGTTGCCCTTGATCTAATGAAAACCTTTGAAAAGTATGAACTTATTTTCATTCCAAGATCCCTAAATCATCTAGCAAATGAACTCGCTTTCAATGCCAGCAATTTCCAAATACCTGAAATAAATGAACAACTCAGTGTGAAGGTAAAACACAGACTTGCTGTGCCTAATAACGAAGATCACTAGCAAGTGTTTGATTCTGACAAACACATAGATGATTTCTTGAAATCAGAAAATGATTTCAGCATACCAATATCAGAAACCAGCCATAAAGAAAATTGTTTATATATTGAAAAAATACCAGAAGTTGAAATGACATATACTGCTGATATAAATCATTATGAGAATCCTTTTGAAGCAGAGACAATTGAAAACACAGACCAAGAAGACTTGGAAGTTTTACAATGCAAAAATGATAAAATTCCAAGAGGCCTCACACCTTTAGAACACCTTTTTGAATTTAACGATGTAGCCAAGGAACCAAAAATGGAGCCTATGGAAACGAATGTAGAAGAGCATAATCTAGGCGGCCTAGCAGAACCCAAGATGATCAAACTATCCAACACTCTCCTAGCTCACATAAAATTGTAGTACATAGAGTTGTTCAAAGAGTTTAAAGACGTTTTTGCTTGGGGATACAAAGACCTAAAATCGTATGATACCAGCATCATCCAGCATAAAATCCCTTTGAAGGAAAATCAAAATCCTTTTAAACAAAAACTAAGGAGAATAAACCCAGTTTTATTACCTTTAGTTAAGTCAGAGATTGAAAAGATGCATACTGCTGGGATCATTGTACCAATTAGATATTCAGAGTGGGTATCAAACTTAGTCTCTGTTACAAAGAAAACAAAAGAAATTAGGCTCTGTATTGACTTCAAAAATTTAAATAGAGCCTCTTTAAAAGAAAACTACCCCTTACCCAAAATGGACCATATACTTCAAAGGGTAGTTGGGTCCAAAAGAATATCCCTCTTAGATGGGTTCTCAGGTTACAACCAGATGTTAGTGCTCCCAAGTGATCAAATCAAAATTTCTTTTACCACACCTTGGGGCACCTTTATGTATGTCAAAATGCCTTTCGGATTGATGAATGAAGGGGCCACCTTCCAAAGGGCCATGAACATATCCTTTTCTGAAGATATTGGCTATTTCATAATCATTTACCTTGATGACATAACCGTTTTCTCAAAAACTGATGAGGAACATTTGATTCACCTAAGAAAAGTTTTTGAGAAGTGTAGGAAATTTGGCTTATCATTGAATCCCAAGAAAACACTCTTTGGTCTCCAAGAAGGTAAAATTCTTGGCCACATAATTTCAGAAGAGGGAATCAAAATAGACCCTACAAGGATATATGGCATATTACAGATCAACCATCCAAGAAGCCTCAAAGAGTTACAATCTTTCATTGGAAAGATTAATTTTTTGAGGAGGTTCATCCCCAACCTTGCCGATCTATTAAAAAACATAACAAACATGCTTAAGAAATATGTAGGTGTAAAATGGACTTTACCAGCTAAACAATCATTCAAACTGGTAAAACAAGCTCTTACTCAAACTCCAATCTTGATTTGTCCAAATTTCACCAAAGACTTTTATATCTTTTCTTTTGCATATGAGCATACAATAGCTGCAATTTTACTTCAAAAGAATGACTTGGGGCAGGAACAACCAATATCCTTCTTTAGTAGGGCCTTAAGAGATGCTCCTCTCAAATATAACATCATGGAGAAGCAAGCCTTAGCATTAGTGAAAGCATTAAAAGAATTTAGGGTCTATATTTTACACTCTCACATAATTTCTTTTGTTCCACATACTGTTGTCAAGGAAATTCTAAGTCAAGACCCTGATGGTAAAAGGGGAAAATGGATTGCAACTATTCTTGAATATGACTTAGAAATTAGGCCCACCAAACTAGTTAAAGGGCAAGGATTAGAAAAACTTATGGCTGAGTCTAACTTCCAAGCACTAGACATGAATATGGTAGATGTGTTGGAAGAAATAGAAGAATCTACTACTCCTTTCATTGAAGAGACATTTCTGAATTCTCCTTGGTATGCTGACATTATTTATGTGCTTTTATATTTGAATGCCCCTCCTTCTTTGTCTAAAACTAAAGCTATATTTTTGAAACAAAAAGCTTTGAGTTATTGCATCTTAGATGGGGTATTATATTGGAAAAATGCTGTTGGAATTTTTCTTAAATGTTTACTTGAAGATGATGCAGGAAAGATCATGCATGAGTTGCATGAAGGAGAATGTGGAGGACACCTCTACTGGAAGGCCACAACAAACAAAATTCTTAGATCTGGTTACTATTGGCCTACCCTTTTCCCAGACACTCAAAATTTGGTCATGTCTTGCCATAAGTGTCAAATCTTTGATGGAAAAAGAAAACTCCTTCCCTTACCCTTACATCCCATCAGAGTTGAGGCACCTTTTCAACAATGGGGTTTAGACTTCATTGGGGAAATTCACCCATCCTCCTCAGCTCAACATAAGTGGATCCTCACAGCCACTAACTTCTTTACCAAGTGGATAGAAGCTATACCCTCCAGAAATGTTAATGAATTTGTCATTATCAAGTTCCTTGAAACAAATATCCTATCCAAATTTGGTTGTCCCAGAAAAATCATAACAGACAATGCTGCTGCTTTTAAATCTAAGAAGATGGTTGATTTCTGTTAAAAATACCACATAACCTTGGGCCATTCCACTGCTTACTATCCCCAAGGAAATGGATTAGCTGAATCTTCCAACAAAAGCCTCATCAATATCATTAAGAAACTGTTGGAACAGAATAAAAAATCATGGCACAGTAAGCTGGTTCATGCCTTGTGGGCTGATAGGTTAACTACAAAGAAATCAATAAATATGTCCCCCTATCAGTTAGTTTATGGCATGGATGTAGTTTTTCCTACCTCATTGGGAGTTCCAGTCATGAAACTCCTTCAAGAAGTGCAGATTGAAGAGAATGATATGCAGAGAAGAATCAACCAAACAATCCATTTACAGCAGACCAGAGAAGAAGTTTATGAGAGAACACAGTTGGTCCAAGAAAATATGAAGAAGCTATTTGATAAGAGAACTAAGGCAGACAATTTCCAAGTTGGAAATGTTGTTCTTAAGTGGGATTCAAGGAGAGAAGAGAAGGGAAAACATGGCAAGTTTGAAAACTTGTGGAAAGGGCCCTATATTATTCATGTTGAGAGGGGTCACAATGCATTTTTCCTGAAAGAATTGAATGGAGAAGATCTATATGGAGGTCTTGTCAATGGCAGGATGCTCAAGCATTACTTCTGCCAAGAGTCCTAAGTTTTAAAGCATTTTATTTTCATTGTAAATATCATAGTCTGAACATTTCATTCAAAGTTATAAAAATAAAAATACAAAAACAAAGAAAAGAAAGAAAAGAGGGCAGACTGTGAAAACAAGAAAGGTATAGCCCCATACCAAAAAAGAGAAACAAATATGAAAGTGTGCAAGCTCAAATTCCACTCCTGACGAACACACTTCTAGTTAGTCAAACAGCTTAATCTTGGCTAATTAGCTTTAAATTTTCTTCTGATAGAATAGTGAATTCGATTTGCCAAACTGTTTAATCTTGGCTTATCAGTAAATAGATTAGGATAGAAATTAAAGGTTCAAATATGCTCAAAATCCAAACCTAAATTTCCAAGCAAAGAGAATGACTCAAATCTCGTTTTCAAATTCTAAGTCAAAGGATGTAAAAATCCGGTTCCTCAACAGCCTTAAATCTAAACCCAGTTAGCGAAGGAAAGATAGCTAAAACAAAGATCAAGACAAACAGCCGTACAAAAGGAGAAGGAAATGCTTTGAAATTTCGACTTAAGTCATTTTTATTTTAAATTTTGTGCAAAATAATTTCTATGTGCAGTTTGTCCTTATGCCATAGACCAGCATCAAGTTAGATTTTTCAATCCTGACTTGAGTGCTTTTAAATTTCTATTGTAGAAATTAGAGAATAAAGTCTGTTGGACAGTTTAATCCCAACAGACAGTAGATTAGGTAGAGAATCATGTGGGCTCAACTGCTTAATCTGAGCCCATGGAGGAATAAGGAGTAGAAATAGATTAGTTTTCCTATTTTCAAAAGAATAAAATGTGGTAAAAGAGTTTTCTAATCCAAGTGCACTCTACAAGAAGAAAAAATGTTAGACCAGTAGGATTGGGTAGGTAGAAAGGTTGTATTGATGAGGTTCCATTGTTGATCCATGAATGCTAATATGTTTCATAACAAGAGAAGATCATCCACAGAAAGAAAGGCAACCCAATGGATGAGGCAACTGATCAGCCTCCCAGAGAATCCAAGTCTGAAATTCTTGATGCCTTCAAGAAGGCACCATCCCCAAGTGGAGCCACTGTTAGCCACCTATAA